>OZ007499.1:117530310-117844497 GCA_963931805.1 Microdon myrmicae
ATAAAAACTAATGGAATAAAAGAAGAAGAAAAGCAGTAGGCGTTGACAATTAAAGCAAAAAAAAGGAAAAAGGGAAAATAAATAATTGATTCAATAAAACACCAGATCGAAAAGTACGAAAATAGTCGAGGGAAGTACAGCGCTGGACATATTAAACTGATTGCAGGATAACACGCGTCCATCAACGCAATATCAAGAGCTTTCAATTTTATGTAACAATCCACAGAATGATTTGATTAAAATATCTGAACAATACCTGAAGAATAATTTAAAAGAATCCAACCATTTAAACAATATAAGACCTATATGGTTTTAGAGGCCTACAACTATTTCTTCATCCTTAACATTTACCTGGCGAATTTTTCTTCCTCATTACTCATATATCGTTTACAATTGGGGGCTCAAGATTCAACGCTCCCAGCAACCAGAACAGCTGTAACCAGTAAGGCAAGAAAGTATAACGGTGAGTGCCCTCCCCATTATTTACCCCCTTTAGTTGTAATACAATATATATACATTTCGTGTATAGCACCTCTTAATGCGCGTGCGCATGCCCAAGGTCGAGCGTTCATCCAGTGTCTTTCGAGAGCGGGAAGTATGGCGGAGTGTGCTGTCAATGCGACTTAAACACTGTGCTGTTATCGACTTTTTAACCGCTGAAAAAAGTCACTCCTGCTGAAATCCATCATGGTTTAATGGCTGTTTATGGTGACGATGCTGTTGATAGGTCTACCGTAAATCGATGGGAAATACGAGTCTGGAGAAGCCATAATTTTTTATTGGAAACTTTTTTTGATTGTGTATTGGGATGCTCTGCACGTTTATGTGGCCAATTTTCTGGAACGAGGAGTGACGATAAATTCTTCTCAGTACGCATACAGAATCTGAAATTTCTCCGACGTCGGATTTGCCGACAGCCTGGCGCCAATAATCTTGCAACATGACAACACTCCTCCACCCAATTGAAGAGACTTAGCGAAACATGGAGTTTGAATCGATTCCCCTGATCTCGTCCCATGCGATTATTATTTTTTACCTCTACTCAAGAGAGACCAAGAGAGAGAGAAGGTAATTCTTACACCTCGAATGATAAGGTGAGGACCGCGATCAAGTCGTGGATTCGGAAAAACTCTAACGAATGCAGGAATAAAAAAAAAACTTGTTACACGTTGGGAGAAATGTATTAGCTCCAACGGTGTCTGTGTTGAAAAATAAATATATGATTTTGAACCTTAAGAATTGCACTGTAATATACTTCTTGCCCAATCTTGCTACTTTGTTTCTGTTTGCCCTCTAGAACCATGTGTGCATTACTTTTCATCCTACCCTCGCATACTAATATTATTGGTAAATAAACTCCTTTTTTAAAATAAGTTTTTATTTGACTACGGTTGTGCCAAATATTCCAGGTTATTTGTTTTTGCCTTCCGAGGATAATTAGCGCTCAGCAAGAGACCATTTAATCGCAAAAAGGAGCTGAACTTGTGACAGGACAACTCATGGTCTTTGCTCCACCTCACACTGCATTGGTTCTTCGGGAGTGCTTTACTTAAAATTCGACTAACATCGTTCCACAGCCACGTTCCACCACACATATTCACCTGATTTAGCACCGTGTGACTTCTGGATATTCCTAAAACTCAAGAGACCACTTTGCGGACCTCGTTTTGACTCGATTGAAGAGCTACAACCTGAATTGCTGCGCTCTGTGACGCCCATTCCAGAAGTCGACAATACATTTCGATAGTTGTATTTTTTTGTGTCGAAGGAGATCAGTTATCAAACATGATTGGTCTCAATTAAGGGACGGAATGAAACCGACAGTTGCCTCTCTTTTGTATTAAACCGCCAAATTACGTCCAGTTGGAAATAACGTTGACATAACTGTATTGTCTTATGGGTGATTATTTTGAAAATAACAAAATAGGTTTGGAATAATAAAGATTTAAAATTAAATTAAAATTAGTCTTATTTTTAGGATACAGTAGTAGATTGTTCAAAAGTGGTAACTTTGATACCGATGATAAGAGAAGTGAAGGAATGCCAGACAAGTTTCAAGATGGGGAATTGAACCAGGATACCACATTGCAAGTGACTGAAAAAGCCATTTCATTGCACCAACGAACCATGAAAATTATCCAGAAACAAAGGAATTAGTCCCGCCATGATTTGAAATGGCGCGACGTAAAACCGATGATTTTTCAAATGCAAAAAATTTCTACTCCTACAACACAAAAGGAGAGGCATTCTTCAGCCATGTGACCGGCGAGAAGAGCGGTTCGTTTATGACAATCCAAGGCGTAAGAGATGTTAGAATAAGCTTGGGCATACGAGGGTAGTCTGAAAAGTTCGACCTCAACATGAAGACAGCAGTACTCGTCAATAAAAGCTAGTGAATGTAGTTCTGCATCTCTTGACAGTTACTCACCAAAATTTCAGCCATTTTGCACGCGTAGTTTTTATTTGACTGTCGTTTGAGTGAGTCGATGTGTGTTTTTATAAAAATGGACAAAATCGAGTATCGAGCTGTCATTACATTTTTGCTTTTGAAAGGCAATACGCCTACGCAAATCAAAGAAGGTGAGTTGGACTCTGTGTATGGGGACTCTGCAACATCATTTATCACAGTGAAATTTTGGGCAGCTAAATTTAAACGTGGCCGTGAGAACTTGGGAAACGATAAAGGTTTGGGACGTCCAAAAACTGCAACAAGTGACGATAACATCGCTAAAGTTCACCAAATGGTGCTAGTCGACCGCCGAATTAAAGTGAGAGAGATAGCAGAGGCTATGAAAATGTCCAAAGAACTCCACAAACCGAAGAAAAGTGCCTGGGAAAAACACCTTGTCTGTGAAATAGAGAAAAGTAGAGCGAGGTCCGTACCAGGCGCGGAAGTTCTACTAAATAATCGACAGTATGACGCGGTACACACCACGCCGCACTTACTGCAAGGATAAAGAGGGTAATCTGATCACCGATCCTGAAGGTATTCTGGAGTGATGGGAGGTGTACTTCAATGAATTGCTAAATGGTCAGCTCACAGAAGAATTAGAGGCTCCACCAATGCAAGGTCAAGACCAAATGTTGCCGCCACCAAGCACTGAGGAAACAGTAAAAGCCATAAGACAGCTCAAATCAAATAAAGCCCCCGACGCTGATGGCATACCAGCTGAGCTGATCAAACAAGGAAAAACAGCGTTACATCACGCTATTCATGAGATCGTGGTGCACGTGTGGGAGTAAGAGGTGATGCCGGAAGATTGGCGTCGTGGTATAATTTGCCCCGTACATTAGAAGGGAACTGTGCAGCAACTATAGGGGTATAACATTGCTGAGTACCGTCTATAAGATGGTCTCCACTATCCTAAAAGACCGGATAGCCCCATACGCTAAAGTCATCATTGGTCAATATCAGTGCGGCTCCATTCCAGGCAAATCAGCGATTGATCAGATATTCGACCTTAGACAGGCGATGGAAAAATGTCTGGAATTTAAGATTCCATTATATCATCTATGCATAGACTTTAAGGCCGCCTACGACAGCATAGCCAGGGTACAACTATATAATGCCATGAGAGAGTTCAGCATTCCAAACAAATTGATACGACTTTGTAGGTTGACCATGACCAACGTAACTAGTCAAGTAAAAATAGCGGGATTGCTGTCCAAACCAATAAACATCTTTAATGGAATCCGACAAGGGGACGGTCTGGCCTGCCTCCTCTTCAAACTGGTGTTGGGGAAAGCAATCCGTGACTTTGGCGTTACAACTAGAGGGACTATTGTCATATCCAGCCAGATACTTGCCTACGCAGATGACGTCGACATCATCGGTAGATTCGAATCGGCTGTACAGGACTCCTTCACCCAGATCGAGCAGGCAGCACAACAGTGGTACTGCACATTAATGTGTTGACGTCTGGCGCCGTGCTTCCTCGGATGAGGGAAGAGCGGGGACCTTTTATTATTATTGTCTGCTCACAAATTGCTTTTATTTCATTAAATTAGGGATAATTCAAAGTATTTATTTTTACAAGAATTATTTTATTTATTTTCTTCTTCTTTGTGTTACTCTTCAAACTGAACTGAACTAATTACTTAACTCAATTGCTACTTGATTTGAACTAAACTTCTACTTGATAACTTAACTCTTAAAACTTTCTAACTCAACTTTTTAATCTCAACTAGTACTTAACTCTACTGTTTCTGATACTCAACTGATATTACAAATGAATTTTTTCTCTACTTAGAGAACATTGTGTTCTAATTTACTGGAAATTATAACATGAACAAAACAACTTTTAACAAAGTCTCTGTGACTTTTAACTTGAATAAAATTTGGACGAAAATCAAAGTTACTATGTTTTGAATGAATAAAAAGGTGCAGGTTATTAAATGTGCTGTAACTGGCAATATTGTGAATGTTTATGAATGGTATGTATTAAGTGAGAATGTAATCTATGTTAAGGGAAGTTTTTAAGGATGTGTAAGGAGATTCAGTGTTAAATTTAATAAAGGGTAGTATTATGGAATACTTCTGCGAAGAGGGATCTAACGTTGGTCAAACTATCAGGGTAGCGGAGCACGAATTTGAAGTAGTGCAATACTTTAACTACATTGGGTCAATAGTATCAGCCGATAACAATATGTAAGAAGAAATACGCGAACGGCTGATCAAATCCAACAGCCTACTATAGTCTATCCAGGCTCTTTAAATCCCGAAATTTATCCAGAATATCTAAGCTACTACTGTACATATACCATGGTCTTACCAGTACTCATGCATGGATCCGAGACCTTGGTGTTCAGTAAAAAGGCACTCTGAGGTCTTAGTCGGTGGCGCAAGGCTAATAACCTTGCCCGTAAAAATAAATTATTGTGAAAAATTTAACAAGCCTCGGGACTTGCTAAATAAGGCCAAGACCGGATCGCACTACAACCGGGAGCCGATCTTGGCCTTATTTAGCAAGTCCCGAGGGTTGTTAAATTTTCCATAATGATTTGTTTTTTTTCGGGCAAGGTCATTAGTCTTGCGCTAGAGGTTCCCCGGCGGGGAATCGAACCCCGGCCTCCCGTGTGACAGGCGGGTATACTATCCACTATACTATCGAGGAGCCTTTTGTTTGTATCGAGAAGCCATATATATATATATATATATATATATATATATATATATATATATATATATATATATATATACATATTTTTTTTGGTTTGTACTCAACATTGGGTTGTACAACCATGAGTTGTACGCAGTCTACTTTGAAGCTGATGTTATAAGAAAAATCAAGTTTGGTAGACTCCGATGGGTGAGACACCTAGCTCGAATGGGCGACGAGGAGCCTGCCCGGAAAGCCTTTGTGGCGGGATGTATGGAAGGAGACAGCGCGCCAGACCTTGTCTGTGATGGAGGGGTGGCGTAGACCAGGACGCCCAGAGCCCGAGACTGCCAAACTGGATGACATCGGCTCGAAATCGGGACCGGTGGAGAGATTTGTTAAATAAGACCAAGACCGGATCCCGGCTGTAATACCGATGATGATGATGAAAAAATATATGTATATAAAACAATTGAGTAGGTTTTTTGTTACTTTCTCCTCAAATAATATTAAAAAAGAAACATGATACAGTACAATTGTATAAACGATTTGTAAAGATAAGGAAAGAAAATTAAAGAAAAAGATAAGCATTGCGTGCCACTACGGCCTTATACATTAAAACAACAACAAAAAGAGATTATAGTTTTATGTTTATCTAAACTAAGGAACAAAAAAATGCCATAGTATTTACGTAAAATAAATAAACGTTAAAAAAAACGGAAATTTACAGGATACAAAAAATCCTTTCATGCATTATATTGTAACGAGCTTAGGGTTCGCTGGATTAATTATTTTAAAATAAATAAGAGCCGTTAAATCGATTTCGAATTAATATTACACTTTATTAGTCCGTAATACAACCGTTACTTATACAGTACACCTAACGATTTCTTTACTTATCGCTTCCGTACTTATCGCGTCTTTTACTGCTTACTTCTCACTCGAGACTTATCGCTTGCTTCACTGTCTTATTTATAACTCAACTCCCGATCTGCGTGCGACGTATTTATACCGTTTTTCCTCATTCTGATTTGGCGTTTCGTTTCCGTCTGTTCCATAGTCTTGAATGTTCTAGTCCAGTTTTCCAGTACTTCCTAAAATAATCTAGTACTTTGTTTCGGACTTTCTCGAAGATTCCAGTACTGATTGTCATATGCGTCCCAATATATTTTATTTTAACTACTTGCAGAAAAGTGAGAATTTTTGGCAGATTTTCTGGTCAGGAAAGAACTCTACACGTTAAATGTATCCATTTATTCCATTGCCCTTTTGAATTACCCTTTAATTTCATATTATTCGATATTGTTACGCATATGACAATCAGAACTAGAATATTCTAGAAAGCCCAAAACAAAGTACTAGTATATTCTAGAAAGTACTGGAAAACTGGAGACTACGAGCAGTAGAAAATTCGAGGCTATGGAACGGACGGAAACGAAACGCCGAATCAGAATGAGGAAAAACGGTATAAATATGTCGCACGCAGATCAAGTAGTAGAGTAAGAAGTAAGCAGTCAAGACTCGATAAGTAAGAAAGCGAGGAAGCGAAATATCAAGAAACGGTTGTTATTAACAGACTAATAAAGTGTTTGCAAAGAGAATCGATTTAACGGCTCTTATTTATTAAAATAATTAATCCAGCGAACCCTAAGCTCGCTACAATATAAAAACTCAGTTCATTTGACCTAATAACCTTCATGTAGAACCACATACAATCGATGCTGGAATAGTTATCCTTAGTTTGAGTACAATAAAGGTCCTTATATTAATTGGAGTCCTAATTATTGTGTTATTGCGAAGATTAACATCCAATTTAGACACCTTTAAAATCGCTTTGGCCCGTCGCAGTGGGCGTTGCAACTACCTTTCATTGTTGTATAGTTAAAGGAAAGGCACGATTAAGTAATAGACATTACCAAATCAACCAAATTGTAACAATTGAAAGACTTTACATGAAATGCAATTACAGATATTTCAGATAACGCGAATGCAATGGAAAATATGATTGATAGGGCGTGACTTTACATTCAGCAGATATTACTTGTTTGTGGCATTGCTATAAGTCGCCATTAATCCGAAATTAATTATCATCAAATTATTATTTTTCACATATTTATTTTAAAAGGTTGTGATTGGTTTTCAGAAAGAGAAACTACTGTTATAAAAAGACATGAATTGAATTACAACCGGCGCTGAATTTCAGAAGCAATATCAAGACAATTTCGAAACGAATTATTTGATGATTCGAACTAGAACAAGCAAGATCTCTGCTGTAGTCGATTATGTAATTTTATAAAATTATTCAGCTCTTAATATGAACTACCCTATGATGGTAAATCGCTGAAGAATATTAATCCGAATATTTAATGCGACTCTGGAAGTAGGTCATGGAAAAATACCTCACCATACCTGAGTAAAGGCAAAAAACTACGTCGTTACTGTAGAACTTCAGGAAGCACTTCAACTGAGGAAATTTCTGACTAAATTATTTTCTTTAAATATCAATATGCCTTTACGATCAATAAAAAGCCTAAATCGTCATAGCAAAATTCTTAATTCACTCTTATTTGGCTGCCAGAAATTTTGTTCCAAGGATAGAAAATGATAATATGGGAAATTATGTCTCACGTAGAATATGGTGATTTCGATGTCATTTCACAAATAATATAAGTTGTTGCGTTCGACATCGAATAAGCCGCCCAAAAATTTCTCTGGACGACAATGCACCCAACGAGTGGGAGATTGAGAAATTATAATTAGGCGATCAGATCAGAGTTCGGTCGAAACTCGTTTCTTGCCGTGCTGAGCAACAACTTGTTGAACCTTTGTTTGGGTCGGTATCAACAACACGTTTCAGCTGATATATATCAATTCCAGTATTCAAGCAGAAGGTTTGCCTAATTACCTGTAGGTCTTCTTTTCAATTCATTTTAAAAGATAGTACATTTGATTTGGACATACCTTCGTTTTTCCTTTGGTTTTCCATTGGCGGTCCTTGGCGATTGCACCCCTGCGACCACAGCCGTTAGGGCCTTTGACAAGTTGGACGTATCCAACGTAATGTTCATTTGATCCTTGTTACACATCTTGGTATGGTTAAGAATATCATATAATCCTGAACACTCCTTCCCCGTGCACTTCCACTACTTGTCCACATACACAACACAAGACACAAATCACAATGACAACCTTTTGACAATTCACTTTTCTGCTTCTATTTTTCTTTTTCAATATACAAGAATTTATTTTCTATTTCGTAATTTTTCTTTTGGGATAACCGTCGGATGTAATGAATGGTAATTATTTCTTATTGAACACAAATTGAAACGCGGACACGGTGGGAAGAAGGTGAAATTTCAGTTTCAATTTACACGCGGCAAAGTATTTTTTTTCTTCTTTTTGTTGGCATATAAAATATTTGTATCCCTCCAGCTTGTATTTTATCTTTGTGGCACTAATGATTGCCGTCTAATCGCGAACTGAGTAATAACGTGACACGGATGTGAATTGTGTAAACGGAGCATCTTTATGCCACGGCGGAGCACTGAACTGAATCCGAACGTTTTTGTTAACAAGTAAAATCTCGAAACCGAATAATTACAATAATGCAAACATTTTGTAATCACTTTAAAAATCTCTATCAATAACCCGGATTAAAACAAAAACAGGAAATATCCCAATTAATCAGAAGAAACGCGCGAATAACTACAGTCTCACTCTAGCACTTCATCGCTCTCACTCGGGATGACAATATTTTGTTTTCGATTATGTTCTCCATAAAAAGATGGCAGCTGAAATGGCTATTACATCAATTCTGTGTCTATCTCTGTTCCGCTTTCTTGAAAACATTGTCGGTACAGTTTGGAGAGGACAGACATTTTGTATTGCATTTATAACTTGACATCGCAGTTTGATGAAGCTAATATTGGCGGACTTCAGTCCAGAACGTAAATTTCTGGATTATTAGAAGCATAAAGAAGTTGATATACTCCCATAATGAACAAATGGTGGAATATATAGTTCTGTATCCAGTGAATTCATTTAACAAAACTAACTAACAACGACAGAAAGACCTTTCACAGATGAATAAAACAACATACTAATTTCGTTTTTATTAACGCAGTTTATTTTTTTAAATTACTCAAACAATAAAACATGTATAAAAAATAGGAAGGTTAAAAAATTAATATTAAAGAAAGAACACTTGCAAAAACAGATACTGTAGGTCACCTTTTCGTTGAAAGTTAAAACCATAAACGTTTTTGTTTTTGTTTTATATCCGCATTTATTTAACAAATTAATTACATATTTTACTTAAAACTAAATGTTAACCCCTATTTTACAAATATCATTCTTACATTAACTTACTGGCTCTTCGCAAGCACTCTAAATTATACATTATTATTTTTCTTATGCCTTCCGGCGTACAATATCTGTTTTTATAACATGTCACAATAATTGATATGTTTTCTTTTTTAAACGTATTCTATTTTTTTCTACATCATGTATTATTTAGATATATGTATATTGTTAGGTTAAAGTGGTACGCGTATCGTTGGCCGCCGATGGACGGTCACAACGAACAATGGCTGTCGCAAAGGAGAAAGAGCAGCGCGATCAATGCAGAAGAGCACGTCACCAATTGAACTTCGCAGCACAAACAGTAAGATACCTCGAACACATAATAGAATACAACACAGTAAAGGACTAGTAAAAGATAACTTAACTTTTATTTCCTATCATTTAAATTGTACAGCCTTGTTTTATTTCTCTCGACTGTTGCTGGCGATGATTGCTCCGATAATGTGAGCGCCGTGAAGGTTGGTTGCAGACTGAATGAATGGGCATACCTGCCAATTCAAAAAAGCGACGCTATGACATCATCGTGGTGACAATGATGGCCAGTTGGTGCCAGCTGCTGCGCAACTGGTATACATGCGAATGTACTAGATTCCTCCAGTACATTCCAGCACATTTAATTGCCAATCCGCAACAATACGAGGGTTACCTCTTATGTTTCGGGATTTGGCAACCCTAGCGTTGCAATCTGGCAATTCACAGCTCTGTCGTAAAGTTGGACATTTTTGAGGTTATACGCACTCAGAACGTTTTGACATACGAGCGCTATTTGTGTTGTTTACAGTAACTTAAAAGATTCATCTCGGCCCAAAAATGGAATTAAATCGTCAACATTTTCGTGCGATTATTTTTTACAACTTTCGGCGTGGATTAACTCAGCAGCAGTGCATGGATGAACTTAATTCAATTTTTGGCAATGAAGCTCCATCAAGGACCAGTGTTTATCGATGGTATGGTGAATTCAATCGTGGTCGTAGTTCACTCCAAGATGAATTTCGTGAAGGTCGTCCAAAATCAGTTGTTGTTCCGAAAACCATTGATGCTGTGCGCGAACTGATATTGGAAGATCGTCATGTGACCTATCGTGAGATTGAGACAACCTTAGGCGTTATGGGGACCAGCATACATTCAATATTGCATAAACATTTGACTGTCAAAAAAATTTGTTCGCGTTGGATCCCACACAATTTGTCAATCGCCCAAAAAAAGGCTCGTGTCAATTGGCCGAAAGAAATGCTCAAAAAATACGGTCGCGGTGCTTCGAAACACGTCTATGACATCGTGACAGGTGATGAATCGTGGATTTACGCGTATGAGCCCGAAAGTAAACAGCAGTCGACTGTCTGGGTGTTTCAAGATGAGCCAAATCCAACAAAAGTTGTTCGCGCACGAAGCACTTTCAAGCAAATGGTCGTCTGTTTTTTCGGAAAAACTGGACATGTCGCAACCGTACCGCTAGAACAACGCAGAACAGTCAATTCTGAGTGGTACACAACCATTTGTTTGCCAGTTGTCTTCCAAGAAATCAGGAAAACCAACCGCCGAAGACGGATCACTCTTCGCCACGACAATGCGAGCTCTCACACATCGGCTGCGACAACTGCATTTTTGGGCACCCAAAACATCGATTTGATGGGTCATCCGCCGTATAGTCCTGACTTGGCGCCGAATGACTTCTTTTTATTGCCGTACGTAAAAAAACAAACTGAGAGGTCAACGTTTTTCGACACCTGAAGAAGCGGTTGCTGCATTCAGAATGCATGTGTTGGAGATACCTCAATCAGAGTGGCAAAAGTGCTTCGACAATTGGTTCAAACGCATGCAAAAGTATATAGATCTTCATGGGGAATATTTTGAAAAACAATAAAGTGATTTGCGATGATCAATAACTGTTTTTGTTCTCTAATCCCGAAATATAAAAGGCAACCCTCGTATATATACACTTTTTTATTTTTTTTTTATTTTTTTAATTACATATATGGGGGGTTGACACACAAAAAATAAAAAATAAAATAATGAAACAAAACGGACAAACATAAACAAGGAATACAGATAAAGATAAAAATAATTAAAAAATTAAAATTAAATAAAAAAAAATTAAATAATTGGGAATTGGGGATAGGGGGAAGGAGAGCGGTGCGCCTGAGAGGCATGCTATGTTTGGGGACGTGTAGTCCTTTCTTCATCACTGATGCACCACCACTTGGGATGGGATTGATCTTTTATTGATTTATCTCTTTCACCAATCACCATACTAAAAGGCAGGCGCTCTGGAAAATTAGAGATAAAGTTATCGTGGAGAATTCGTTTATCCCTGGCACCACCGAAAGCATAGTAAATAATGGGGACTCCACGTTTGTCTTGGATAAGTCCTTTGTTATCCAAGAGCCATAAACGTTTTCCGATCATCACTATTCCAAATTTTTTTCAAACAAAGACCAAATAAAGTCTTACATTTCCAAAACAGCGATAATTTTTAAAACAGCGTTTCTTTACCTAATTTACTTGCTCTGCTCAAGCACTCTATTAATGACCTTTATTAAAAATATTGTAGCGAGCTTAGGGTTCGCTGGATTAATTATTTTTGAATAAATAAGAGCCGTTAAATTGATTTTTGAATTAATATAACACTTTATTAGTCCGTAATACAACCGTTACTTTTACCGTAAACAACGATTTCTTTTCTTATCGCTTCCGTACTTATCGCGTATTTCACTGCTTACTTCTTACTTATGACTCCTCACTATGCTCTGTGTGCGGCGTATTTATACTGTTTCAGCGTTTCGTTTCCTTCCGTTCCATTGCCTTGAATGTTCTACTGTTCCTAGTCTCCAGTTTTCCATTACTTTATAGAATATTCTAGATTCGCCTAGATTAGTTCGTCCCGAACTAAGTTCACTGGTCTCCCGGGCCAACAAAAGCCACCAGTCAGTCGCGATGCACCACTTTCATCTTGGCGTTCGGCGGTGGAAGTTCTTGACCTTCATCCAAATTTTCTACTGCTCTCCTTTTCGCGTCAGCTCTAGCCTGCCGCCATTTTTCCTTTTCCTGACGACGGAATTCCTCTTGCATTTTAGGGATCTCATGCGAATAGTATAAGAGAAAATGCATGTGCACGCCCTTAAGCTCTTCTGGGGTTTGCACATCACGTAAGCGGTCTAGATCTTCATCTTTACTTACACGCATATCATCTGGTATTGGAGCATCTGTCGATTTGATAACCGTATCCAACTGGTAGTTCCGCATCTTTTCAAATAACTGAAGAGGTTTGTTCTTTGGGGCTGACAGTAAACACCATCGTGCGTCGTAGTAATAGACTTTCCATAGATCGTCGCACATTATTTCTGGTTTCACGTGTTCTTCTCTATAGAACGCAATGAACGGCACGTCTAGCTGTTGATTACGCCTACAATCTAGGGCTTGCATGATCTTTCCCCCCATATGTGGGGGCTTACAATAGCGGTCTCGACCTCCAACATCCGTTGATCTCTTTTGTTCGGAAACAGTTGATTTACAAAACGCATGTTTGTAAATCCATTCAGCTTCATCTTGTAGTTCATTGGGTCCCTCTGGAACAGGCGTAACCGGAAATTCGCGCAATTGCATTCGCTCAGGAATGTCTGTTTTACGGATTTCATTGTCCAAATCAGCAAAGTGACCCCTTTCCAATTCATCATTGAAATGTTTTGCCGCCTCAGTTTCCCTGTGACTACGTTCAGAGCGGCGTTCAACATCGTCTTCGTCGTCGAATAGCTGTTCGTCTATAGCCTTACGTGCTGAACCTTCATCGACGTGCTGTCCCTCTCCATCACTTTCTTCATCCTGTGTACGACGCAGACGCTTGGAACGCTTTCTGCCTTCGACTTTCAAACCAAGATTCTCTTCAATAAGGTCACAGTCGTTGTCTTCCTCTCCATCACTTTCTTCGTCCTGTGTACGACGCAGACGCTTGGAACGCTTTCTGCCTTCGACTTTCAAACCAAGATTCTCTTTAATAAGGTCACAGTCGTCGTCTTCCTCTCCATCACTTTCTTCGTCCTGTGTACGACGCAGACGCTTGGAACGTTTTCTGCCTTCGACTTTCAAACCAAGATTCTCTTCAATAAGGTCACAGTCGTCGTCTTCTAGTCGGTTGTCCAACTCGTCATCATCATTGTAAATCCGTTTCAGGGAACGACCTGAAGCATCAGTGTCTTCATCATCACTGCCGTCCTCTTCAATCGGGTTATCATCTATGAAATCCTTCAGTTCTTCACGTAACACATCATCGTCATTTTCCTCCTCTTCCTCACTGCTGTCGGCCATAGCTTTGCTCTTCCTGAGTTTCTTCCTTTCATGTGGCTCCAATTCCTCCTCATCCTCAGCTTCTTCCGCTTCCGAATCCCAGAATTCTTTCATACACTGCCTTTGGGCATCCAATTTTGCATTAAACTCTGCAGCTCGCGCGTCTAATTTTACAGCTCGCGCATCCAATTTTGCAGCTTCCGCATCCAATTTTGAATTAACGTCTGCGGCCCACGCATCCAATTTTGCAGCTCGCGCGTCCAATTTTGAGTTAATATCGATAGCTTGCGCGTCCAATTTTGCCATCATAATCCTGAACATCTCCGATATGTCCAACGGTTGCGAACTCTTCTCCGAATGTCGATCTGCCATCGTCACAATACACTTCCACAGACTTATTTATTTCACCAATAATTAATCCCACTTCTGACACCAATTGTAGCGAGCTTAGGGTTCGCTGGATTAATTATTTTTGAATAAATAAGAGCCGTTAAATTGATTTTTGAATTAATATAACACTTTATTAGTCCGTAATACAACCGTTACTTTTACCGTACACAACGATTTCTTTTCTTATCGCTTCCGTACTTATCGCGTATTTCACTGCTTACTTCTTACTTATGACTCCTCACTATGCTCTGTGTGCGGTGTATTTATACTGTTTCAGCGTTTCGTTACATTCCGTTCCATTGCCTTGAATGTTCTACTGTTCCTAGTCTCCAGTTTTCCATTACTTTATAGAATATTCTAGTACTCTGTTTCGGACTCTCTAGAATATTCTAGTACTGATTGTCATATGCGTCACAATATTAATAAATACCCAAAAAAGAGGACACGCTTATTTTTTAAGCATTTGGGGATATTAACAGATGTATTTTTTTACAAAAAAAAAATTTTCCGAGCGACAAAAACCTCGACGCTCCGACTGAGGATCATTAAAACTACTCCGAGCGACAAAATAACTTTTGAAACGTGCCTTGAGAGTTGAAAATTTCTCCGAGAGACAAAAACGTCGGCGCTCCAACGGATGATCATTAAAACTACTCCGAGCTACAAATCAATTAGGACAAACTGAATATACGATATTAAGACGAATATGACAATCAGTACTAGAATATTCTAGACAGTCCGAAACAAAGTACTAGAATATTCTAGAAAGTACTGGAAAACTGGAGACTACGAGCAGTAGAGAGTTCGAGGCTATGGACTGACGGAAACGAAACACCGAATCAGAATAAGGAAAAACTGTATAAATACGTCGCACGCAGATCAGGAAGAAGGAGAAGTAAAAAGTAAGCAGTCAAAGACGCGATAAGTACGGAAGCGGTAAGACAAGAAATCGTGAAGTGTACGGTAAAAGTAACGGTTGTTATTAGCGAACTAATAAAGTGTTACATTAATGCAAATCGATTTAACGGCTCTTTTTTATTAAAAATAATTAATCCAGCGAATTCTAAGCTCGCTACAATATATTAAGACCAATTTGGATTCGATCTCCAGGCAGCAAATAGAGACCTTTACAAAAAAAAAAAAAAAAACAACCTAGTTCTATAAGTCGCAAACTTAAAACAGAAATTTGTTATTGTAATAAAAACTCGCCTTTTTTATAATTGTTGGATTTAGTTCACATTTTGGGTAAATAGATATGGTAACTGTTTTCAGACGCGCGCTTGGTGGAAACCTTGACGTGGTGCGGGAGCTTAAACTACATTGAATCACTCTGGCTATGTTGACGGAAGCATACGCTTCCAGTAGCACCCACCATGTCAGACAGGCTAGCGAGGAGTGACACACAAAGATTTACCACCCCTAATCCAAGGTGTTTTTGGTTTATGTTTTATATCCACATTTATTTAACAAATTAATTAAACATTTTACTTAAGACTAAATGTTAACTTCTATTTTACAAATATTATTCTTACATTAACTTACTGGCTCTTCGCAAGCACTCTAAATTATACATTATTATTTTTCTTATGCCTTTCGGCGTACAATAACCGTTTTTATAACATGTCACAATAATTGATGTGTTTTCTTTTTAAAATGTGTTCTATTTTTTCTACATCATGTATTATTTATAATTTTTTTTTTATTTGTATTCCTTGTTTGTTTTTATTACATATATAGGGGGTCGACAAGCGAAATATAAAAAATAAAAAACTGAAACAAAACGGACAAACATAAACAAGGAATGCACATAATAATAAAAAAAGAAAAAATTAAAATTAAATTAAAAACGAAAATAAAAAAAAATTAAATAATTGGGAATTGAGGGTAGGGAGAAGGAAAGCGGTACGCCTGAGAGGCATACTAAGTTTAGGGACGTGTGGTATATAATAGGGACTCCATGTTTGTCTTGGATAAGTCCTTTTTATCCAAGAAAAGGAACGCTTCTAAGGGAAATGAACCCATTCTGAAGAGTACTCTCCATATACACATCATTGGGATAGAATGCTCCCGAAATGAGATCATTTTCACTGCACATTGCCCTTGTTGTGTGACCACGAATAATCTTGATAATGAAGTTATCTATTCTCCTTAGTCGTGATTTGTCATACATGACTTTATTGGGATAGTATTTCTTATTCTGGATTTCTTATTCTCGATATTCCGAGGCAGGAACGCAAACACTGCCTCTCGAACACCCGAAACTTCTCCATGTAAAATGGGAATATGTTATGCCATATCAGGCAGCCATACACCAATATTGGTCGGATGAATGCTGAGTATGAAATTATTTTCACCTTGGGGTCCAGTATACTACTACGGAAGAGTCTCCGTATCATTGCATATGCGTGTTTAGCTGCTGTATGATTATCAAAGTAAAGATATTGATCAAGCCAGATTCCAAGGTATCTGACTACAGTTTTTATTTGTAGGGGAAGATTATTACTTCCTGCAATGGAAAATGTTTTCCAATTCCGTTTTGTATCCCTTGATGCATTGGACAGTGGCGTTCTGAAAAGGATAGTCTCTGTTTTCTGGAAATTTATTTTGAATTTCCAGTCGTCGCAAAAACGTTTGATTTTGTTGAAATCATCTTGCAGAAATCTGTTGATGACATCAATCTTTTCTCCAGATCTATACACCACAATGTCGTCGGCATACGCAATTGCATGGTTGAGAGAACCCACTAGATCACTAATGTAAATGTTAGATAAAATGAGAGAACTCACTGCTCCCTATTGTAGGCCGTTTTTGATGTGGAAAGTCTTGTTAGAGATTATATCTCCACATTTCACTACAAATTGTTTACCCATTATCATATCGTAGATAATGTATAGTAAATATTCGGGCATACCTAGATTTGATAATTTATTGTTGCGGATTGGCAATTAAATGTGCTGGAATGTACTGGAGAAATCTAGTACATTCGCTGTGTATGCCAGTTACGCAGCAGCTGGCACCAGCTGGCCGATTGTCACCATCGATGACGACATTGCGTCCCTTTTTGAATTGGCAGTTACGCCCAACGAGTCAGTCTGCAATCAACCTTCATCGAATGAACACCATCGGTTCTCGGCCAATCAACAATATAATCAATTAATAAAGCTACTCTCAACTACAGTTTTGCCTTTCTTGTGGTTCTGTCTCCTACGACAGAGTTTTATCGGTTTACACACGTACTACTTAGAGTTATCATCAACATTTCCTGGTCCTTCGAAACGGATCCAGTGCCGATTTGAATCGTCTCATCGCCGCTCAGTTCGCGGTACAATACAACTGCAGCTCAACTAGCAAAATTGCAGTGAACTACAACCGATAAAGGCTCAGCAACGCAGACGAAGATCCGCAGAACGCCGATAAACCAAGGAACTGAGGAAGAGAACAATGGTCAAAGTAAACCTCGCAGTTGTGAAAATAATATTATGAACATTTGTTTTCAAAACCAAAGTGTCAAAGAGTTGCCAAAATAAAAGTGTTCGATCAATTACGAAAGTGCAAATTTATAAATAATTGCATGTGACTTACGAAAACTGAAACGAGAACAGTCGTTCATGACATAACGAAATTATTGTATTCGTAATCTACTGCAATTCGGTTGGAGTGCATTTTATCGAAATTTTTGCCCCATTATGCAATTCTGCTGGTGATAGGATCAATTAATTCACTTAATTGTACAGCATTCAAACGATACAAAATAGCCATTGCTCGTTGTGACCCTCCATCGGCGGCCAACGGCGTGAAGTCCTCTAAGGGAATCAACACACGACAACTGTAAAGACAGTTCAGAGAAAATATCATCAGAATTAGAGACGGAAACTAGATCGACAACCGCCAGCCACCTCGACACAAATCAAGGACGACTGAAATTACTGGGGATAACGACTGTGAAACATCCCTTCTTAATGAGGACATCAACATTGATCTAAACAACGCATTAGAACCGGTTGACGGTACCGACGAATCCGGTTTATTAACAGTGAAAAGGGGAACAGTCGATGCAGCTATGGTCAAGAAGAATTCCAAGAACATTGCAGTTGACTTCTCAGCGAAGTGTTCCACTCCCACAAGCCAAGTAAGTCAAATAAAACGACGCTTAAACGCCAGTGCTATCCATGAGTTAGGTTTAAATTTAATATTTGATTCCGACGAATGCCAAAAGGCAAAAGACAAATTTGAATTTTCCAATGTAGTAGACGACAGCCGAGAGAGACCAGGTGCAGTGGTTGCTGGGTTTAATGATAATAATGACAAAGAAGCTTTGGTAGACAACCCGTCCGATGAGTTGCTTAACAGTGCCGAAATTACTCCGATCGTGTTAGAGGGGATTGCATGTGATCTTATTTTACAAGCTAACGACTCAACTTCATGTCTTCTCGATAATAAGGAAAATGCTCCCCCAGACCAAGAGGCGAAGTTGCTGGGCAGAGATAAAACGCTATGTCCTTCATTCCATGTCAGCTATAGATCACCCCTTAAATATTTGTTTTCTGAATCACCTTTGTTAGGTGAATCGCTCAATGAGAATGAGGAGCCACTTGAACAAAGGAGTGCGGGGCAAGCGGCCGATCATCATCTTATATTAGAACCGCTGCCACCAGAAGAGGGCGGACGAGATCATTGCCATCTCCAAGGAATTGAACGCAGAACGCCGATAAAGCAAAATACTGAGGAAAAAGCAAAGAAAGTGGAAATGGCTGGCGTGCCACCGGCCCCACCGACTAACCTAGTCGGAATGTCGGATCTGGACACTGATGCAGAAGATACCGCACCGCTACAACCAGCCGAAAGAACAAATCGCCGATCCGATCACCCTATAGTAAAGGGAGAAACCGATCTACCGAAGCTGCGCCCAGTGCAGAACGAATGCTGGCAAAGACATCGACGAAGCAACACAACGGTTCCTCGATGACATTCCTCGGTCGGCGGAACACCAAAGATCTCGACCGACGACATTCCTTGCTTGGAAGAGATCATACGCTGTTTGACACTATGCGTAACGGTGACGACAATGGTGACGACAGTGGTGACGACGGCGACGGCGACATTCCTCGGTCGGTAGAGATAAAAAATCATCGGAAACCTCTGTTGCCGCGAACCAACCTATCGATGAGCAAATGCCGTTTGAAGAACTCATCGCCGCTCAGTTCGCGGCACAGGGTCGGATCTCTGGCACCTTCCTCAACCTGCAAGACAAGGGACAACCATGTCCGAAAACAATCGAAACCACAAAACGAGACCTCCACATCGAATGGGAAGCCATCCGCAGGCGGCATAACCAAGTCATTTACATGGCTCCCCCTAAGTACCAACAGCTACAGTTCTTCGCGGAGGACTTCATCGGCGAGAGCGAAGAAATATACCTCGAGGAACAAACGAAGCTCCTCGAGGCCCAGCACGTTCTCGATTCAGCCTCCCCAACCATGGTCAACAGCACCAATCGCCTCCACCCTAGCGAGCTGCCCCCAGTGCAGCTGCCAACGGTCAACATTAAGCCAGCGAAAAAGGAACCGCACCCCAGAACAGTGAGTCAGCAGGCCGCCGACCAAAGTGCCGTCTGCCCAAAGCCCAACCTACCCAAGGTCTCGATGATCGACCCAGTGCCGAAGCCCCCACAGAAGACGATGCCGCGCACGCATTGTGGGGCACACCATGACATAGCCGTTCCTCGTGGGTTGCGAACTTACAACTCCGACCCAGAGGAACTGGCTACCATCACACGGACTCCAGAGCAAGCAGTGGGCACGGCGTACATAGGATCCGTGTCAGATCCAACGCCAATGCCTTACACGAATTCGACTGTTCCAGCAACAGTAGCCGGCCCGATGACTAACCAGCCCAGTGTCCCGATGCACAAAACACCGCCGACACCCGTAAAGCAACAGGGCGCTTGCACATTCTGCAGGGCCTCACACGCCATTTACGCTTGCGAGGGCTTCCGATCACTCACACCTGCCCGTCGGAAGTCCTTCGCACACAAAAAAAAACCTGTGCACCAACTGCTTGGGTCGCCACCGCCTGCGCGACTGCCACTCCAGCAAGACGTGCTTTCGATGGCAGCGGAGACATCACACCCTGCTGCATGTCCGGTCTACCGTCATCGACGGGACAACATCACCGCCGCAACGAGCCAAAGGATCCGCCCCCCGGATCGACCGTCATGAAGAGACCTGCGCACGCACCATCAGCACCCCTTCACAGCATTCCGCGTTGCTGCCAACAGCCAGAGTCATCGTGGCGTCGGAGACCGAACAGAGGATTGAAGTCCGTGCTCTGCTGGACCCCTGCTCCAGCGGCACCTTCATTACAACATCACTAGCCCGAAGGTTGCACCTCCGACGTCAAGCATCACCCGTCCGCACTGTTACGGGCCGACATTGAGTCCAGGTCCCCCAGAATCCACTAATCCCCCTTCGATTCCCCTCTTTACCTGTAAACGGAGAATAACGCGCCAAGTAGCTAATTTGCATAAACTACTTTATGCAAATTCTACTTGGCAGAGAAATTAATAAAAAAACGACGTTGGCGTCAAATAAAATAAAAATATACGTCAACGGAAAAAAATTAATTAATGACAATTCGTCGTAAATCTTCGAATGTTTTGCACGAGTTCACAAAACCAGCTCTTCAATCGCAATTGATACTACTGTGATATAAGGAAGAATCCGAACCTCGCAATTGATGCCACTGTGATATAAATTAAGGAAGAATCTGCTTACGGACCGACATTGAGTCCAGGTCCCCCCAGAATCCACTAATCCCCCTTCGATTCCCCTCTTTACCTGTAAACGGAGAATAACGTGCCAAGTAGCTAATTTGCATAAACTACTTTATGCAAATTCTACTTGGCAGAGAAATTAATAAAAAACGACGTTGGCGTCAAATAAAATAAAAATATACGTCAACGGCAAAAAATTAATGAATGCCAATTCGCCGTAAATCTTCGAATGTTTTGCACGAGTTCACAAAACCAGCTCTTCAATCGCAATTGATACTACTGTGATATTAGGAAGAATCCGAACCTGCAATTGATGCTACTGTGATATAAATTAAGGAAGAATCTGAACCTCGATGGACTAACCATGGCTTCCACATAAGAGATAATTCCTTAATTAACAAGGAAAATTTGTACAACAAATCATAATTAACCAAGGAACAGACTAACAGGGGAGCAGCCTTCAACGCCCCCTGCAACCAGTCGCAGATACAAAACAAATCCACCGACCGCTTAACGGTCCAAACCCAAGTAAGTCCTTCCTTACTATATGTTTAAAATTAAAGTCAAATAAACTATATTAATTATATATAAAAACAAAATTTTATTTACATTTAAATATATTTGTTATACAAACAATATAACAGCACCTACGGTGTCGGGGCACTCGTGGCCTTGCCACAAGGGCTCAAACCGCCATCAACATCACTCCTCGCCTCCACGGCTCGAGCCAATGGACACTAAGGCCCTTCATCCTGTCAGGGCTCTCAGAATATACCACCACAATCAACGGCAAGGGATCTCTCGTTCGTGGCGGATCTGGAACTTGCAGATCCGAACATCGCCTCCGCCGAGAAGGTGGTCATCATCCTTGGGGCAGATATATACCTCAACATCATCCTCGAAGGTCTCAGGAAGGACCAACGTTCGGCCTCGTCGCGCAGGCCACTGAATTGGGATGGGTGCTAACAGGCGCAGCACCCACCGTATCATCCAGCCTAAAGGTGACAAAGCCTGTCACCAGCCATCACATGGCCAATCCTCGTGGGTTGCGAATTTACAACTCCGACCCAGAGGAACTGGTCGAACTTCCGACTGACGGTCGCAGCTCTTACCAGAAAATCAAACGACGGTCTCGTCGGCATCGGCCACAGGGGCAACTTACGAGGCCCATGCAACTACCAGCCACCGATCACTTGCGCGACCCAACTACAAGACATACCCCCGCTCGCTGAACCATTGCAGGGACAAGAGGCAACCGAGGAACCAGGAGCTTATCCACTCGAACACTTCAAGGCATCCCACCACACCCAGGACACCGCGTGGTCAAGTTCCTGCCCGGGTCCAAAACTACTCAGGCCAACCACTGCCACGTGCAGCCACCAAAATAGGACCAGGAGCGCGCAATGCCCCGCTTGGCGGGCGGCGCTCCCCAGCAACCAGCGGTCTCTCGAACTCCAACAAGAAAGCACGCCTCTCAGGGCATCAACAGAAGCTGCACCTCAACGACGCCGGAAGGCACTTGGCCCGTGACTGCCATTCCGCCAAGCCACGCGGACAATGCCAGGGACGACATCGCACCACACTCCACGCGACAGCCTCACACGCCAGCGGCCGCATCCCGCCGGTTACTAAGTTCGGACGGGCACCAACGGGCGCATCACCTTGCACCACCACTGGCCTCGACATAGCGAGACCCATTACCAGTCATCACGTGGTCATTGATCGTGGGTTGCGACCTTACAACTCTAACCCAGATCAACTGGCCGGTCCCGCGACCACAAAAGGCAACGGACATCAGCGATGTGAAAGAGGTTCCTGTCACCATCGATCATACGAGCCATCCCAGACCCTCAAGCCTACAGCGCTCCTCAGGGCGGGCGGCCCCCCCTCAACCGATCATCCACGTGAAAGTGGACAGCCGACCAAGACCAACCGCCACCAGCAGACCGCACACTCCCGGCCCCTAGCCACCGTACCCTGGAACAAAATGATTCGCCAATGATTGGCGAAGTCGGGCGGAATGTTGCGGATTGGCAATTAAATGTGCTGGAATGTACTGGAGAAACCTAGTACATTCGCTGTGTATACCAGTTACGCAGCAGCTGGCACCAGCTGGCCGATTGTCACCATCGATGACGTCATGGCGTCCCTTTTTGAATCGGCAGTTACGCCCAACGAGTCAGTCTGCAATCAACCTTCATCGAATGAACACCATCGGTTCTCGGCCAATCAACAATATAATCAATTAATAAAGCTACTCTCAACTACAGTTTTGCCTTTCTTGTGGTTCTGTCTCTTACGACAGAGTTTTATCGGTTTACACACGTACTACTTAGAGTTATCATCAACACTTATATACCAGCCCTTCTAACCATACGGTGTCGAAAGCCTTTTCAAAGTCAACCAAACAGGCCCCTGTGCATTGTCTCTTCCCCTTGTTCGGTTGTTCGGGATAATACCATTTTCCTCGCACCAGTTAGTCAATGCTTTATTTATAATTTTCTCGAATATCTTGCTGATGTTCGGAACCAAACTAATCGAGCGAAGATTTGCTGGCTTGCTCCTGTCCTTAACCTTTTTGGGGATGGGATGGACTACTGCAGATTTCCATTGGATTGGATAATATGCATTGTTTAGAGCGTTATTGAACAAAATAGTGTAAACCTTCACTACTTCCAGGGGTAAATGCTTTAGAACAATGTTTATACTATCTATTCCAGAAGATTTTTTGCTCTTAATCGATCTGAGAATGCCCGTCTTTTCATCCTTGTGTACAAATATGCTAGTGTTTAGATTTCTAAGTGGAGAATCCGCTCTATTATTTTCACTAAAGATAGTGAAACTTCGACTTAAGAGACGCCAATTGTTAAGTTCATTGCGTAGCGAAATGTTTTTTTGGAGAGCCCTATTTTCCAGGTCAAGGTTAGAATGAGCCGATTCATTTAATCTATACACTGCTTCGAAACAAGCACTGATTGAGTTCGTTTTTTTTGCGGATCCTCGACTATTATGAACTCTTCGTTAGAGTTGATGTGGTCCGGGGTAAGTCCTGCGTTCAGCAGATTTTGACAATTCTCGGGAGTCCGCGGAAATCGCAGACTTGGGATGTCATTATAATCTTTCCTTCGAAAGACGTTATTTGTTTGAGGGAACATATTCGGTCCACTAGCTTTAATGGCTTGAATTCTCTTGTTCCATCTTCACTAATTACTGATCTATAGTTGTCACGGATCAGTTTTTGAAGATTTTTAATTAGTGACTAAATTGTTTTTATTTCCTGGTTGTTTGGATCGCTAAGCTGTCAGTAGAGCAGTTTTAATTTAGAGAGCAGAATACTCTTTTGCCTATATAGTTCGTCGATCGTTGCGTTTCTGTATTAGTTTGTATGGCTCTCGGAGTGAGACACTTTTGGGATAGAACGATTCAATGTATTAGTAACAATGTTGTTCATCGTCGAAAGATAATGATCAATTTCGTCATTATGAAGATTTCTGTCAGTTGGTAGATCTATGCCATTGGAGCGTAATTCCTTTTTTATTATCCGATCAAAGCGCGACCAGTGTGCTTTTCCGAAATTAAAAGAATGCATCTGTTTGTACTGCTCAAGTAGTGAATGTTCGTTTGGGACATGTATTACAGCACCAAGTCCGTAATGATCGCTATCGTACTCGATTGTACGAAGACAATTTCGAGTAGTTAGATCCGTATCTAATAATTGTATTCGCTCGTCCAGCAACAGTAAATCCAAGAAGGAATTTCCTCTTGGATATGACAGCGTACTTGTACAATTCTAGTTTATGTTCCATAGCGTTTGATTGCCACCAGTCGAACAACGCATTGTCTCTTGTGTTTGTGATAAGGTTACCCCAAGCACTGTGCTTGGAATTGTGATCTCCCGCCATAAAGAAATAAATATTGTCCGAGTCTAACTTGGCACTTCGAAAAAGGATATCAAGTTCATTGATGAACTGTATACACTGTGGAGCTTCGGGAGCATAAGCAGAGATCACATATAGATGCTTTCACTTTTCAAAGGAATATCTATAACGCAGGCTTCTAGTACCTGGAACTTGTATACATCTCTACTGTAGACGACTTTGTGTTGTAGACCATTTTTAACTAAGACAGCGACCCCGCCCCCCTGAGTGGAATTTGGATGATCTCATCTAATTACTTTATAATTTGGGTAGCCCAATTTGTGTCTTTGATTTAGCTTAGTTTCGCTAGCCAAAAGCACATCTGGGCGTTCAGCTTCCAGTAGATTGCTGAGATTATCCCTTCTTTCCATGCGGATTAGTGAATTAACATTCACAGCAATACTTTTTAGGGTTAATTCAGTCGCAGTGAGCATCCTGATTAGAGTGTGGGTTCGTCTGGAAACAGGGTGGAATATATAATGTCCGTCAGTTTTTTTGGATTATTTCGAATTTTTTATCAAACGCAGAAAACTGTCCTTGTATGGACAGTAATATTGCTGTTATATCTGTTGGTGCGCCTGGAGCAGGCGTTTTAATGATATTACGTGATTGTTCTAAGATTGGTGCATTTTTTACTCCACCTGCCATAAGAGCGTATGACACACTTGATGCCACGAAGTTGTTGTAAGAGCGAGTTTTCATCCGTTTCTCTTCTTCAGCTTGCTTCTTTCTGACTTCCAACTTTGATTTTAGTTGTTGGTACTTAGGGCAACCTCTACAGTTAGCAGGATGACCTGAGTTGTTACAGAGGACACAGGATAGTTTATTTCTATCCGGGAGCTGTTCTTTGCCCAATGGGCATTCTCCAATAATATGCTTATTTAAGCATTTGACGCATCCGAGATGCATATTGCAATTCGCTGCCACATGGCCGAAACGTTGACAGCGCACACACTGCAATACGCGGTCGGACTTCTTTATTCTCTCCCAACTTATTGTTTGGTGACTAATGTATTTAATATATCTAAGTCCATCAGTTTTACTATTGACGCTTAGCGACACAATGAAGAGAGGCAACTTACGGTTGCGATTTCTAGAATTTGCTATAGAAAATGGTTTCACACCTGTAAATTTCAAGGTATCGTTTTCGAAGCTTTTTAGTTCTTCGAGCACCTCTTCGGGAGTAAAGGAAGGGTCAACTCCTTTGAGGAGCATGGAGACAGTTTTCTCCGATTTAGGGGTGTAGGTGTAGTACTCGCTTTTCGATTTCTCTAATGCCGATTTAATTTTGTTGTACCCTTCTAAATCCTCGCATGTTAAACTTATCTTAAAATTATTTATTCGTTTTGAGATCCTTTATCTCCATGTAGCTGATGTAGATAGGAGGTACTTTCTCCCTTTTTTTGACTGGCACCTGCTGAGTTGTTTCCTGCTGAGATGTTTCCTGGTGTTGGGGTGGTTCCTGCTGTTGTTGTTGATGTGATTTCTCCTGTTGAGTTTCCTTATCTTGTCGTGTTTTCTTTGTCTTCGTGGGTTGCTGTTGTCTTTGTTCTTGCTGTTTTTGTTCTACCATTTTCGTTTTTCGCTCGTTCTGGTTCAGGTTGTTTTTTAGTTTAACAACTTCCTCCATTTGTTTATCCAGTTCTTATTTTTTACGACTAATCTCATGGATGAGTCTGTTGAGGACCTCGATCTGATTGCTAGCGTCTGCATCTGTTTCGCTGACAGCTAGTTCTTGGTGTCGGTTTCCAGCCCCCGAGTACTGGGCACCATGGGTGTTGTCTCGTCGTCGCTGTTGACAATCAACGTGTCTGTATCCTTGTTTTCATTTGTTCTAAGAGCGTTTAGCCTTTAGATTTACGTCTGTATTTTGCCTTCTCCGAGGGGCCATTTTGGCATCCATTTGTTTTAGGTCCATATTATGGACCACATGTTCTCGCTTTTTTTTATGGTTTTTTTTTTGCGCGAGGGACAGATAGATAATCAGGAGTTTGTTTATTATGTTGTGCACATACACAAACAGGTACACTTAGTACGTCGCGTATCGGCACTAATTGTTTTTTGATTACTATGCACAGCGTATTGTTTAATACTTGCATTTACTTCACTTTATTTTCTGTTTCAATGAACGATTCGTCTTTACCGGTCGGTGGTCAATTTGGTACTGAGGAAGCGGATTGCTTGAACTAAGCTATGACAGTTACAATAACTCTTTAAAATTATCCCAAATTTGTTATTGTAATTAAAACTCGCCTTTTTTATAATTGTTGGATTTAGTTCACCTTTTGGGTAAATAGATATGGTAACTGTTTTGAGACCCCCGCTTGGTGGAAACCTTGACGTGGTGCGGGGGCTTAAACTATGATGAATCACTCAGGCTATGCTGACGGAAGCATACGCTGCCAGTAGGGCCACCCGTGTCAGACAGGCTAGCGAGGAGTAACACACAAAGATCTACCGCTCCTAATCCAGGGTGTCACGCGACACCGTGCCCAATGGATGGTTTGGAGCCAGGGGTAAACCGGCTGTATTATAAGGGCGCCTCTCTGACACCGGGTCGAATCAGAGCAGGAAGCAGACCTTACCATATCAAAGAGGGGCTCTGCTATGGCGGACTGTTTGAAACCCCAGAGTGATCCCATAAAATGAATGATCAATACACAAAAAAACAATCTCACGAAAAACCCGGTAGGCGTAGGTGTGATGAGCCGACACTACCAAAAGGGAACAAATCATCAAGAAAACACCGACTCGGCAAAAAGAAGACGTAGGGAAAAACGGAAAAAGCGGGATATACGCGTCGGCACGTGGAATGTTCGAGCGTTATATAAACCAGGCGCGATACAGATGGTCGTAGAAAAGACGAAACAATATAAAATGGACATCGTCGCGCTTCAGGAAGTCCGACTCCCACATCAAGTAATCGAAACCAACGGGTTTACACTGGCGTGTGGAGGTACCGATACACATAACCTCGGAACCGGCTTCATCATAAGCAAGAAGAGTACGCCCCATGAAAAAGATGTGAAATTTATTAATGGCCGAATGTCGGTGCTAAACATACAGGGCCCATGGTACAATTATGTATTTATAAACGTAGAGGCCCCAACAGAATCTACGGACGAAGGAACGAAGGACACGTTCTACGAGACCCTAGAGGAAGTATTCGATGGGATTTCATCATTCGATGTTAAAATCCTCCTCGGAGACCTCAATTCGAAAATTGGAAAGGAATATATCTTCCAACCAACTATAGGTAAAGAAAGCATACACGACGTTTCAAATAATAATGGAATTCGAATGATTACGTTCGCCGCGTCAAAGGAGCTGGTAGTGAAAAGCACGATGTTCAAGCACAAGCAAATCCATAAAAGCACATGGATATCACCCGACGGCGTAACGCGAAACCAAATAAACAACTTCCTCATAGACAAAAGACACCACTCGAATATCTTGGACGTAAGATCATATAGAGGAGCAGATTGCGACTCCGATCATCTTCTAGTGATGAGCTAAATCAGGAGACGGCTCGCAGCAAACCCACATGGGCAGTCACGGGAGACGAGCATGATAAACTAAAAGAACTGCGCAAAAGGGCTGAATATCAAGACGAACTAACGAATAGATTTAGCAACCTAGAGTGTGAGGAAGAGTAATGTAGTGTAACAACATACCCACGAAATGGCCATGAAGAATCATATCAAATAAATCAATTGCCCTTGTCACAATTAGCAAGTTTCACGTAACCAGCATTCGTTTCCGACAATAATTCAAGGTAACTTTTTTTTTATTGAGTAAAAGAAACGAATTGCTCCAGTTACGTTTTGAAAGAATCATATGACAGCCGCTTGCTGCTAGCAAGTGATTCAAAAATTAATTGGGTCAAATCGTGTCATTGTTCTTACACTATGCACCAAGCTGGTGATAGGAAATAAAGTATCACAGTAAGCAGAATTATATTTAGTGAATTATCAGTTAAGAATGAAATAGTTTATTAAGCAAAATTTGCATGAGTGAATTAAGAAATTTGTAAATAATTGAGTGATTGATTGGGAGTATAACTACTCCGGCATTTTGAAGAATAAACCAATCAAACGCCTAATCCGTTTTTGATTCAATAACTGCGACGTCTTTGCCATGAACTTTCAGCGAGTTGCGCTGTAAACAGCACAATTAGGGAAATAGGGCTTTTGGTCAAATATTTCTTCAGACTGAATATTACTTGGCATACATTACATGGCCAAACAAAAAAGATAAATATTACAACATACATATTACATGGCGAATGCAATGAACAACTGAATGGCGTTACTCTCATCATTACATTACATGGCGATCCTGCTGATATTATTATTATTATCATCGGCACTACAACCGGGAACCGGTCTTGGCCTTATTTAGCAAGTCCCGAGGCTTGTTAAATTTTCCATAATGATTTGTTTTTTCCGCGCATGGTCATTAGTCTTGCGCCACTGCCAATGTAATACTCCCATTGTATCTCATGCAGCTAAATATCACAGGTCCCCTTACATTACAGTAAGCCAATAATGTGGACACTAAATGGACATCGATTAGAGACACAATCAAATAAACAGCCCAAAAGGTATTAGGGTTTAAGAAAACAATTAGGTCCAAACCTTGGTTTGACCATGAGTGCAGAGCGAAGATTGAAGAACGTAAACGGCTCAGAGTGATCCACTTACAGAGATATGATGAAGTCAACGCAGAAAGATACGCGACAATTCGGAAAAAGACAATGACTTTTCAAACGCAAAAAACGCGAATGGGAGAAGACACGAATCGAAAAAATCCTATAAAATGCCAAAGCAAAGAACATTAGAGGTATGTATGCCAGCATAAATTCAATTAGAAATGGCTACCGAGGGAGAGCCAAAATAATTCGAGACGCAAACGGCTGTCTGGTCAGAGAAACTAACAATATCGTGACAAGATGGAAGCAGTACTTTGAAAATCTGCTCAATGTGCGCACCCATCAACCACAAATAAGCGCATCAGACGTATTGTGCATACAACCTAGCTTCAGATCCCAGAGCCCTCTTTCAACGAAGTTGTAGACGCGATAAATCGATTGAAAAACAATAAGGCTCCCGAAATCGACTGCATACCGGCAGAGCGTGTGAAGCATGGAGGAGAGGCAACCACTCGAAAGATCCACCAACTCATAAAAACAATATGGGATAAGGAAGTCACTCCGGAAGAATGGAAAACCTCAATAGTCGTGCCCATTTTCAAAAACGGCGACATGTCTGACTGCGAAAACTACAGAGGAACATCATTGCTCCCAACCACATACAAAATACTAACAAATGTCATACTGGCGAGAATCACACCGTACGCAGAAAAAAAACTGGGAGACTATCAATGCGGATTCCGTAGGAACCGGTCAACAAGCGACTAAATGTTCACAATAAGGCAACTGCTGGAAAATAATTGGGAATACCGAGAGACGGTTCACCAACTGTTCGTTGACTTCAAAAAAGCCTACGATTCAGTCAGAAGGCAAGGACTTTACCATATTGTGGTTGGGCTGGGAATCCCGAAAAAATATGCCACTGATTCAAATCTGCATGAACAAAAATAGGGGGCGAGTTAGAATAGAAAGCCACCTCTCAGAACCATTTGAATTCCGGGACGGACTAAAACAGGGGGGTGGCCTCTCACCATCTCTTTTTAACCTTGTGTTCGTGTATGTCATCAGAAAGGTACAAGACGACATCATGGCTGGATCATCCCTGAACGGGGTCACACAAGTGCTCGCATATGCGGATGACATCGCCGTTCTGGGCGATAATCTAGAAACTATAAGTAAAACCTGTGAAATCAGAAGACGTGGGCCTAGAAATAAATGAAGACAAAACAAAATACATGATTACGGCAAGAGCAGGTGGAACTCAAGGAACACATATCAATGCCAGAGGCATAATATTTGAAAAAGTTCAAGAATTTAAATATCTGGGAACGATACTGACGGCCAGTAACGAAATGTCGAAGGAAATTAACAAAAGACTACACTCCGCCAACTCTAGTTGGCACGCAGTCAGTAAACTGCTGAAATCCAAACTGCTGTCACGTAACATAAAGTTCCGTGTCTATAGGACCATAATCATGCCGATTGCTCTATACGGATTCGAAACATGGGCTCTCACAAAATGGGAAGAAAACAAAGTCCTCGTATTCGAGAATAAAGTTTTAAGGGGTATCTTTGGCGGTAAGTATGGTGAGGAGGCAGGACAATGGAGGAAACTCCACAACCACGAATTGGAAGAGCTATACCGCAAACCTACAATAGTGAGTACAATAGTACTCAGATCGCGAAGATTAAGATTGACCGGACATGTGGCGCAAATGGGCAACGATAGGGCCGTGCGTAGAATTCTTGACGGTAGACCAACGGGAGAGACCGGCAGGACGGCCACGATGGAGATGGGAGGACAATGTTAGATTTGACCTTGAGGAGATCGGATCGGCTGGTCAAACGCGGAAGGAGAGCGCACAGGACGGGTAACGATGGCGAAGTCGAGTCGGTGAGGTCATGAACCTCCGGGTACCTACAGGCCAATAAATAGTACTAGCAACTGTTTTCAGAAAATCTCCTTGAAAACTACAACAAATCAGTAAAAAAAATTGTTTTTTTTTATTCTTAGCACCCGAATGAGTCATTCCCTCATTAGTTTAGTGGGTCTACCACCCCAATTATTGGGTTAATTCAAGTAACATAATTACCTACAACTAAAGTATATATAAGTAACAAACTAGAGAGCGTAACAAACTAGAGAGCTTAACAACTAGGCTTAACCGAATGTAACCAGGTTATAGTAAAGAGTAGAAGCGCCGCTTAAGATTGGTGGTGAGATTGGTTTAGGTGGTGGTGTTTGAGAGTATGTGTAGAGTGGTCGAAGTCAAACAATGTGGAATTGGAGTTGACATTTCTCAGCATCCGGGCGAGGGATTCATTGAGACCGTAAGAGGTCTGGTGAGGGGGAATGTAGAGAAAGCGAGGATTGCGCGTATTTCGAGAGTTTGTGTTCAGAGCAATTAAGTTAAGGAGGTAAGCGCACGACTGAGCCGGAGAGGACTCGATAAATGAAGGTTATGTCAGCCACGAGCCTGTGCTCTTCAAGGGTTCTTAGGTTGATTAATTTGCAGCGATTAATGTACGGGGGAAGGATTAAGGGGTGATCCCATCCTAGCCCTTGGAGAGCGAACCGCAGGAACCGACGTTGAATACTTTCGATTCTACAGGTATGGATAAAATTCCTTAGACTACCGTTTCACGAATCCAAGAGCAAAATTGACTTGCCGGATCATCTCATCAATGTAAGAGAGGAAGTAAAGCTCCCTGTCGCAAAGGATCTCAAGATCTCGAATACATTGAACAATGGTCAGGGGGTGGTTATGAAGGGTATAGGAACATGAGGATGAGTGAATACGCTTTCGGGAGAAGGTTATAAATTGGAATTTGGCGATGTTAAGTACAAAGCAATTTTTTGTCACACCACGTCGAATAGCTGTCAAGGTCTGGTTGCAGCAGTGCAGAATCAAAAGGTGATACGATGATCTTGTATAACGTGGTACATCAGCGTAGTAGGGACAAGCTAGAATTCTTAATGGTCTTATCGATGTCATTAGGGGCAAGTATAAATAGAAGAGGACCCAGGTGACTACCTTGCGGGACCTCAGAGGGGGCAAGGAAGGGGTTGGATATCCTGGACCTGAACCGAACGGAATAAAGTCTATCCTTTAGATAGGAATAAATCCATTTCAACAATCCAGGTCCGAAGCCGAGGGCGGATAATTTGAAGAGGATTAGATTGTGGGAGATTTTGTCGAATGCTTTACTGAGGTCGGTTGAGATCATGTCGACCTCGTTACCGTGCTCTAGTGCTGAAAGTGTAAAGAAAGTGAACTCAACGAGGTTGGTTGTAGTTAGTCGATCGGCCATTGAGAAAACCATGTTGTCTTGATGAAATAAAAGATTCGCAACGAAAACTGAGAGATTCGTATAGAATGCTTTCGAGAATCTTGGTTAAGTGGGGCAGTTTGGCGATGGGGCGGTAGTTCGCGACATCGTTTTTCGGAGCCTTATTGTGGATTGGGGTGATGAAGGAGCTTGTCCAAATGTGCGGGAATACGCCTTGAGAGAGTGAATGGTTGAGTATTTCTTGAGCATTAAAGGGATACCTTCAGGGCCCGGTGTAAACTCGTCTTTGAGTTACAGTAGCTTGGATTGAGAACTGGAAGAAGGTTTCGGGGTCATTTTCGAGATTGGTCTGAGTTTTGGTGAGATAGTTGCGATAAAGGTTGTTGAAAAGTTCCGTGACTGGGAGGTAACAGCCAAGAAGTTGGAGTAGTTAGGTATTGTTCGATTCCGAGAGAAGATGACCCATAACTTATTCCTATTGTAACGCAGGGAGCGAAGCTTGTGATTATACCGTGGAGGGGAAGAGGTTGGTGTTCTTTGTCTAGACTGGGGAACGAACAGGGAAATAGAGAAAAGGATTTCGGTATATAAGTGGGTAATTTTTTTTTTTTTTTTTTTTACACAAACGCGAGCACAAAATGGCATTTTGGTATACCCTTAAGTGTCAGAGCATAGTGCGAGCGGAACTGTTACGTAAGTATCTTCCTCATCGCCTTTGTTTTAACTAGAACATATAAAATAAATACTGGGGGCGTGTAAACCCAGTTTCTTTTCGACTGTGGTGGCTTTGGCTAGTTTCGAAGACGACCGCCGTCGAGGATGAGTCGTCGAAGATGAATTGTCAGGGATGAAGTGTCGAAGGAGATAGGGAGTTGACAGGGAGAGAGTAGAGAGAAGACCACCGAGGTAAGCGGAAGTGCCGCGGCAGTTAAGTTCGAAGCAGAGAAGTATTGGAAAAAGAAGAACGATACGATAGAGTTTCGGTAGAAGGAAGAAAAGTTGAAAACCAAGAAAAAACCCTAAAGACTGTGTAAAAGAAATGTTCTGTTTAAAAAGTTAAATTAAATTAAATCTTTGTCGGAAGAAATCGATGTTTAATAAAGTAACTATTGGTGCATGTCGGAACTGTTATCTTGTTCTTTGTTCGTGTTTGAACTGTAAAGAAGATTGGAACCGAGAGCCGGTGAATCTTGGCTCGGCAGCAGTTTACACATTTTTACATATGCGTAACCTGTGATGTGGATAAGACCAGGTAAACCGTAAATATATAACCGTCCATCCACAGTAATTAAAAGACTATCCTATGACTATTGGGTGGTGATTGAGAGCCGTTAAGTGTGAACGCTGACCCTACGCCACAACGGTTTCGTTACGCTACAATTGGGATTACCTCCACATGACACAGAACTTCGGGGAACACCTGCATTAATTTGATAGAGGCAGTTTTGACACCATCAAGAGCCACTTGAATTGAACGGTCAGAAAGAAAGTCTCTTATCCATTGGATCAGGGAATTATCCACTGCATATGAATGTAATTTTGATAAAAGCTGGATGCCAAACTCTGTCGAAGGCTTTCGAGATATCCAGTGCAACAACCTTGCTTTCTCCGAAGTAGTGGATGGAATGGCTCCACTTTTTGGTAAGGTACGCCGTCAAATCTCGGTGGACCTGTTGCTACGAAAGCCATATTGGCGGTCATTAAGGAGGTCATTTGATTTCAGATATTTCGAAAGTTGACGGTTAATCAGTGATTCCATTACCTTCGAGAGAATAGAAGCTAGTGCTATGGGTTGAAAGAAGAGAGTGACGATTTGTCGCCCTTTTTGGGAATTCGCTGAATGTTCGCTGACTTCCATCTATTTGGGAAACGGCCAGTAGAATAAGACAATTGGAAGAGTTTCCACAATGGTTTAGAGAGTGAAGAGGAACATTTCTTCAAGAGAATTGGGGGAATGCCATCAGGACTAGCGGATTGGTGTGCGTTTAGCTCCTTGAGTGTCCGGGCAACAGTACGCGTTCGGAAGCGAATATGGCTCGTGATGTACTGCTTATGCTCAAGTTGAGGCGGAACTGATGTTGTATCAGGCAGCGTTGAGTTGGCTGCAAAATGTGCAGCAAGTAGATGGCGAGCGGTGGCGAGTGAACTCGGAGGAACATCACGAGAAGAGGGGGTGGTGGTGGTCTATAGATGTAAGGACAAAGGGGCTGGGTGAGACAGATGTATTGATAGTGTCTGTTGTAAAAATGTGAGATGAGCTAATAACCTTGCCGGTAAAAATAAATTATTATGGAACATTTAACAAGCCTCGAGACTTGCTAAATACCATAAGACCAAGACAAGATCCCGGTTGTAGTGCCGATGATAATGACGATGATGTTGTAAGGATGAGATCAACCTAACAGATTTCCCACGTTGCTGATCTGACAGAGAATCATCTAGTTGATCAATGAAGAGATATTCCTTGGCCGAGGTGGGGTGGGAGGTGAAGTGTGAATGATCGTCAGATGAAGCCCAATTGAGTTGTGGAAGATTAAAATCTCCGAAGATGATGATGTCGTCCTCGTAATTACTCAGCTCGATTATATGGCCGATAGCATTAAGAGCTAGCTCGTAAACTTCAATAGACTGGGAAGATAAGATATAGAAGCACATGACAAAGATCGATTTCCGAGGGAGAGTGATTTTGATAGTCACAAAGTACAGCTTGAAGGAGGTAGGAAAAGCGACAAGTGACGACTCGAGGCTGTTGTGGGCAGCACTGCTCGGCTAGGGTAAAAGTCAGTAGTATGATAGAGGAGGTCATCGTCGAATCGGGTGAACGTGGGGGGAAACAGTTCCGGGTTATGAATGCTAAAGATTAAGTTCGTTTCACTTGAAGCGAAAATGTCAAAAGGTAGCGCATAGGAATTTTTCAGAATGGATTGGGTCTTTGAGCGAAGACCTCTTATGTTCTGATACTAGAGGGTAAGGGGAGTTATACTGTCGGTTTTGGGAGGGGGTGGGGGTTTTGGGAAAGAAAAAACTTGTTGAGGACGGCCTTACTACGTTAAAGATGTGATAACATGCTGGAGTGAACGAAGTGGCCGAAAACTTTTAGGTCATTCGACACTTTATGAGGGGATAAATTGAGAATTACGTGGAATTTTACGAATAATTTGTGGAGACTGGGAACGTCAGTGAGTAAACCTTCCTGTTAAATAGAGAGTTTGACACTGGTTTTGGTTTTGCCTTCATAGCAGACAGAATCAGACTTTTCGTGGAGATACGCCAGACAGAGACGCATATTTTTTAATACAGAAGAGAGTTTATCTCGCTAAAAGAGAACAAGTTATCATTATTTAGGGTTTCAGTTGGATTTTTCTTAGTGTGTGTCGTATCACTGTTGGAAGGTTGCTGGGTTTGATGGAGGCCAGAAGCCCAGGTGGATTGAGGCAGTGTGGATTGACGCACAGACCGTGGTAGTGGAGGAAAATTAGCATGGGAGAATCGGTCGGACAGTGGCTGATTTAGTGGGCTTTTGTCGACAAATTTAATGTGATGGTTTTAACATCTACGCACTTAATCCCGAGTGTAACTAGTTAATTTTTTATTGTGTCATTGCTAATTAGATCTAAACCGGATAACACTACTTTTAATGGGCGATTTTCCTTTCGCGAGTGGGTAAAAAACACAATTTAACCGCAAGAGTATGGTTCTAATTTTGTTGTATATGTCCATTGTTGGGGAACATATTTTTTGTCCAAGTGATATGTTTTTAATTAAGTAGTTGTCTATTTTAATGTTATTCAAAATATTACGCACTTTAGCCCTGGTTAATTTTAAAACCACAATTGGCGAAACGGTTTCCTTTAGTTACTTCTACACACTGATCGACGTTGGTAGATTCCATTTCAGGTGAGTCCTCCATTAGACTTTGAAGTGGTTGGAAAAAGTTAGTGTTTGAACACATATTGGATTTATCTAGCACTTTATTAACTTTTGTAAGTTTATCGGGAGGGGTTTGGCCTCCAATACCGGGATCGTAACGCAACCGTTTACGTTTAATTTTGCTTAACACACGTGGCCCAGGGGGCATAACTTAACGAATTTCACACTTGATAAAGATATGTGTTTGCGGAAGCGAGGCAAAGAAAACAAAGAAAACAAGATAATGGCTTGTGATAATTATTGTGAATATAACGGTTGATGTAATTAGGAAAAATAGCACGAGCAAAACTGAGAGATAGGTTGTCTGTTTGAAAGTCAGCCAGGTACTGATTCGAGGATCAATCTCTAGTTTGGGGTCTGATGTTCGAGAACACCAATCAATTAAAATAATAAAGTATTGATCATCTCAATTGGTGTCCAAGGGGCAAAGACGCAAATAAATCAATTTAATTTAAATTAAATTAAATCTTATAATAACATTAATTTAAAATTAAAGTATTTGTATTTTTAATTAAGCCCGGCCGATTGTCAGTGTTGCATGCATATATGACATAAGGTTATACATTGAACTTTCAACGAAAGGTATCATGAATTAAAGTTTTTATAACTTTTAACCAAAAGAATTCTTTCGCTGTTGCACCAACGTTAATTTCCTGTTACAACCGACAGAGTTCTTTCAGTGTAGCCATGAAACCCTTTCACACGCCTACCTTTTGCGAAACGCAAATTCCCATCATGCAATAGCATATGCCATGACTACACGTAAATTTTCCATACCCACAACTAAAATTGCAATTCTGCAATTCCTCGAATGTCGGCATCTCGCTCCTGCACCTGATGTTTGGATAGCTGGAATCGTCCTTAGTGATCGTAGATGTGCCTCCACGATGATTTTCCTTTTGTCATACCGCGAGACCAGTGCAGCCCAAGCCTCCAGATAGTTTGCTGCCGTGACCGGAACATTGCGAACCAATGAAAATGCGTCCGCTCTTAAGGAAGTCCAGAGAAATTGGAATTTATCTACTGCTGATAACTGGGGGTTGTCGTGGATGAGTGGTTTGTACAAATCCCGGTACGTTACCCACTGCTTGTAGTCCCCATCGAAGGTAGGCACTTCGATATGCACTAACTTCTATTCTCTCGAAGGTAATGGAATCACTTATCAGCCGTCAACTTTCGAAATATCTGGAATCGAATGACCTCCTCAATGACCGCCTATATGGCTTTCGTAGCAACAGGTCCCAGGAGATCTGATGGCGTACCTTACCGAAAAGTGGAGCCATTCCATCCACTACCTCGGTGAAAGCAAAGTTATTGCACTGGATATCTCGAAAGCCATCCAGCGTTTTTGTCCAAATTGCGTTTATATGGAGTGGACAATTCCCTGATCCAGTGGATAAGAGACTATCTTTCTGGCTGTTCAATTCAAGTGGTTCTTGATGGTGTAAAATCTGCCTTCCATAAAATTAATGCAGGAGTTCTCCTGTGTTCGGTACTCTCATCCACCCTCTTCCACATCTTTATAAATTATCTCTTGTCGATTACACAAAACCCAGTTCACTCGCTTGCTGATGATAGGACGTTGGGTTTCTCATACTCATACGAACATTCCCGACCAAACTCTTCGAACGTCACTACCAATCAGCAGGATATGCCTAATACACCGAATTCCGACCTCAACGAGATATATCAATACGGACTATTTGACCGAGTAGAATTCAATGCCTTAAAAACTCAGTGCTGTTTCCTGTCGTCAAAGGCGAACCCCAAAGTAAATATACTGTCGATGAACGGCATTTGCATCGACGAAGCCAAGGAACTGTCAATCCTCGGCACTCGAATTAATTAGACTCTTAATTGGAGCGAACACATTTTTGAAGCAGCAAAAAGTGCGGCCAAATGCATGGGGTTCCTTAAGAGATGCAAAAAATACTTCATTCCATCCAACATGGCCACTATTTAGGAGGAGTATATAAGTCCCAAAATGGAGTCCAACTCCCATATTTGGCCAGGCGCATCCAAAACTGCACTACATGTGCTCGACAGGATGCAAAAGCGAGCAGTGAAACTTATTGGGGACTCAGCCGTAAGTCGGTGAATTCCGTCATTAGAACACAGGCGCAACGTATCATGCCTATATCTTTCCAATAGGTATTATCACGGTCGGTGCTCAACTGAACTTGCTGAATGTGTTCCGCCCCTTCAGACATTTTCCCGCGATACTCGTCAATCTGTGAATGCGCATCAGTTCACGTTGAAAGCGAACTTCAGGAGCACAAATAAACATAGAGAGTCTATAGTCGAACCACACAAATGTGGAATGTTCTGCCTGATCATGTGTTTCCCGATCGTTGTGATGTCCAGACATTCAAGACCAATATACATCGACACCTTTCCTTATCCACTCCCTCTCCATCCGCTCGCACTGTGCTCTGACATTAAGAATCGAAATCCCCTTTTGTGCCCGCGTTTGTATAAAAAAAACCGTGAATCGCCTGGATATGTTGCCTGAAATTTTTTCCCAGAGCCCGGGGCAAAGCTGCAGCCAGAGTAGGTGTTAGGTTGCCATCTCAGGGGGAATGTCGACAATATTGCAACGTTGCAGTTCCCATCGTCGTTGACATGGCCTGCAGCTGGGGTGGCATCAGGTAACTGTCTTAAGGTGAATCGACGATCGTGGGAAGGAATGTAAAATCAGATTTGATTTTGTGAACATAGTAGAGGCAGACGAGCAGTCGTAAACTAAGAGTCACAGGTTGCATCCTTTGCATTGGAACAGCGTGCCTGTTACTCAAAATAAAGAAATAATTAGTATAATAATAATAATAAAAGTATTGTCACTTGTTAAGTCGTGTAAATAAAGAATAACAACTAAAAACCAGACTCTTCGTTATTTGGATTCTCCAGCGGGATCCAGAACGGAAAGGGCAGAACGCCCTGCAAAAGACAGGTATTATCTAAAATCTCCAGCCTTACCATTTGGCACGGACGGCTTACATACAGCCGGTACCCGATAACTAATTAAAAGTGTACCGTTTAGGGTATTGCATTTGGGGCAGCCGATAGGATTCTGCCGGTGTCAAAATAATTAATAATATTTTATTAATAAATAAGAAAATAATAAATGTTGCGACCATTATATCCATTGGTGTTACACCAGGCCTCTATTCAACAATCGGTCGTTACTCTTCCCGGACGCCCCGAAAGCACGGTGGCGACCGCAACGAACAACTAGGGAGCGACCTAACAAAGCGACTCTTGTGCTTTTAAAGAGGAGACGCGCTCCCTAAGGATCGACAACAGATCCCGTATAATTCATATTCACACTCGAGAGAATACTGGTCTTTTCGCTTCTTTACTAGGTTATTGTGTCAAGAACATTCCCCGCCTTTTTAGGATGGAAGCCATAGCCGTTGACAAAGCAAAAGAAAATATGCAAAGAAACCTCGCACATGTAAGGTTAACCTTAAAACAGTAGTTGAAGTAGTTATCAAAAAGTGGAAAACTGTAGCGCAAATATGCCGATACAATGTCACCTTCATCAAAGAAATCTAAACCGTCTCTGTTGCTTTGAAGCATTGCGTTGCCTCCACCAGACAAATCTCTATCTATCACCTCTCGCACATCAAACAGAATTGATAAATCTAAAACGAAGCTTTGACCAATTGAAACTGCAAATTAAGTATCCTTAAATCTTTGCTTGTATATTCAAATAATCAAGCACTAAACCTTAACCTGCTCTTTATCTTTTTGCTCTGTGTGCTCTTGTACAACTGGTTCATTTTCAACGTTTTCCACTTCGTCCATACCAGTCATATTCAAATCAACGTCGTCATCGTCGTCGCCAGCATTCTTATTATACACCGTCGGATATTGTGTAAAACATTCCTGCATTAGTTTAAAGGCCTCATAGCAATCTGATCCTTTGGGATCAGCTTCACTAAAAAAGAAATCATCGTTTTTTCAAGCTTAAAAAATCAATAATGAGAAAGTACTCACCTGTAATGAAAACATGAAAATGCATTGCGAAATTCAACTCCACATGGTCCAGTGGCCATGCCTCCTAAACATGGACAGGACCAATTAATTTCACCAGTCTTTGTTATGAGTCCTTGAGGTGGTTCAGGCGGAGGCAGTTCTATAGTACTTGGTTCAGCATGGTCCTCTTTAGTGACGAATATAACTTTATCTTTTCCAAAACTTTGACACACCGACATTATGAATCAAATTCAATGTGCGACGAAAGTAAATGCAGTAATATCGAGGATGCTTTTCTGACGTGAAAATGACACGGTACGTCTTGGAATGTTGATATCAATGTAATAGCTGCACGAGTTTTAACGTAATAATCCGCGGGCACACGAATGATAGCTCTGCGGGTTTGTTGATTCAGTTTTAGAACATCGATAATTGTTAAACCTCCAATTTCCCCGAATATATCTCGAAGAGATTTTTCAATGCTACCTTTAAAGTAAAGTGGTGTAAAAACGATATCAGTGTTTTCTAGAAACTTGCTAGGAATAAACAAAAAAAAAAGAGTTACTTAAGTTTATTTTTATCCTCAGAAAATGATATTTTATTTACCTACACGACAATATCTAAGTACCAATATTCGGTCATAATTTGGTGGGAACTAGACTTTGCACCTCGTTTTAGTATTTTCTGTTATTTAGAAAAATATTTTTATTTTATCAATTCTTGCCTGAATGGTCCATAGGCAATTTGAAATGCCTGGAAATTTTATGTAATTTTCTAAAGGTTACAAGCCGAAACGTCATTCTATTAACCACACATTTGTATAACAATTTATGTGATGCCAAATCTGATGCATGACGTTTTTGACTGTCATATATATTAAAACAAAATTTTCAATATTTATTAAGTATTGAGTTCATTCAATCATTTATTCGTTCTTTATTATTATTGTAATAAGTTACAAAAAATAAACAATTCGAGGCACTAGCTACCAGGACTATTAGCTTAGATATTGAGTTATATTTGAACAGTAAATATGAATAGGACGTTCTCCAGCACAAACTAAATATAGGATCCAGGAAGCAAACTCTACATAACAATGAGACATGTAACACAAAACCAAAAACCTAACCATGTCGCAAAATTGAAGCTACCTCGTTCACGTAAGCAAAAAAACAAAACAACATAATACTATACTATTCATAGGCCTGTACGAACCCAGAAGTTCATGACATTGCCGACTCGATTCCGCCATCATTCCCTGTCCTGTGCACTATCCTTCCACGCGTGACATGTCGATCCGATCTCCCCAAGGTCAAACCTAACAGTGTCCCTCCGTCGCGGCCCTACTGTCAGTCTGTTTCCCGTTGGTCTACCGTCAAGAATTCTATCGTTGCCCATTCACGCCACATGTCCGGCCCATATTAATTTTCGCGACTGATTTCACTCGCTATTGTAGGTTTGCGGTATAGCTCTTCCAATTCCTGGTTGTGGAGTTTCCTCCATTGTCCTGTCTCCTCGTCATATTTACCTCCAAAGATACCCCTTAAAACTTTATTCTCGAATACGCGGAATTTGTTTTCTTTCCGTTTTGTGAGAGCCCATGATTCGCATCCATATATAAGGTGGCGCAAAATTAATCACCCTATCGGAAGATGTTATAATTTTTGCAAATAGCGTCGTCCGTCAATTAATCATGAACTAGACAGCTGCAGTCTACAAACACACAAGCAATGGAACAATGGCAGCTGTCTAATTCATGATTGATTGACTGATTCACGTACGACGCCATTTGCAAAAATTATAATGTCCTCCGATAGGGTGATTAATTTTGCACCACCTTGTAGAACAGTCCGTATGATTATGGTTCTATAGACACGAAGCTTTATATTACGTGTTAGCAGTTTGGATTTCAGCGGTTTACTGTCTGCGTGCCAACTAGCGTTGCCGGAATGATGTCTTTTATTAATTTCCTTCGACATCTCGTTACTGTCTCAGTATTGTTCCCAACTTTTTAAAATATTGTAGCGAGCTTAGGGTTCGCTGGATTAATTATTTTTAATAAATAAGAGCCATTAAATCGATTTTGAATTAATGTAGCACTTTATTAGTCCGTTAATAACAACCGTTACTTTTACCGTATACTTAACGATTTCTTGACTTATCGCTTCCATACTTAACGCGTCTTTTACTGATTACTTCTTACTTATCTTCCCGATCTGCGTGCGAAGTATTTATACCGTTTTTCCCCATTCTGACTCGGTGTTTCGTTTCCGCCCGTTCCATAGCCTCGAATTTTCTATTGCTCATAGTCTCCAGTTTTCCAGTACTTTCTAGAATATCCTAGTACTTTGTTTTGGACTTTCTAGAATATTCTAGTACTGTTGTCATGTGCGTCACACTACCCGCCACCTAGATTAGTTCGTCCCGAACTAAGCTCACTGGTCTCCTGGGTTAACAAAAAGTCGCCAGTCGGTCACGATGTACCACTTTCATATTGGCGTTCGGTCTTCCCTGAATCCTATAGACAACGTCGTTAATTCTTGTGAGAATCTTATACGGTCCTTCCCAATGTTGCTGCAACTTCGGAGACCTTCCTTTTTGCCGATGAGGGTTATAAAGCCACACGTTATCGCCTGCGTTAAATCCGGATGCGTTGGCTCGAACGTCGTACCTTGTTTTCATCCTGTTACTTGATACCTTGATTTGCTTTCGAACCAAATGATGAATCTCATCGAGGCGATTTCTCCATTCGTCTACGTAGTCTTCGGTCTTATCTATGGCGTCTGGAGCTATCTCGAATCGCAGATCGGCTGGTAATCGTATATCTCGTCCAAATATAATTCTTGGTGGAGAATGGTCCGTCGTATCGTGATTTGCCGATCTATAACTCAGGAGAAAGGTTTGTACATATTTGTCCCAATCTCGTTGGTGATCACTAACGACCTTCGATAAGTGTTCTTTCATTGTTCGGTTGAACCTTTCGACCATTCCGTCTGACTGCGGATGTAAGGGCGTGGTCCTGGTTTTCCTTACGCCCAGTGCCGCACAGATGCCTTGAAATATCTCTGATTCGAAATTTCGGCCTTGATCGGAATGCAGCTCACAGGGAACTCCATATCTGCCGATCCAATTATTGATAAGCTGCTCAATGATGGTTGTTGCTTCTTGGTTTGGAATTGGAAGGACTTCCACCCACTTGCTGAAGTAATCCATGATAATCAACATGTACTTGTTGTTGTCGTTTGTTTTTGGAAATGGTCCTGAGATGTCGATGACAATTCGCTCGAAAGGGGCACCCACGTTGTACTGCTGCATAGCGCTCCTTGGTTTTGCTGTTGGTCCTTTGGTCGCTGTGCAAGTTGTGCACTTCCTACATCACGACTCCACGTCATCTCTCATGTGATGCCAGTAGAATCGAGATCGTAATTTTGAAAGTGTCTTATTAACTCCCAGATGTCCACCGGGGGCCCCGTCGAGCATTTCTGTGAGTACGTCCTTCACTTTTGATGGTGGGATTAAAATCTGCATTCGATGGGATTTTCCGTCCGCGGCTTCCCATTTCCACTTTAGAATTCCATCTTCCACCAGCAAGGAATTCCATTGTGCCCAATATGCTTTAAATGTTTCACTCTTGTCGGAAATATTGTTCCAAGTTGGCCGCTCGTTATTTTCTTTGTGTTCCAGGATTAGCGACATATCTTCATCCTGAATTTGAGCTGCGCGTATGGCATCACTCGTCCACCCACCTAGTACTTCTACTCGTACATTTCGAAGGTCGTACGCCTCTTGTTTTAAACGATCAATTTCTACTTCCGAATCCTGAAGGCGACACTTTAAGATCAACATTTCAGCTTGCCTCTCTGCTAGATCAGTTGATAAGCGATTGTTCTCCTCAATGACCTTTTCTCGGCTGGTCTTAAGACCAATTATCTGTTGATGCAAGGATTTACATTCGGTCGTGGTGCTGTCCAAGTCTGAATCACGCTGAAAGCTTCTCTTGTGATTAGCGCATGAACAACTATTCTCAATTGATGTTTCATTCATTCGTCGACGTTTCCTACAGTCAACAGAGATGTGGCCGACTTCGCCGTATGCCCAACACTTCAGATCCGGGGGGGGGGGTTCTCCGTTGCACATGCCCGATTCTTTGGCAGGAACATTCCTGGGCTGACATTTCTCGGACTCTATATGTACTCCTGGTAGCCAGTTTAGCAGATTCATATGCCAATGAGAACGCCAGTATTTCATTAGTCGTCTTCTTTCCTGCCAAACGAACGGCCTATTGCAAGTCCCGATCTTGGAGTGCGTTTATAAATGCATCCATGGCTATCTCGTTCAGAAATTCCTTAGTTATATTTGAATAAGACAAGTTTGCCAATCGCTCAATGTCTGCCTGCAACTGTTGAAGATTTTCCCCAGGTTTCTGCGTTCTGCTCCGCAGTTGCATGCGGTAGACCTGCTGCATGTGGTTGTCTCCATACCTAGCTTCAAGGCCGTCTCTTACCGCTTGGAAATCTGTTTGCTTCTCTGCTGGTATGGTTTGTAGCAATTCTGCAGCCGCCCCACGGAGTGACAAAATTAGTGATGTTGACTTTTGCTTATCCGACCACTTATTATAATTGGCCGCGGCGTCAAACTGACGTATAAATACGGAGAAGGGTCCCGTTCCATAGCAGGTCGGCGGTTGCATCCTTGTATCTTTGTAGTCATGTTGATTGATCAAGTCTCTTTTCGATTCGCGTTATTTCATCGGTGACTTTTAGATTCAGATTTTCTACTTCGTTTCGAATTTTTGACTGAATTTCTTCCTTAAAGTGTTGAAAATTACATTTCATCCACTGCGTTTGGGCATCCAATTTTGCATTCAGGTCTGCAGCTTGTGCGTCGAATTTTGAATTTTGGGCATCCAACTTTGCATTAACATCTGCAGCTTGTGCGTCCAATTTTGTGTTAATGTCTGTAGCTTGTGCGTCCAATTTTATCATCATCATCTTGAAATGTCCAACTGTGGCGAACTCTTCCCGTTAGATTGGCACCATCTTGACTCGCTGTTTCTTCTTCATCCGGACAATCTGGCCCAATCGTAAAAACATATGTGTCGACATCGATACCCTCTTCCTCCAATGCTGCTTGCAGACGCTGTGAAAGAATTTGCTTCTGTCCTCTGCCCTCCAGATTCCGGTCCTGAAGTTTCTTCTTCAACTCAGGAACGCGAAGATCCTCCAAATGTCGATCTGGCATCGTCACAACACATTTTCACAGACTTATTTTCTTCACCAATAATTTATCCCACTTCTGACACCAATTGTGGCGAGCTTAGGGTTCGCTGAATTAATTATTTTTAATAAATAAGAGCCGTTAAATCGATTATGAATTACTGTAACACTTTATTAGTCCATTAAAAACAACCGTTACTTTTACCGTACACAACGATTTCTTGACTTATCGCTTCCTTACTTATCGCGTCTTTTACTGCTTACTTCTTACTTATCTTCATGATCTGCGTGCGACGTATTTATATCGTTTTTCCTCATTCTGATTCTGTGTTTCGTTTCCGTCCGTTACATAGCCTTGAATTTTCTATTGCTCATAGTCTCCAGTTTTCCAGTACTTTCTAGAATATTCTAGTACTTTGTTTTGGACTTTCTAGAATATTCTAGTATTGATTGTCATATGCGTCACAATACCAAACAATATAAAATTAAAGGGGAGGGTAATTCTTGGTAATGGGGAAATCCCTGACACTAGCAGTCGTATCGGGATTTGGCATTGCTCCTTTTTCGGAACAAACGTATCCCATATATAATACTTCCTTTTGTAAAAACTTGCATTTTTCTGGTTGCAGTTTGAGGTTGTGTTATCTCATCTGGTCGAATACTCTCCGGAGTTTGTATTTATGGTGTTCTAAGTTTTTCCCATATATGACTACGTCATCCAGATAAACAAAGCACTCGATACCTTCCAACCTGCTTAGGACATGGTTCATGAGTCTCTGGAACATAGCTGGTGCCCCTTTAGACCGAATGGCATACGTTTGAACTCATAATGCCCGTAATTTGTGCTAAACGCTGTCTTATCCCGATCCTTCTGATCCACCAAGACTTCGTATCGAGTGTGGAAAAACAGCCTGAGTGAGCGAGATGGTCCAAGATGTCCTCTTTTCGAAGGAGAGGGTACGCGTCACCAATTGTTTTGTCGTTCAGTTTCCTCTAGTCGATCACAATTCTCCATCGGGTTTTTCTATTGGGGCCCGCTTTCTTAGGAACTACCAAGAGTGGTGAGTTCCACGGGCTTTTGCTTGGCTGAAAGATATCATTCTCCAGCATATCCCCTACTTGCTCATTTATCACCTGTTTTTTTGCACTCAGGCAGACGGTGTATTAGTTGGTTTATGGGCACTTGGTCCCGTACCACAGGTATCTCGTGCGTTATTGCATTAGTACGAGTATACGTCAGGAAGTCACCTTTGTGGTGGAACGGTATTCGGCTGTTTTATTAACATCCACTATATATTTTTGGTGGAGTGCCTTAAACTTAAGAAGACTGATCTCACCGCTTGTGTCCACTATTAGGCGTGTAGTGTTTCTACGGCCAATGTCTAAAGGGAGCTGGACAACTGGAACTTTCGTTGGTGAAAACTGAGGGCAGGTTTTAGTACTGTACGAGTTTAGTTCGGCCAGGTTGGAGTCTTCCGACCCGACCTCTCGTCCTTCGTGCCTTGTCGACACCCTGGCGCCGTGTGGGTTTGTCGGCCGATAGGTGTGGACTGTTTATCACTCTTCCTAGACTGATCGGTAGAACCTGTGTGGCTACGTGCCTTCGTCCGTTGGCGGTGTCGTGGTCGGGGTTGCCGGTTTTTCCACGCCGTAGTGTTCTGCTTTGAATTCTCACCGGGTTCAGTACTATTAGAACTGGTACGGTTCTGGGTTGTAGTGGTCTTTAGTTGTTTTCCGCCCTTATCGTGTGTATCGCCGTGGTCCAGTGAATTTTTCTTCGCCTGGACCTTCTTCCAATTAGGTCGGAGGGGTATGGTGGTGGCGTACAGTGTCAACCATCTTGTCGGGTGTACAGGTTTGTGACTTCCGGGGGTTTTCCCGACTGCTCCTGTAATTACACCCTCCCCATGCTGGGCTCTTTCGGCCGCCAAACTCACAACAATGTCGAATGATGTACACTCTATGAATCAATCCTGTTGCTTGTTTTGAAGTAGAGGGTTAGGGTTGCCCCTGGTTCAATGTATTCATATGTGCCCTTTTTTGGTACTGTGACATTTGTCGCGGAGGTTCGGCGTTGTGTGCATGTGGTTGTGCATCCTGTACATGGCAGTCCTTAATATCGTGCCCATATTGTCTACACTTCATACACAGTGGTGTGTTCCGGCGCCTTAGACACACACCGTATAAGTGTCCCTTCCTATTACAGAAACTGCGTGTCATATGTGGTGGAATCGCTGTCGTAATCATCTACACCTCCCAGGTTTCCTCTATCGAGACCCTGTTGGTCCTTTAAACGAACGCGGTGGTGTTTGCGACCTAAACGGATTCTTCACAGGTTGGGAGCGTGTAACAAGTTGAGATCGTTCCATGAACTTAGTATTGGATTTATTATTACTGGCCCCGCCTGCCTGAGACGCGTCGTTTACTGGTCTATGTTGTCTGTGCTGTTAGTCCTATGGGTTTGGCCATGTGTCCCCATAAGTCTGTTTTGAAACCCTACTCACTTCCCGGTGGTAGACTTGGTTCGTCCCCCCAATAATAGAAAGGATTGTTCGTCACCAAAGTCGGTCTGTTTGTCATGATGGGAGCCTGGTTTGAGTCATCCCTGTCAGGTGACTGGGCATGATATGTCCCATCCTTGTCGGTGTTTTTCTACCATACAACCCGCCGTTGCTCTGTATCGCGTTCTAAGTCTTCTCCATTCGGAGATGTCGCGCAATAATTCGCACGGGGGGGGCCTCTTCCGATTCTAATAGTCGATGTTGGAATTCATCCTCCCTAACTCCTACCATTAATACTGATTTTGCCAATCTCTCGATTTTGATGGCAAATGCTGCGCTGGTGTCGTGTCCGTACGTAGGCGTTGCTGCTTCTTTGCAGCCCGTTACGGATTGAGTGAAGTCTGCGACATCCTCTTCGTAGGATTGTCGCATATGAGAGAGCTTCGACTGCAACTCTTCGTATGATGCTTGTGGTAGCAACTCATTCCGGAGTCGTTGCTCGTAGTTCTGGAATGTTTCCGGGAGGTCTTTCTTTACTCAACCGCATGGGTAGCCACCGCAAGAAAATTGTTCCCTCCGCTGCGGGCAAGCAACTCAAGATCCTATTATCCAAATTTACAGGATATACATTTGTCCTAAACTGGAATTGAATTGCTCAATAAGATACAAGAACGAGCAGTGAAACTAAGCAAAACAATGGACAGATAGGAAATAGGCTTGTCAACTTTAATATTCTTGGAGCAAATGACGCTCGACCTTTATTCGACTTTTACGTTGAATCTTCTTAACTGTGGGTACGTTCTAACGCGCTACCATATAGGGTAGCCATCCATCCCAGGACGAATATCATCATCATCATCGGCACTACAACCGGGAGCCAGTCTTTGCCTTATTTAGCAAGTCCTGAGGCTTGTTAAATTTTCCATGATAATTTGTTTTTCCGGGCAAGGTCATTAGTCTTGCGCCAGAGGCTAATATACAGAGTAGAAATTGTTTCATGTTGCCAATGTGGGTTTTAGATTTTATCACAAGGATCATTTAAGTGAACAGCTTTATAATGGACGATCTCTTAACCACATTATGGTTCATCCTACCAATACAGGCAACCATGAAATAAAGTAATCGAAGACTCCAATTTGAAATGGATGAATTCATCAACACCCCTACATTGGCATTCAGACGATGATGATCAATGAAAGTGGATTGTGACCTGTGGTATTCAGCAGGCGGCTGAAGGACTTAGAAGCTTCCATGAGCCGACTATCCGAGGATGTACTGTCGAGCATAAGAAAGACCGGTTTGCCAAACGGGTGACAGAACCGAGACGATCCTGCTGTGGCCTCGAAGTTCAAGCACAACCTGCAGTTTTTTTTTCTCTCCCTTATTTTCATCATCATCATCGGCACTACATCCGGGATCCGGTCTTGGCCTTATTTAGCAAATCCTAAGGCATGTTAAATTTTCCATAATGATTTGTTTTTTCCGGGCAAGGTCATTAAGTCTTGCGCCAGAGGCTCCCCGCCGGGGAATCGAACCCCGGTCTCCCGCGTGACAGGCGGGTATACTAACCACTATACTATCCCTCTCTTTATAGTTACTCGAGGTTTGATTTCGTGTGAGCAGTCACAGCACTTACATGCAGTTCGTTAGTTTCGTGTGAATACTAAATTGTTATACGCGGTTGATATTTACTCGCGGTGGGGGACTTCTAATTTTATCTTTCGTCCGTCGCTTTTAAAACTCTTCTTACAATTGAAATATAATTTTTTTGTGAAAATTGTTAGAAATGCCTTATTCAGCTTTATAGTATCTATATGAAAAGGGACGGACCTATTTGCGCATCAAAAAGTAGAAACTTTTGTTTCAGATATAAACGACGAACGTTTTCGGATAACACTTGTAACTATATTTTAACAATAAAATAAGTTAACAACCAGTAAACAACCAAAAATAAAGCTTCATTAAAGATAATCTCATACTTTTAAAAAAACCAATATAACTCTCTCAGGTATTTGAACATTAACCAAGCCATGGAAAATCTCGTTGACAGAGAGAGGATTTGGCAGGACTTTATAAAAGTGACCGCCTAAACAATTCTTTTGAAAACTTAAATTCACTTCGAATAAAATTAATGCGGAAAGCTGTGATAGTGAGGACATATCTTTAAAATAAAATGATGCAACAAGTACTCTCAGGATCTGAATCCCGAGTTGAAACCGGAATTGAAGAGGAAGAAGATGATAGTGAAGGTGGACCACGTTTAATCAAAAGTTTAGAAGTATTTATATCATAAATTCCATTAAGTACAAATCTAAAATGACTTTGTTTAGGGTAACGGCATAACAACAGCCGACATCAAGAAACTAGAAAGTGCTGGATATTACACTGTCGAATCAGTGGCATTTGCTCCAAAGAAATCATTGACTACAATTAAAGGAATATCTGAAGCTAAGGCTGATAAATTTATCCTGGAAGCCTCAAAATTGGTGCCAATGGGATTTACAACAGCAACGTCGCTGTTTCAAAAGCGTTCTGAAATTATCATGCTAACTACAGGTTCCAAAGAGTTAGATAAACTGCTTGGAGGCGGCATCGAAACAGGATCAATCACAGAAATATTTGGGGAATTTCGTTCAGGAAAAACTCAGTTGTGCCACACATTGGCTGTAACTTGTCAATTACCAGTCAGCCAAAGTGGAGGTGAAGGCAAATGTTTATATATCGACACCGAAAGCACTTTCCGACCAGAAAGACTGGTGGCTGTCGCCGATCGTTATAATTTAATTCGAGACGATGTATTGGATAATGTAGCTTGTGCTCGTGCCTATAATACAGATCATCAAACTAGTTTGCTCACGACGGCGGCTGCTATGATGGCTGAATCTAGGTATTCACTATTGATTGTTGACAGTGCTACAGCCTTATACAGAACTGATTATGCTGGCCGAGGTGAATTAGCAGCAAGACAAATGCATTTGGCAAGATTCCTCAGGCTTCTCTTACGACTTGCTGATGAGGTATATATGAGTAGACCTGCGAGACAAAATGAGCTATGATTTTCAATGTTACTTCTTTTTTAGTTTGGAGTCGCAGTCGTGATAACTAATCAAGTGGTTGCGCAAGTAGACGGTGGAGCTGCAATGTTCTCCGCTGATCCGAAAAAACCGATAGGTGGAAATATTATCGCCCATGCTTCGACGACGCGATTATACTTAAGGAAAGGACGTGGTGAGACGAGAATATGCAAAATTTATGATTCGCCGTGTCTCCCAGAGTCAGAAGCAATGTTTGCAATCCAAACAAATGGAATCGGAGACGTCGAAGAATAAGGCAGAAGTATAAAGTCTACAGATATATAGATCATTATGAACTTTTGTTATGTATTTAATAGAAACGGAACATTGGAAGGGAATACTATTACACTAAGATTAAACAATGCAAATTCGTCAATATTTATCACCTTAAAAACGAAGTTGACCGATTTATTTTTAAACTCGACGGCAGGAGTTCTTGGGGAAGAGATTACTTTAAAACCCATGAAAGGGCTGACATCCAACCTGAACTTAAGTAACTATCACCTCCAGTTGCCCTGATCTATTATCTAACTGTCCCTGTGTTCCTTTTCTACTAGTCTACGTCTTTCCGCCTACAGATGTACCGTTATAAATTAAACTTTGAATAATTTCCTGCATAACTTCACATTGGCAACGAGCATGTTCCAAGTGCTACAACGTAGGCGTCATTGAATAGCTGAAAATCCAATTAGAAAGAAAGACAGAGAAGAATTGGAAGCTCCAATGCAAGATCAAGACCAAATACTGCCTCCACCAAGCATTGAGGAAACAGTAAAAGCCATAAGACAGCTCAGATCAAATAAAGCCCCCGGAGCCGAGTGCATACCAGCTGAGCTGATCAAACAAGGCAGCAACTACATAGGTATAACACTGCTGAGACCGCCTGTAAGATTCTCTCCTCTATCCTTCAAGATCGGATAGCCCCGTGTGCTAAAGTCATCATTGGTCAATATCAGTGTGGTCTCTTCCCAGGCAAACCAGCGATTGATCAGATATTCACCCTTAGGCAGGCGATGGAAAAATGTCTGGAATTTAAGATCCCATTGTATCATCTATTTATAGACTTTAAGGCCGCCTACGACAGCATAGCCTGGGTAGAACTATATAATGCCATGAGAGAGTTCGGCATTCCAAACAAATTAATACGACTTTTCCCTATAGGAAAACCCGATATATATATATATATACAAAAAATTCGAAAACGACTACAAACGTCCTTATTTCTTTTCGATGTGTACTATGTTCCTCGGAACATAACGAATAAAAATCCGCCAAAGTATGATATATATATATATATATATATATATATATATATATATATATATATATATATATATATATATATATATATATATGTTACGCACGAGCGCGCTCTTATGTATGTATGCGTGAGTATAGAGAGAGAGCGGCTTGTGCGAGACTCGACCTGTGAGGAGCGTCGGCGCAGCAGAGCATTATAAGACACCGTGCGGGACACAGACGCTATGAGCGTCGCGCTCGTTTATTTAGGCTGTATACTTATTGGCAATAAAGCCTTTTATATTATATATTAAATTAATAAAGTGTCCATCATCATTTATACCACCGTCCAAACCACGATCGCCTGAGTTGCTTTCTTGTATAGTCCCAACGACGATCGCCTGAGTTGTATTACTGCCTTGTCTCAACAACCAACGTGAATTGCTCCATTGCATTGTCCCAACAACGATCGCGTGAGTTGCGTTATTGTATTATCCCAACCACGCTCGTGAAAGTTTCTCTATTATTTTGTTCCAACGACCATCCCGTGCTGCTTTATTGTATAGCCCCAACCAGATTCGCCTGAATTGCTTTTCTGTCTTGTCCCAACCATCATCGTGAGTTGCTTTAATGTATAGTCCCAACTATGATCGCGTGGTACTTTATTTTATAGCCCTAACCACAATCGCCTGAATTGCTTTTCTGTCTTGTCCCAACCATCATCGTAAGTTGCTTCAATTTATAGTCTCAACCATGATCGTGCCGTACTTTATTGTATTGTCTCAACCACCGTCGTGAGTTGCTGTCTCGCTTTGTCCCAACCACGATCGCGCCAGTTGCTTTATTGTATTATACCAACCACAATCGTAAATTGCTATATTGTTTTGTTCCGACCACGACCGTGTGTGTTGTTTGAATGTATTTGTCCCAATCACTATACTTTATGAGTTGTCTGTATGATACAGTTGTAGCGCTTTTGGTTTCTTGTGTCATTTAGACTTCAGGCCTGTGACAAATAATTTCTTATCCCCTTACCATATTCGCTAAACCAAACATTGCTGCTTTGGTTAGTTAAGACACAACTAAAGCATCGGCGTATTAGATAACGGTCGTGTCTACGAACACGACTTAACTCATTATACAAGCAGTGATTGTGACATTAATGTTCTGGTATTCGGCGCTGATGATTTCTTTTCGATTTCTCTTTTGGTGACGCGTTCTTCACTATAGTTGAAATCGCTACATTACGAATTCTGGAACCTTAAATGTGGAATGCGTTTTGCAGGTCAACAAGAGTGAATAGTTCGATTCCAGCGGAAACATTTCAATGACGTACGCAATTAACTAACAGTCCTCGTATCGATGGTTCAGTCTGTAAAAGTTGGGGTATCGGTGTGATTGTTATATATTAATTCAACTGACGATTTGTTCACGGATAATTTTTGAAGTTAGTCCCATAATTACAAAGGCTGTAATAAATTTCCGGAGAATTGGACATTACGTACGATCGAATGACATTCGCTTTATGTCCAAGAAATGGCTATTTGTTACTGACGACGACACTGTCGATGGGTAACAGAATGCAAATAATTTTTCAAACTATAAGGGGTACAGTTATGAAATTGATTCTATTAAACATGCATCACTAGATATGTGTCCTATTACAAACGCCCCTTATCGGCTAATGTGGTAAGGGGGTATTATCTGTGTTGTATTATACTTTTTTTGTACAACACATTATTATTTATTTAAATGTTATATTATTTTACCAAAATTGTTATATTAATTTATCTGGACTTCCGGACTTTTCCCTGGGCTTGAGGCCTTATTCAACTGAGGGATATTTGCTGGGGACTTCTCCCTTGGGGCGGCTTCCGGCTACTCTAGCCCCTGGGTGAACTCTGGTGGAAGTTGATCGGCCAAAATCAAATTAAAACAACCCTTTGTTTTTTTTTTCTTGCACCGTGGAGGCGTTAACTTAATTTATTTTTATTACTTCCACTTCCAACTTGAGGTTTCTTCTAAACGACGCCAGTACTATTTGGCTGTCCGATACTAATTGATTTTGTGGGGATTAGGAGTATATTGTGCCAGACACGGGCACTCGGTTCACTCCTATCCCCATCCGGCTGTCACTAAGGTTCCAAAAATATTCCGCCAAACACTGAAAGAAAACTGTTCACCCGCAAAGTCATCACCCGAACAAATAAAACACTGACGCACGTTGTTCGACGTTAGTTCTTTATTTAAACATTTATTTATTAACATGTACCTTGACCATCGTATTGTGTGGACATCCAGAACAAATGATGCAGCGAGAAAAATCGGAATTAAGATTAATTTATGAAATCACACGTTTCTGGTAGATGCGCACTGTTTTTATGTTTAAAAGTACAAAAGATGCAGCTGAAAAAAAAATATCCACTTGATCGTTTACGACCCGTGTACTTCCACTAACGGGATTTAAATTAAAGCGCGCTTTCCCGACTCGACTTCGGATATATGCGTCCCGGTGGCGCCACGGGGAGCAGGAGATAGCACGACCGTGGTGGTCGGCGGATGTAATTGGACTCAACGATATTCATTTGTTGTCAAAAGTAATTCGGCCAGTGAAACTGGCTCTCTTAATTAAGGGGTGCATTTTCCTATTCCAAGAGAGACGTAAAGTCTCTCTTTAGGGTAACCAAACAGATCTCATAGAGAAGATCGTCACGGTACACATGTATTGTACATTGGTTCTTTTATGGATCAAAGCCATGGGAACGAATCTAAAACAAAGAAAGGGAAAATGTGCATCCATGAGATGTGAGTTCGGCTAAGCAAACAAGCCGAATCTCATTGGATGCTAATTGGGTTTGTGTTTGCTTATGTAAGAAGGTCAATGGTAAACGGATCCAGGCATATGTAGGACAAAGGAAATTTATGATCTGCGAGTTCAACTGAGTAAACAAGTTGTAACTCATTAGATGGGAGATGCATTTGGGATACTTCAAACGATATAGATTGTTTATCGTATCGCCAGAATGCCTGCGGAAGAACAGCGTTCTTTTGTTTGCACATGGTGCGAGTTGGGGAAATTGGTTTCAGCGTCGATCGCGCTAATTATATGCAGCTGCTTGGGTTGTTTATTGTTGGGAGAAATGGTCGCCAGCCAATGTGTATGAAAAGGGATTTGTTGTACACATTAGAAGCTGGGAAAAACCAACTCAAGGGTAAGATTCCCTGATTATGCGGTTGTAATATATGTAAACCGATGAATTTTCTTTCAGGGAATTTATGATAAGTTAGGAAGGAATTCTTATAGGGAATTTGTATGCGAAGAGTCGCATGAAAGGTAAGAATTGTCTTCCAGGGGCATTTAGATTATAAATTGCTCTATTTAATGGTTTACGGTGCTAATGTGACTGCATTGGCGAACTTAAGGAAGTTGGGTAGCAATTATGGGGGTTTTTCAGGTAAGTGGGCCGTGGGGTTTGGCGGAACCGCGACAATTTTACTTCAAACGAAACTCCCTATTTATACCTAAAGTCTATATCAAAATTCACATTCTTTCCAACAGGTCATTGCTGATTTCCAGACAGCCACCCGGCGCTAGTCCCAGTCGAAGGCCATCCCAACGACGATGGGAATTGCCGCCAATCATCCTAAGGTGGTAACCTTACGCCTACTCTGGCTGTAGTTCCACTCCACGGCCATGGGAAAATTTCGATTCACGGTGACGCGAATATGATTTCATCATCATCATCGGCACTACAACCGGGAACCGGTCTTGGCTTATTTAGCAAGTCCTGGGGCTTGTTAAATGTTCCATAATGATTTGTTTTTTCCGGGCAAGGTCATTAGTCTTGCGCCAGAAGCTCGCCCGACGGGGAATCGAACTCCGGTCTCCCCCGTGACAGGTGGGTATACTAACCACTATACTATCGAGGAGCATCGAACATAATACCCTTTTATATTATACACAGAATAAAAACATGTTATATAAAAAGCCGCCTCAATCGCGAATCTGATTTGCCCATAGAAAAATAGCATGCATGTGCCTGGGTGAAATTACCTTGAAGGTGACAGGGTGTTGGATGTTCATCAAGGTGATGGGGTGTTGGGTGATCATCAAGGTGATGAGAATTTTTTGTTTGCTGGTAGGGCATAGATGGAACGTGGGAATTGCAGAATTGCAATTCTGATTATGAGAACTGGAAATGCGTTTAGCAACAGGTAGACATGTGATAAGGTTTCACAGCTACACCGAAAGGATTTCATCGGTTGCAGCAGGAAATTATATTTGATGCTACACCGAAAGAATTCTCTCTGTGTAAAGGTAATAAAAGATGTCCCATATGCATGCAACATTATTGTATTTGCAGAATTTTGAGGTGGCTGCTCGATAGTATAGTGGTTAGTATACCCGCCTGTCACACGAGAGACTGGGGTTCGATTCCCCATCAGGGAGCCTCTGGCGTAAGACTAATGACCTTGCCCGGAAAAAACAAAATCATTATGGAAAATTTAACAAGCCCCACGACTTGCTAAATAAGGCCAAGACCAGTTCCCGGTTGTAGTGCCGATGATGATGATAGGAATTCTGCGTGTAGCGAATTAGATTATGGGCTACATGCGTAGAGTATACATATCACATGGAATGTATTGGGAATTTGCGTGCAGCAAAGTGCAATACACATGTTATATGTAAATACACGGTACATTATTGTATTGGATTTCTGCATGTAACATCTGTCTTCCGTCTGATTGTGCAACTGATGACTCTTGCCGCTGTGGCAGTTCGGGACATTTATTGAATATCAAAGCCCACCTACCGAGTGAAATGAAACATAAATTAATTATTAACTCTTTAATGCCTGCTAGCACGTGTGTGTGACCATGTGGAACGTAGCGCAGACATACGACCAGCAGGTGCTAAACTAGAAGATCCATGAAATGTTTGGAAGAACCCTTGATTCGTAATATGACCGAAGGATGCAATCGAAGAAATAGCATTCCAGGGTATAGTCGCATAACAGAAAACAAAGAAAAAAACACGTTAACTCATTCAAGCAGAATTGATGTACATTTTGCTATACATTTTATTATGTTTTACTTTTATAAAAATTGTGACGAAATGGGAGTCGCAGTATCTAAGATTGTTTTTAGCTGTATTGGCTTCCAATTATATACAAAAATGATTTTCATCAACTTTTTATTAAGCTGTCTTAATACCACTCCAAGTGGAAGACGATTCGAACAACAATTACCTTATGAACTAATTGATACAATTCAAATTATTTTTGTATTGAAAATGTGCGGAAGCATCGAGCCGCATCTTTTTAGCCCGATTACTAATAATTAGCACCAAGTTGAAAGCAGGACGATCATTTGGCATATCTCCTTCGTCATTCTTAAGTCAAGTGAAAAATAAGTCTTTTAATCCAACACTACAATGCAAATTGCAAAGTACAGTTTCTAACAATGTTTCGTTTTTCGATGAAAATTATGAATAATTTATTTTATTTTTATTGTACTCATTCTTAGTGTTTCTACCTGTTTGGAAACTCGTTCCAAAAGGATTTCGGAGAACCCATATCCCCTGTTGTATGAATACAGTTATAGGCATAACGTAGAAGGGATCATGTCTATATTATGTTAATATTAAAGGACAAAAACATAAATGAAAAAAATATGTAGGTTTTGAATAGATGAAGTGTTTTAGCGCATGAGCTTTTCCGAGGTGTCTACGTTTAGGAATTCGAAGAAGAGGAAGCTTAATTTAAGAACGAAGATAGAATAGTGGTCTTCAATTAAGCCAGCGCTTGTTTATTATTGTAAATAAAACACGGAACACTATTCATTCATCATACTTTACAGAACTATTCTCGCATATGGAATCTTGCGATCTATACTGTTTTAATTGGAAATCGTGTTTCCTTGAAGTCTTCGACGGTTTGTACAGCGTCAGCGGCAACATTCTCATTATTTCCAGCTAGCTTCTCATCGTCTTTCTTTTCCAATGTATCAATATTACCACCGTTATCGCCCTTATCCTTCAGAATAGTTTTGAGCGTTTCTTCACTGAGTAGGAATCTTCCCGATTCTGAAATATGTTTTGTTATACTTCGAAATTCTTCTACCATATCACAAAATTGCTCCCAAAAGTGTTCTTTCTCGTTGAATATAAACACACTTTTGAAGGTCTCATAGATCTTGGTTGCTTTCTCTCTGATGATCTCAGCTTTTTTCGTGAAGTCTGCCTCTTGTTCGGGTGTCAGTTTCCATTGTTTTAGATTTCCTACATACCGGCGAAGACGTCTTATTGTGTCTACACAATCGGCGTTACGTTTAAGCATTAATGCATTGAACTCTAATTCTTGATATTGATCTAATAAGAAAAGGCATTTGTCGATATTGGCTCGTCTTAGACCTAAATTTTCACGCAACTCTTGTGAAAGCCGAATAAAATCTCGTTCCATAAATAAAGCGTCTTCTTGAACAACCATTTCCGATGTAAAACGTTCCGATTCATCCTTGTTAACTTTCTTTCGTTGAACATTTAATACTACACGATCCTTGAGACTTTCCGCTTTCACCACGCCAATCTCAATTTTCTCTTTCAGGTTATAACATTCCTTTCGCATATTTTCCTCCCATTGTTTTTTCTCTGCATCGTCAACAAATGATGTAGGCTTTCCATAATTCATTTTGATGCCAACATATCTACCACCCGGGGAGTACGCTAGTAGCAGGTCATTCACAATTTCAGCTTTAGCAGCAACTTTCGGAGGTTTCTTCTGTGGTGAGCGAGATTTGTCCTTCACGTCGATGGCTGATGATTCCTTACCTAAGATTCATAAAGCGAAATACAAAATGTAGTAAGTCAATTGAATTGATTTGTAATAATAAAAACAAACGCACCTTCACTCGGTTTAGATCGTTTAGGCGGAGGTTGAGGCACTTCATCTTCATCAATATATCTCTTAGGTTTAATCTTCCGACCGCTTCGACTAACGAATTCTGTTTCCGTTGGCGATTTAATATTTTCATTTATTTTAGGCACATTTATATCGACATCCTGGGTATTTGCATCAAGTTCTTGAGCTGACACTTCAGCCACATTCTCGCTTGAGGCATCATTTGTGGTTGTATTCATGGTTTCATTAAAATCTGATGTCTCATCGATGGTTATGTCTGCTGATTGACTAAGTGAGTCTACATCACTCACTATCATTGATTCCTGATTTCGGGAATCAGGTGGCTGCACAGAAGTATTAACCGCGAGTTCATCCAAATTGATTGGTGCGGAATCTTCGCCATTGAGCGCGGCTTCAATTTGAGCAATTGCCTCACGGAAATTTGAGCGCTTCAGGTTTTTATCCGTAGCAAATTTGTCTTTTGTATCGACATAATTGAAAAGATCTTCTACCTTGATGTTGGCTGTTTCGCCCGTGCCATAAAAATATACATTGTACTTTTTATTGTTGATTTTTGTTATTTTTGCCGGCCATGGTGGGTAGCCTTTGACTTTAGCGAATACTAAATCGCCAATATTAAAGACTTTATCCTTTTTCCCCATCGGTAAATTGTTCCTTCAAGTCGAAATATTTTATTGTCCTTAAAAACGTATAAGTTTAGTTTAATATTATGTCGAGTTTAATTGAATTAATTCAAATGATATATCAAAGCACTGAGAGAAATCGCGTGTGAAATCCACAAACACAGACACGACATTCAAGAAGTGGGTTGCATCTCGTCACATTCCTTTTTGTATGCTAAGATATTTAGTGACGCGATATTATGTAATAGATTTTAATAAACAATGGTAACTCAAATGTTTTAATGGTATATAAAATAATCATTTATATGTTGAATTTAATAATAATAATAGATGTACCTTGGCGATAATTATGAAAGCAGAAAATTTAATAAAATGTTCTGGCTAAAAGCAAAACTGGATAATTTGAAGGAAATTGTAGCAGATTTATTTATTACGCTGTTGAAACATTCCACCACGCTCTGTATTATAGGACACAATTTGGCGCCAAAGCAACTTTTATTTACGAGTGTTTTTGTTTTTACTATCCCGTAGACTGATTCGATTTAGTTTTATAGTTCATACAATTTAATTTCTCAGTGTTTTGTAAGGTATATGGTTTTACATTCTCCACAAAAATAATGGTTGTTTCATATTTATTAACTAAACAATCAATTTCGAGTTAATGTTTCATCATTAATTGACAGCATCTTTCGTATTTCTTGTTATTGGCAGTATTGTTATTAGGGGGGCAGTCGAAGAACCGTTATTTGTATGTATCATATACAACAAACAAACGCAGAATCCAAGGACGAAAGATGGACATTACTTGGTAAGCATTAATAACTGCAATATTTTTGCAATATGTAGGAGCATTAAAATCACTTAAATTGGAAATATTATCGTCTGGTAAGATTTTGGAAAATGCTGGAATTTCTCTTCTACGGCAAAAAAAAAAAAAGCAATATCTATCTCACGCAGGCATACGAAAAGTAGAGAGTATAACCGTTCCCTGTATTCTCTCCATATATCGGGTTTTCCAATAGGGACTTGACAACTTTGAATTTAATTTGTGAACGCACCCTTTCACTAATCATCGAACTGTCACTGTCAATTTATTCAGTAAACTCAACATTCTCATCATGGCTAAGTACACGAACGAACAACGTCTGCAAATTATAAAGATTTACTACCGACAAAAAGTTGTCAATTCCCTATTGGAAAACCATTACAAAAAAAAAAAAAATCTCCGAGCGACAAAAACCTCGATACTCCGACTAAGGATCAATATATAACTACTCGGAGCGACAAAATAACTTTTGAATCGTACCCTGAGAGCTGAACAATTTTCCGAGCGACAACAAAGTCGGCGCTCCAACGGAGGTTCATTCAAACTACTACGAGCAATAAAATAATTTTTGAGTGTAGAGGTTAGTGGGGGTACCACTCCATTTATTGGCTTAATTCAAGCAACATAATTACCTACAACTAAAGCATATACGAGGGTGGTCTGAAAAAGGACAATGTTTTTTGCGTTGGCTACCCATGCGGTCGGATGCAAATGCTTCTATTGGAAAAGCCGATATATGGAGAGAATACAGGGAACGGTCATACTCTCTACTTTTCGTATGCCTGAGTGAGATAGATATTGCTTTTTTTTTTTGATTTCCTGAGATAGACAGACACATGTGGCAAGTAGAGAATATAACCATTCTTTTTATTCCCTCCATATCGTTGATTCCGTGACATCAATGCACTAGTCTGTTCATTCGGAGTTTCATCCACTGATTCAGTGGGATTGCATTCCGAATTCTTTCTTCATAAACGCTTCCCAGTAATTTCTCTTGCATTCCTCAAATGAAAATTTAGCTCCGTGCAATCGCGTCACACAAAAAAGTAATGATGCCAAACAATTGTGACGACGTTCATAAATAGAACCTTTTGAACTGCTTAATGATTTGGAATATTATTGGACCAATTCTTGAATTAGAAATATTTTCAATCCAATTCAATTTTTATTATGTACATAATTACATTTATGGTATATTTTATAACAAGTATTTAAGAGTTTTAGGACAGCAATTCTTTTACAACTTTTTTTATTATTATTATTTATTGGCCTGTAGGAACCCAGAAGTTCATGACCTCACCGACTCGACTCCGCCATCGTTCTCTGTCCTTTGCGCTCTCCTTCCACGCTTGACCATCCGATCCGATCTCCTCAAGGTCAAACCTAACATTGTCCTCCCATCTGCGTCGTGGGCGTCTGGCCGGTCTCTTTCCCGTTGGTCTACCGTCAAGAATTCTACACACGGTCCTATCGTTGTCCATTCGCGCCACGCGTCCGGCCCATCTTAATCTTCGCGACTTGATTACTCTCACTATTGTAGATTTCCGATATAGCTCTTCCAATTCGTGGTTATGGAGTTTCCTCCATTGTCCTGCCTCCTCGTCATATTTACCTCCAATGATACGCCCAAAACTTTATTCTCGAATACGCGGAATTTGTTCTCTTCCCGTTTTGTGAGAGCCCATGTTTCGCATCCATATAGAACAATCGGCATGATTATGGTTCTATAGACACGGAGCTTTATGTTACGTGATACCAGTCTTGATTTCAGCAGTTGACTGACTGCGTGCCAACTTGCGTTGCCGGAATGCAATCTTTTGTTAATTTCCTTAGACATTTCGTTATTGGCAGTCAGTATCGTTCCCAGATATTTAAATTGTTTAACTTTTTGAAATATCTTACCTCTGACGTTTATATGTGTTTCCTGAGGTCCACCTGCTCTCGCCGTAATCATGTATTTTGTTTTGTCTTCATTTATTTCTAGGCCCACTTCTTCCGCCGCTTGGATGACGATTTCACTATTTTTACTTACAGTTTCTAGATTATTGTCCAGAACGTTGATGTGATCCGCATATGCGAGCACTTGTGTGACCCCGTTCAGGGACGATCCGGCCATGTTGTCGTCTTGTACCTTTCTGATGACATGCTCGAGCACAAGGTTAAAAAAACACGATGAGAGGCCATCCCTCTGTTTTAGTCCGAACTAATCCAAGTAGTTATGGATGGCATAAGACCTGCCTCACGTCAAATTAATACCTGTACTCAATTTTTCATTTTTATAAACATTCTCTTGCCCCATTGACCACAACTCAATTCACTCGTTGGATAATGACAGCTTCTTTTCGAACATCATTATCGATCAGAAGGACATGATCAACTTCTTAAATTCCGATTTCTGCGAGACTTATCATTGGGGATTATCTAATGGTGTTCAATGCCTCCTGTTGTCAAATCTCAACGGAGAGCCCACCTCCTATGCCGCTTGCATGATGATTTCACAGTTTTTACTAACAGTTTCTAGATTATCGCCCAGAACGGCGATGTCATCCGCATATGCGAGCGCTTGTGTCACCCCGTTCATGGATGATCTGGCCATGTTGTCGTCTTGTACCTTTCTGATGACATACTCGAGCACAAGGTTAAAAAGACACGGTGATGGACCATCTCCCTGCTTTAGACCGTCCCTGATTTCAAATGGTTCTGAGAGGTGGTTTTCTATTCTAGATCCCCTTTGTTTTCGTTCATGCAAATTTGAATGAGGGCGGCATATTTTTTTGGGACTCCCAGCTCAACTACAATATGATAGAGTCTTTGCCTTGCGGCCGAGTCGTAGACTTTTTTGAAGTCAACGAACAGTTGGTGAACCGTCTCTCCGTATTCCCACTTCTTTTCCAGCAGTTGCCTTATTGTGAACATTTGGTCGCTTTTTGACCGGTTCTTACGGAATCCACATTGGTAGTCTCCCAATATCTCTTCTGCGTACGGTGTGATTCTCCCCAGAATGACATTTGTTAATATTTTGTATGCGGTTGGAAGCAATGATGTAGTTTTCTCTGTAGTTTTCGTAGTCAGATCTGTCGCCTTTTTTGAAAATGGGAACGACTATTGAGGTTTCCCCTTCTTTCGGAGTGACTTCCTTACCCCATATTGTTTAGATGATCTGGTGGATCTTTCGAGCTGTTGCCTCTCCTCCATGCTTCACAAGCTCTGCCGGTATGCAGTCGACTCCTGGAGCTTTGTTGTTTTTCAATCGATTTATGGGATCTGAGGCTCGTTTGTATGTACGCTTGGTGCGTTTATTTGTGGTTGATGGGTGCGTACATTGAGCAGGTTTTCAAAGTACTGCTTCCATCTTGTCACGATATTGCTTGTTTCTGTGACCAGACAGCCGTTTGCGTCTCGAATTATTTTGACTCTCCCTACGTAGCCATTTCTAATTGAATTTATGCTGGTACGAAAAACCTCTGATATTCTTTGCTCTAGAATTTTCCAGGAGTTTTTCGAACCGAGTCCTCTCCCATTCGCGTTTTTTGCGTTTGAAAAGTCTCATTGTCTCTCTCCGAATCGTCGCGTATCTTTCTGCGTTGACTTCTTCATATCTTTTTAAGTGGATCGCTCTGAGGCGTTTACGTTCTTCGATCTTCGCCCTGCACTCATCGTCAAACCAAGGTTTGGACTTAATTAGTTTCTTAAATCCTAATACTTGTCCATTTAGTATCCACACTATTAGCTTCCCCTTCCTCATTGCTCCCATTCTCTAGGATGCTAAATCTATTCCTTAGTTCCTCTTGATATTCAGCCCTTTTGCGCAAGTCTTTCAGTTTATCAGTGTCGAACTTTTTCCTTGTCTTCCGTGACTGCCCATGTGGGATTGCTGCGAGCCGACTCCTGATTTTGCCCATCACTAGAAGATGATCGGAGTCGCAATCTGCTCCTCTATATGATCTTACGTCAAGGATATTGGAGTGGTGTCTTTTGTCTATGAGGAAGTGGTCTATTTGGTTACGCGTAACGCCATCGGGTGCTATCCATGTGGCTTTATGAATTTGCTTGTGCTTGAACATCGTCCTTTTCACTAACAGATCTTTTGACGCTGCGAACATGATAATTCGAATTTCATTATCATTTGAAACGTCGTGTAGGTTTTCTTTACCTATAGTTGGTTGGAAGATATTTTCCTTTCCAATTCTCGCATTGAGGTCCCCGAGGAGGATTTTAGCATCGAATGATCGGGTCCCATCAAATACTTCTTCTAGGGTCTCGTAGAACGTTTCCTTCGTTTCTTCGTCCGTAGATTCCGCTGGGGCGTGTACGTTTATAAATACATAATTGTACCATGGTCCCTGTATTTTTAGCACAGACATTCGGTCATTAATAAATTTCACATCTTTTACATGGGGCGTAATCGTCTTGCTTATGATGAAGCCGGTTCCGAGGTTATGTGTATCGTTATCTCCACACACCAGTGTGAATCCGTTGGCTTCGATTACTTGATGTGGGAGTCGGTCTTCCCGAAGCGCGACGATGTCCATTTTATATTGTTTCGTGTTTGCTACGACCGTCTGTATCGCGCCTGGTTTATATAACGTTCGAACATTCCACGTGCCGACGCGTATATCCCCCTTTTTCCGTTTTTCCCTACGTTTTCTTTTTGCCGAGTCGGTGTTTTCTTGATGGGTTATGGTAGTGCCGGCTCATCGCACCTACGCCTACCGGGTTTTCTGTGAGATTGTTTTTTGTGTATTGGTCATTCATTGCATTGGATCACTCTGGGGTTTCAAATAGTCCGCCATATCAGAGCCCCTCTTTGATATGGTAAGGTCTGCTTACTGCTCTGATTCGACCCGGTGTCAGAGAGGCGCCGTTATAATACAGCCGGTATACCCCTGGCTGCAAACCATCCAATGGGCACGGTGACGCGTAACACCCTGGATTAGGGGCGGTAGATCTTTGTGTGTTACTCCTCGCTAGCCTGTCGGACATGGGCGGCCCTACTGGAAGCGTATGCTTCCGTCAGCATAGCCTGAGTGATTCATCGTAGTTTAAGCCTCCGCGCCACGTCAAGGTTTCTACCAAGCGGGGGATTCCTTTACAACTATAATCTTAAATCTATATAGTGACAATAGCACAATTTTAATGAATAATAAATAATAAATTAAAGGAAAACTACAGGAAAAAACCTTTATTTGAATAACTGAAATATTTTTTTTGCTGTTGAAAAAGGCGTGAAAGATGTCGTCTAAAGGGGAAGTTCGGGAAACCCCATCTGTTGTCGGCTTAGACTTCCGCCCTCGACAAACTCTTAATTTTTTCTGCCGGTTCGTAGTGTGTCCTGTAAAAAAGTCAGGGTATCAAAGATTATGATTATGTATCTTTAGAATACAGTCAAAGGTAATAAAAAATTAATCGTATCTTAAGAAATTTCGTACGAATCTGCGTCGCCGACGCGTTCTGCGCACTCAGACTGATGTTGCTACAAAACGTTTTGTGGATTCCACTTACACCTATCTCCAGCTTCCTGTGGATTTCGTCCACGCCTAGCTCCAATCCCTCGGCGTCGTAGACCTCAATAATATCCCACAACTTCTTTGCAGAAGCTGAGCACATATTCCATCCGATCTTTTACAACATCTGCTCCTCGCGCTGTTTTTCCTAGCCGATCTGCACATTGAATAAGGTATCCTCGTTGAGGAGCCGTTGCATCGAAAACTCGGGTTGCCCGGGTTTGTTTGCAGGGTACGAGCGCCTTCGCGGCGCCTCGCACGCCCACGAAGACCGCACTGAGCAGCTTGGCGCTGAACTTTGCGCATGGGCATGATACTGGCTGTTGATCCCCGATCACAGTCAGCCGTCTGTGTGTGGGCAAAATACACCGCTCGTTTATATCTTTGACGAAGAAGTCCTATCGCGTTTGCGATGATAGTGAAGAACGTCTGATTCGAACTGCCGCAATGAAAGTTAGAATCACTAAAAATTGAACCAAAGCTCAAAACATCAGCCCACTACCGTTTGTACGATTTCGATTTCTAAACTCAAGTACTGATGTGGAATTGCTATATTATTACTATGGTATACGGCTCTGATCGTTTTTCTTATTCGATTTTCGTTCGGCGTTCTTCACTATTTTGGCCGAAGGCTAATAACCTTGCCCGGAAAAACAAATTATTATTGACAATTTAACAAGTCTCGGATAAGAACCGGACACCGGTGGAGAGACTTGACAAAATAGGCCAAGACCGGATCCCGGTTGTAGAGCCGATGATGATGATGATATTGTTGTCGGCTGATACTATTGACCCAATGTAGTAGTTCTTCACTATTTGCTTGTGTATTGTGTGTGAATCTGTTTGAAACGCCACAGTCCAGCCTTGTGCCTGACTACCAGAAGAATGTAAGAAGTGATGGCAATCTTGGTGGCCTTTTTTCGCTTAGGTCTCGTTTTGGACTTGTGGCGTGTTCCGACGAACTGAAAAATGTAATTCGAATCTGTTATGTTATTTTTACAATTTGATATATTTAATAATAAGGTAATTATTAATTTTATGTTTCTTATATAGTCAATAATTTTTCTAGTAAGGGAATGGGACTTACTTTGGAGACCGTTGAGCGGTCGCTGGAAAAACTGTTTGTCAGCTGTTGGTTTTTCGGCGACTGGGTGCAGGGGGCGTTGATTGGTTGCTCCCCTGTTCATCCGTAGTTGTGCTCACCTTATCGGTCACTGCTTAATGATGTACTAGAAGGTATTTGATAGACCGTTGTGTGACCTCGTGCGTAGTTTAACGTCGAATGAATTATTTTTGTTTTTTGCCGTTGACGTTTTATTTTATTATTCGACGCCAACGCCGGTTATTATTATTTTCTCTGCCAAGTAGAATTTGCATAAAGTAGTTTATGCAAATTCACTACTTGGCGAGTTGTTCTCCTTTTATAGGTAAAGAGGGGAAACTAACGAAGGGGGATTAGTGGATGTTGGGGGGACCTGGACTCAAGGTCGGTCCGTAACAATACCTTCCCCCCTTAAATAGTGATAGCTTCATTCTTAGAAGAGAAATGAAGCTTAGCTACAAAAGTATCAAACTGTAGCGTTGATCCCTACAACGTTTGTGGTGTGTTATCTTCCCTTGTTTGTCGTGGTCTTGTCTGCTTTTGGCTTCCTCTATTCGTAATAGGGTTTCTGCCTATTATTGTGCACCACCACATTTCTTCTTCCTACCTTAACGACGCTGTTTACCGGACTATTTATTTGCACTACCTTATAGGGACCCCTCCATATGCGAGCTAATTTTCCTAGCTTTTGGGCATTGCGTATTAAAACTTTGTCGCCCACATGGAACGTGAATGGGCGTGTCTTACGGTCGTAGTACTCTTTCGACTTCTTCTTGGAAGTTAACAGGTTACGCCTTGCTATTTCGTACGTATGTTGAAGTTTGTACTTCAATAGCTTATGGTAACTGTCATGGTTGTATACCGGTTCTGGAGGTTGCTTTATGGTCGTCGGTACCACCGGGGTGGACCCAAATAGACAGTCCATTGGCGTAAGCTTAGTACCTTCGTGTACATTGGTGTTTTATACGAATGTTGCCGTTTTCAGGTACTGGTCCCATGCTTGGGAATTTCCATCCACAATGCTTCGCCGGTAATCTACGAGTGGGCGATGGGCTCGTTCTAAGGCTCCATTCGATTGTGGGTGGTACGCTGAGGTATGTAGTTTTTTAATACGGAGCAGTTTGCACACGCTTTTAAACAAACTGCTTAGGAAATTGCTTCCCTGATCGGTGACCAGTTGCTTCGGAACACCATACCCAGCAATTATTTGGTCGAAAAAGACTGTGGCCACCGTTTCTGCCTCCACATCTGGGAGAGCGTAGCAATCTATATACTTCGACAAGTTGTCTTGGAATGTAAGTATATATTGATTGCCGGTTGGAGTGCGATCAAGAGGACCTACTATATCTAAGTATACTTTGTCGAAAGGCCTCTTTGCAATGTCGGTTATTACCATGGGCATACGTATGTTCGGTGAAGATTTCATGGTTTGACATGTTTTACATACTTTGATGTATTGTTTAATGTCGCGCATCATGTTCTTCCACCAAAAATTTCTACGTATTTTGTGGTACGTTTTACTCACTCCTTGGTGTCCACACAAAGGAGGATCATGGTATTCCCGGAGTAGGAACTGAATGTCTTCAGGATTGGTTATCTCCATTCCTTTTTCCGTACAGGCCGGAATGGGGTCCTCGTTAAGAGAGGACTTATCGTCATTTGGACTATCCTGAGTTCCTTCGCTTGCCCTTAACTTTTTAGCTTGGGCGCGTGTTAGTACATTGCACCTTGGTAGTGTGGGAGTCTCATCACAAATTTGCGGGATAAGACTCAAGGTATCCGCATTAGTGTTGTATTTACCGGGTTTAAACCCGATTTGGTAGTCGAACTCCAGTAGTTTGCGATGGAAGCTTAGTAAACGTGACGTAGGGTCTTTCACGTTGAATACTTTAACGGTTTGTGGTCCGTGTATATATTAAATTTTCTCCCTTGTAAATAACAACGGAAATTCTTAGCCGCCCAAACAATGGCTAGTAACTCTTTCTCGATTGTAGAGTAGTTCTTTTCCGCCTTATTCAAGGTTCTACTGGAATATACGACTGGCTGGTCCTTACCGATTTCGCCTTGCGACAGTGCGGCACCCAGTGCATCGTTGCTCGCATCCGTGGTCAGATTAAAGGATTTGGTAAAATCTGGATAGATTAACAGTGGCGGCGAGACTAATAACTCCTTTATGTTATCAAATGCTTGTTGGCATTTGTCTGACCAGGTGAATTTGACGTCCTTCCTTAACAAATTTGTTAAGGGGCGTACTATCTTCGAAAAATTTTGAACAAATTTTCGATAGTAGTTTGCCAAGCCTAGAAACGATTGGACGTGCTTTACCGTTTTGGGAATGGGGAAGTCCCTGACACTAGCTGTCGGGTCTGGATTTGGCATTGCCCCCTTTTCGGAACAAACATGTCCCAGATATACTACTTCCTTCTGGAGTAACTTGCATTTCTCAGGTTGCAACTTGAGGTTGTGGTATCTAATTTGATCGAATATTTCCGGAGTTTGTCATTATGGTGTTCTAGGTTTTTTCCATATATGACCACGTCATCCAGATAAACAAAGCATTCGATCCCTTGCAACCCGGTTAGGACATGGTTCATGAGCCTCTGAAACGTAGCTGGTGCTCCCTTCAGGCCAAATGGCATACGTTTGAACTCATAGTGCCCGTGATTTGTGCTGAACGCTGTCTTACTTTGATCCTTTGGATCTACTAAGACTTGGTGGTAGCCGTTGGCTAAATCGAGCGTGGAAAAATAGCGTGAGTGACCGAGCTGGTCTAAAATGTCCTCTATTCGAGGGAGAGGGTACGCATCACCGATGGTTTTGTCGTTCAGTTTTCTAAATTCAACCACAACTCTCCATCGGGTTTTTCCATCGGGGCCCGCTTTCTTAGGAACTACCAAGAGTGGTGAGCTCCACGGACTTTTGCTTGGTTGAATGATATCATTCTCCACCATATCCCGTACTTGCTCGTTGATCACCTCTTTCTTGCACTCAGGCAGACGGTACATTCTTTGATTTATCGGTGCTTGGTCCTGTATCACCGGTATCTCATGCGTTATTGCACTGGTATATGTTAGGAGGTCACCTTTAAGGTGGAAAATATCTTTGAACTTCTCACATATTTCCACTATGGATTGACACTCTTGAGGACATAGGTTTTTACTTAAGTGGAGTTCCTCGTGTAATTGTGTCAACCTTGGATCTTTTGGTAATTCCTCCTCTGAGAATAAATGTCGGATATACTGGAGGTTATCTCCCTCCGAAGGTTTTTTATCCGCTTTGTATTCCGTAGAACGGTTGTCCCCATTTTCCAGCGGAAAGGATGTAACACCACCGTGATTCGGTCTATGGTTTGGAGGTAGTTTGCGATATTGAGCACCTCACTTGGGCACTCTTCGCTTTCCCTACAATACAATTGGATATGAAAATCCCTAATTGCATTGGTTTAGGTAATAGAATTACCTCTTCCCGAATTTCTATGGGAAGTCTCAGCATTTTTCGTGAACGTGCCGGTATTATTGCCGGTTTGTTCAGAAAAATTTCTACCTCCGAAGCGTTTGGCAGTGAGTGTTCCACCACTGTTACTTCTTTGTTAGCTTTCTTTGGTTTGTCAGCTATTAAAGTGGGGTTGGGGTGTTTGGAGCCTGACAATTTTTCGCCCCCTTTCCCCTGTTTGGGTAGGATATCCGGTGTACTTCCGGCCGCGATCTGGACATCTATGGATCCCCTTAGCACGGGTTCCCGACTGGTTGCCTTATGTCTTGGCGTCCGCTTCCTATCTTTTGTAAATTCAACGGCAAAACTTACCGGATTTACATTGGTTTGGGAGAATTCCAAACAATTCCCGGGTCCGTTGATTTTACAATTCCTAGCTAGGAAGTCGTTTCCTAACAACCCATCTTCTGACAATCCCGGTAGGGAATCCATTACCTGAAAGTTACAGGAGATTGGTTGGGGCAGTTTGAATATTCCCTTACAAAAGCCCCTAGACTTTCCCTTTCCAAAAAGCGTTTGGAGAGTAGTGGCCTTTTTGGTATCCAATGCTATTCCATTTTGGAGTGCCTTCAGCTTAAGAAGGCTGATCTCCGCACCTGGGTCCACTATTAGACATGTAGTGTTTCTACATCCAATGTCTAATGGGAGCTGGACTATTGGAACTTTTGTTGGCGGTTGAGGACAGTTTTCTTTATTTGGTGGCTGTAATTCGGTCGGGTTGGGGAATTCCGGCCCGACCTCTGGGAGTTTTCCGACTTCTCCCATTTTCCTTTTAGTCGACACACTGTCGCCATGTGGTTATGTCGCTTGCAAAATGTGCACCATTCTTCGTTCTTCTGTCGCCTATGCCCCTTTTTTGGCGTCTCTGACGCGTGCGTACCGGTTGAATTCGACTGGCTACTGTCCGATTCGGGTCGATGGCGTTGTAATCGGTGTTGGTGTTGTTTTATTTTTCGAGCCTCCGAGTGTTCAGTACTACTCCTACTAGTACTACTCTTGGCTCGAGTCTGTTTACCGCCTTTGTCGCGTGACTGTTTGTTGTCCTTTGATTTTTTTCTTCTTTGGACTGTTTGTCATTCTGTATTGACCGTGCAGGTCGGTGGGGTGTGATCGCTAAGTACAGACTTAACCACATTGGGTGTGTCTGTTGGCTTTTGTGGTTTTATCCACTTTGCCTGGATACGACACTCGTTTCCCGTGTGACCCTTTCGGCCACAAAACTCACAACAACATCGAATGCTGTACACTCTACGATTCGATGCCGTTGCTTGTTTCGATGTGGATGGTCGTTCCTGCCATTGATTCGAGGTATTCACAGGTGACTTCCTTTGGTTCTGTGACCTTATTGGTGTAGGTTCAAGATTATCCGCCTTCCTTTGTGTACTAAGTGTCCGACAATCCTGGACATCGTGCCCATATCGATCACACTTTGTACACTTTGGAGTGTTTCGGCGTCGAAGGCATTCATCGTATACATGCCCTTTCCTATTGCAGAAGCTGCAAGTCATGCGTGTAACCCATGGGTTTGGTGTACGCTTGTCCCTACCTTGACTAGAGGAGTCACTGAGATAGCCACCTCCGCCCCGCCCGTTTGACGGTGTCGTGGTACCTCGGGCTTCTTTGGCTTAGACCCTGTTGGTCTTCTACTAGTAGTGTGTGGTGGTGTATCCGACCTAAACGGGTTTTTCCCAGGTTGTGGGCGTGTAACGGGGTGAGATCGTTCTGGGAATCTAGTGTTAGAGTTCCTGTTCTGTGTCTCTACTACCCGAGACGCATCGTGTCAAGGCCTATTCTGCCTTTGTCTCGATTCCTGGGGGTTTGGTCGAGTATCCCCGTAGGTCCTATCTAAAGTCGAATGAATTATTTTTGTTTTTTGCCGTTGACGTTTTATTTTATTATTCGACGCCAACGCCGGTTATTATTATTTTCTCTGCCAAGTAGAATTTGCATAAAGTAGTTTATGCAAATTAACTACTTGGTGAGTTGTTCTCCTTTTATAGGAAAAGAGGGGAAACTAACGAAGGGGGATTAGTAGATGTTGGGGGGACCTGGACTCAAGGTCGGTCCGTAACAATACCTTCCCCCCTTAAATAGTGATAGCTTCATTCTTAGAAGAGGAATGAAGCTTAGCTACAAAAGTATCAAACTGTAGCGTTGATCCCTACAACGTTTGTGGTGTGTTATCTTCCCTTGTTTGTCGTGGTCTTGTCTGCTTTTGGCTTCCTCTATTCGTAATAGGGTTTCAGCCTATTATTGTGCACCACCACATTTCTTCTCCCTACCTTAACGACGCTGTTTACCGGACTATTTATTTGCGCTACCTTATAGGGACCCCTCCATATGCGAGCTAATTTTCCTAGCTTTTGGGCATTGCGTATTAAAACTTTGTCGCCCACATGGAACGTGAATGGGCGTGTCTTACGGTCGTAGTACTCTTTCGACTTCTTCTTGGAAGTTAACAGGTTACGCCTTGCTATTTCGTACGTATGTTGAAGTTTGTACTTCAATAGCTTATGGTAACTGTCATGGTTGTATACCGGTTCTGGAGGTTGCTTTATGGTCGTCGGTACCACCGGGGTGGACCCAAATAGACAGTCCATTGGCGTAAGCTTAGTACCTTCGTGTACATTGGTGTTTTATACGAATGTTGCCGTTTTCAGGTACTGGTCCCATGCTTGGGAATTTCCATCCACAATGCTTCGCAGGTAATCTACGAGTGGGCGATGGGCTCGTTCTAAGGCTCCATTCGATTGTGGGTGGTACGCTGAGGTATGTAGTTTTTTAATACGGAGCAGTTTGCACACGCTTTTAAACAAACTGCTTAGGAAATTGCTTCCCTGATCGGTGACCAGTTGCTTCGGAACACCATACCGAGCAATTATTTGGTCGAAAAAGACTGTGGCCACCGTTTCTGCCTCCACATCTGGGAGAGCGACTGCCCTATCTAAATTTTCCTATCCATCCTATCTGTCTCTTATCTTCAAGAGAAAATTTCCATTTTCGTTTTCGATTCCAACTTTTATCGGAATCTTGTTTCGAAGGATCAAGCGTGCCGCCACTTCTTTCTTGATCCTATCATGGGCTTTGTTTACGTTACCCATCTGGCTAACGACAACAGAGTTTTTGTGTGCTTCAGATGGGTAACAAAGGAACCGTGGGATTTGGTTTGTAGATCGCATTTCCTAATCATAAACATCTAGCGTAGGATAGGCGTTTACGATGTTTATGATCGCAAGAATTGTTGGTCGGCGGGCGAATCGCTAGGCCTTTGTTTGCGCACGTGCGCTTGTCGGTTTGGGATCTTGCGAGGCATTTATTGTGCTAATTGCTATTAGCTACATGAGGAGATTATTCTGTTTGTTTTCAGAAAAATGCGTTTAATGGATGAATCGAATGGATACATTGTATGGATGCATTGAATTCAATATTAGGGAATTTTGAACGTTAAGTTCGATTGATTTTTGCTATTGAATTCAACGTTGGTGTCTGAATTGTTACCTTTTGTTTCAGGTGGGAGTAAGGACTTTTGGGGCACGTTTAATGTATAAAGGTGAGTATGTTCCTTGGCGGAAAGGACATCTCAACCTATAGTGGGTTGTGTGGTTCGTAGAACCGCCACAATAGTTTAGCCAATGAAGATTATCTCCGTATAAGTGTAGGGGAAATGTCATCGGAACCAACGGCCTTGTTAACGTTCAGTTCTTTCAGTGCTTGGGCAGCAGTATGAGTTCAAAAGTGAATTTGGCTTACAGAATGTAGATTGCACTCGAGGAGAGGCGGGTCTGATGTGATATTTAGAAATTTTGAATAGGCTGTAAAATTTTCAACAAGAATTTATCTATTGCGTTGATGACGACTCTTAACTACTACGAGAGATGCGATGGACGCAATGATGTGGTTCAGAGATGCCTAGAAATTTCTACTAGCTCTGGGAGAGTGTGGTGTTTTGTGTCTCACTTTCTGGAGCTGTGACTTCTCTGCGCGTAATAGTTATTCCTAACTCGCTTGAATCATCTCTGATTTTCCTTCTTATTGCCTTTGTCCTAAGAAGTCTCCTACATCCTGCATCGAACCAAACATTCGATTTGGGCTGAATACTCTTAACTCTGTGTGAAATATAGAGATCTACATAACTAACAAAATCATACATGTTACGACGTCAGTATTGTTATTGAGGAAGAATGATAACACGTTTAACTTCCCAAAAAAGTCGTTTAGATTGTTTTTAGAGTTATTATGACCATTGTATTACGTTTTTAAGAACAGCTTGATGAAAAAGACGACTAAATGCCAATCACTCCAAAATCGTAGGAACCGATGAACCATTATCATAATTGTTGTTGCTTAGTCCTTAGTGGAAGGTATTTCAACTTTCATTTGTGATAATTGATTTATTGGCGTAAGGCTAATAACCTTGTCCGGAAAAACAAATTATTATGGAGAATTTAACAAGTCTCGGATAAGGACCGGATACCGATGGAGAGACTTGCTAAATAAGGTCAAGACCGGATCCCGGTTGTAGTGCCGATTATGATGATGATAATTGATTTATAGCCAAATTATTGTCATATAGGCAAGAAGACGATTTCTGTATTTTTTTTTATAACGCTAACGCGCGCACAAAAGGGGATTTTGAAGTACCCTTAAATGTCAGAGCACAGTACGAGCGGATGGAGAGGAAGGGGATACGGAAAGGAGGTGTCGATGTATATTGGTCTTGAATGTCTGGACATCACAACGACGAGGAAACACATGATCAGGTAAAGCATTCCACATTCGTGTGGTTCGGCAAAAAAATTATTCTTTATGTTTACTTGTGCGCCTGAAGTTCACTTTCAACGTGAACTGATGCACATTCAGCAAGTTCAGTTGAGCAATGACCGTGGTAATACCAATAGAAAGAGATAGGCATGATATGTTTCGCTTATGTTCTAACGACGAAATTGCTCCACCCACAGCTGGGTCCCCAATAAGTTTCATTGCTCGTTTTTGCATCCTGTCGAGCACTTGTAGGGCAGTTTTGAAGCCCATGACCAAATACGGGAGTTGAACTCCATTTTGGGACGAATATACACCTTGTAAATAGTCGGCAGATTGGATGGTGTGAAGTACCTTTTGCATCTCTTAAGGAACCCCATACATTTGACTGCACTTCTCGCAGCTTCAAATATGTGGTCATTCCAATTAAGAGTCGAATTAATTCGAGTGCGAGGATTGATAGTTCCTTGGCTTCGTCGATACAAGTGCCGTTCGTCGACAGTGTATTTACTTTGGGTTTCGCCTTCTACGACAAGAGGCACCACTGAGTTTTTAAGGCATTGAATTCTACTCCGTTAGATAATCCCCATTGATATATCTTGTTGAGGTCTGAATTCAATGTATCAAGCATAAACTGCTGGTTGGTAATGATGTTCGAAGAGTTTGGTCGGGAGTGTTCATATGAGTATGAGTAACTCAACGTGCTATCATCAGCAAACGAGTGAACTGGGTTGTAGGTAATTGACAAGAGATCATTTATAAAGATGAGGAAGAAAGTGGGCGAGAGTACCGAACACTGGGGAACACCTGCATTAATTTGATGGGAGATAGATTTGACACCATCAAGAACCGCTTGAATTGAGGGGCCAGAAAGATAGTCTCTTATCCATTGGATCAGGCAATTGTCCACTCCATATAAATGCAATTTTGAGAAAAGGGCTGGCTGCCAAACTTTGTCGAAGGCTTTTGAAATATTCAATATGACTACCATGCTTTCACCGAGGTAGTGGATGGAATGGCTCCACTTTTCGGTAAGGTACGCCATCAGATCTCCTGTAGACCTGTTGCCACGAAAGCCATATTGAGGATCATTGAGGACATTTGATTCCAGATATTTCCAAAGTTGACGGTTAATCAGTGGTTCCATTACCTTCGAGAGAACAGAATTTAGTGCTATGGGTCGGTAAGAAGAGGGGGGCGATTTATCCATCTTTTTGGGAATTGGCTGAATCTTCGCTGACTTCCATCTATTAGGGAAATGGTCAGTAGAATAAGACAAATGGAAGAGTTTTCGCAGTGGTTTAGAGATTGAAGAGGAACATTACTTCAAGAGAATTAGGAGAATTCAAACAGGACCAACGTATTTGTTTGCGTTTAGGTCATTGAGTGCACGGGCAACAGTACGCGTTCGGAAGTAAATCCGGCTCATGGTGTGCTTGCTTATGCTCAAGTTGAGGCGGAACTGATATGGTATCAGGCAGCGTTGAGTTCGCTGCAAAACGTGCACCAAGTAGATTCGCTTTCTCTATTGCACTGGTGATTGGTCTGTCATCGACTATGAGCGATGGAATGTATGAAGAGACCGAGTTTTGAATGTTTTTCACGAATGCCCAGAAGTTTCTACTACCTGTGGGGGAGTATGACGCAAGGCTAATAACCTTGCCCGGAAAAACAAATTATTATGGAAAATTTAACAAATTTTACTTGATAAATAAGGCCAAGACCGGATCCCGTTTGTAGTGCCGATGATGACGTACGAGTATAGTATTTTTTGTCTCACTGTCTGGTCGTGCAAGAACTTGGCACACTGAATATGCGCATTCCAGTCATTTCTAGCTCTCTTAAATCTCTTCCGGTTTTCCACAGTATTGTTTGATTTATACAACCTGAAGCTCAACTCTTTAGCCTTAATAGCTTCTCTGCACCCGGAATCGAACCACATATTTCTCTTGGGTTTGATACTCTTTACTCTGTGTGGAATAAAGGTTCGCATGCCAAGTAGAATCGTGTCTGTCAATGCGTCCGCTATATGGTTATCATCGTTATTGAGGAAGAATAACGACCAATTTAACCTCCCTAAAAAGTCGTTCAGATCTTCCCAGTTGGTTTTCTCGTAGAACCATACCGTTCTTTTCGGAGCTTTCGAGTTAACGTTGCTGTTGGTTAGAGCAAACTTATCTGACACGACACAGTGGTCTGAAGTGCCCAAGGGCGTAGAAACTTCAATCGTGTATTTGTTCGGGTGGGAGGTGAGAAACAGGTCAAGTGTATTGGCGAAATGCCCATCTATATCTGCTACCCGTGTTGGCTCATTGACGAGTTGGGTTAAACAATTTGAATCGACAAAGAGCTGGACATATTGACCTTCAGGTGTTGCGTGTGCGGAGTGACGAAGGCACTGAGGGTTATGCATATTAAAATCACCCACAATAACGATTTCGGTGTGCGGATATAGGGTCAAGATCCTATCGATAGAATCAGACAAAGCATCAAATTCGTTAAAGGATGCGTTTCTATCCAAATTTGGGCTTCTGTAAAGAAAGCACTAATGTATGATATGCTTACGAACGTGACGTTTTAGCCAAGATAAATTAAATTCTGGGTTGGGACGGAGCCCATATTGTGACAGAAGCTGATAAGCAATATTACTTCGTATGTATGTGGCTATACCACGATGTGGAGAGAACAGAGGCACTAAGTTATATCCAGGTAGATTAAAATCGGAAATATCTGTATTAGTAATTACCTGGGTTTCGCTAAGTGCAAGGATAGTTGGTTTCTGGTTAGAAACATGGGCATACACAGAAGAGAAATCGGATCTCAAGCCGCGAATGTTACACAAATCAACTCGAAATTCCCGATCCATTGAAATGGCCCTCAGCTTTGCTTAATGGTGATGACTTTGTTGTAACAACAATTTTCCGATAGGACTTCATAACATGTATTTGAAGCCTGGCTTCCTTACACGCAAACATGTATAAGCTCACAAAATTCAACTGTAATGGCACTCTGTTTATCCCGCTCCTTTTCCTGTCCTCGGAAATAGTTATTTAATAATCCTCCTATAAAAATATTCATAAGATTACTCTTCACGCCCGTTCGCTACAGCGATTGAAAAACAACAAGGCTCCTGGAGTCGACTGCAGAGCTTGTGAAACATAGAGGAGAGGGAACCGCTCGAAAGATCCACCAACTCATCAAAGCAATATGGGACAAGGAAGTCACTCCGGTAGAATGGAAAACCTCAATAGTCGTCCCAATCTTTAAAAAGGAAGGCATGGAGGAGAGGAATCTGCTCGAAAGATGCACCAACTCATCAAAACAATATGGGATAAGGAAGTCACTCCGGAAGAATGGAAAACCTCAAGTCGTCCCAATCTTTAAAAAGGAACACATGGAGGAGAGGAAACTGCTCGAAAGATCCACCAACTCGTCAAAACAATATGGGACAAGGAAGTTACTCCGGAAGAATGGAAAACTTCAATAGTCGCCCCAATCTTTAAAAAGGAAGGCATGGAAGAGAGGAAACTGCTCGAAAGATCCACCAACTCATCAAAACAATATGGGATAAGGAAGTCACTCGGGAAGATTGGAAAACCTCAATAGTCGTCCCCATTTTTAAAAAAGGCGACAGATCTGACTGCGAAAATTACAGAGGAATATCATTGCTCCCAACCACATACAAAATACTAACAAATGTCATACTGGCGAGAATCATACCGTACGCAGAGGAAATACTGGGAGACTACCAATGCGGATTCCGTACGAACCGGTCAACAAGCGACCAAATGTTCACAATAAGGCTACTGCTGGAAAAGAAGTGGGAATACGGAGAGACGGTTCACCAACTGTTCGTTGACTTCAAAAAAGCCTACGACTCAGTTGCAGGGCAAAGATTTTACCATATTTTAGTTGAGCTGGGAGTCCCGAAATAATATGCCGCCCTCATTCAAATTTGCATGAACGAAAATAAAGGGCAAGTTAGAATAGAAAACCCTTCTCAGAACCATTTGAAATCCGTGACGGTCTAAAACAGGGGGATGACCTCTCATCAGGTCTTTTTAACCTTGTGCTCGAGTATGTCATTAAAAAGGTATAAGGCGACAACATGGCCGGATCATCCCTGAACGGGGACACAAAAGTGCTCGCATATGCGGATGACATCGCCGTTCTGGGCGATAATATAGAAACAATAAGTAAGAGCAGTGAAATCATCATCAAGAGGCAAAAGAGGTGGGCCTAGAAATAAATGAAGACAAAACAAAATACATGATTACGGCGAGGGCAGACGGACCTCAGGGAACACATATAAACGTCGGAGGCAAGATATTTGTTTTTATTTTAACAGTTAAAGAATTTAAATATCTGGGAACGATACTGACGGCCAGTAACGATATGTCGAAGGAAATTAACAAAAGACTACACTCCGGCAACGCTAGTTGGCACGCAGTCAGTAAACTTCTGAAATCCAAACTGCTATCACGTAATATAAACCTCCGTGTTTATAGAACCATAATCATGCCGATTGGCTCCTCGATAGTATAGTGGTTAGTATACCCGCCTGTCACGCGGGAGACCGGGGTTCGATTCCCCGTCGGGGAGCCTCTGGCGCAAGACTAATGACCTTACCCTAAAAAAACCAATCATTATGGAAAATTTAATAAGCCTCAGGGCTTGCTAAATAAGGCCAAGACCGGTTACCGGTTGTAGTGCATGATTCATCATCATCGCCGATTGCTCTATACGGATGCGAAACATGGGCTCTCACAAAACGGGAAGAAAACAAATTCGGCGTATTCGAGTATAAAGTTCTAAGGGGTATCTTTGGAGGTAAATATGACGAGGAAGCAGGACAATGGAGGAAACTCCACAACCACGAATTGGAAGAGCTATACCGCAAACCTACAATAGTGAGAGTAATCAGGTCGCGAAGATTAAGATAGGTCGGACATGTGGCGCGAATGGAGAACGGTAGGGGCGTGCGTAGAATTCTTGACGGTAAACGAAAGGGAAAGAGACCGACAGGTCGGCCGCGACGAAGATGGGAGGACAGGGAACGATGGCGAAGTCGACTGGGTGAGGTTATGAACTTCCGATAATAATAGCCGTTCGCCTCGCTTCAACTTACAAAATGCTAAGGGTTTTACATACTAACAACGCAGACACTAAGAGCACTTTTAAAGTTTTGGATGAGGGCGTAACGTTAATAACTTCATCACTTATAAAAAAAGAGACGACTTTGCAAATTGAAAAACATTTTATTAAAAAACTATTGAATGTGAACCGACATGCACAGTCCTTGCACATTAGTAGCTGCGTCCAAACAACGTGTAGAACTTGGGATTCTTACTGCAGTTTGGATGAATGCATTTATCCGAAGAGGTTATTGTTGCAGGTTGATCAAATGGTATGCATAATGATTTTGCACCCATAGCTGGAGCACCAGGTTCCGCTTCTTCGTCCCTAAAATTACAAAGCAAATATTTGAATCATTTCATTATTCATTAAAATTGAACTCACCTAGCGCTATCTGCCTTAATTTGGTCTTCGCAACTAGTTTCTCCACAGAATGGTGCTAATAAAATGTTCTTTTGGTCAAGAAATTTACAAAAGTCTGTCCAGTTCTTTGTCAGTTTAGTGTGATCCGACAAATCCGTTTTGGCTTTGGCGTACATACTTTCATGAATTGTTTCAAGCAATTGACTGATTTTCTGTTCAGCGTTCTCACATGATAATATCAACTTTTCACCAGTATCTCGACGTACTGCCACCATTTGGTTGGCTTTCATATCTTTTGGGCCGATTTCAATTCGAATTGGTACTCCTTTTAGTTCCCAGTGATTGAACTTCCATCCTGGGGAGTAATTATCACGATAATCACCTTCACATCGGATACCATTTGAGAACAGAAGTTTTTCCAAACTCTTACAACTGGTCATAAGTAGATCTCGTTCATCTTCCTTGGTGTTCACAGTGATGCCACAGGGAACTATGATAACTTGAATACACGCAACATGTGGTGGTAGAACGATTCCCTGATTATCAGCATGTACCATGATCATGACACCAATGGTACGCGTAGTGATACCCCATGAATTTTGATATACATATTGTTTCTTCTGAGTCTCAGGATCCTCGAACACAATATCAAACATTTTCGAGAAGTTTTGTCCTAAATGATGACTGGTTCCACCCTGAATTGCACGACCACTAGCTGAGATGTAAGCTTCAACGGTCGTTGTGTAATCACCTCCAGCGAATTTTTCCTTTTCCGTCTTTCGACCTTTTACAACGGGGATAGCAAGAAGATCCGTATAGATCTTTGCATATAGATCGAGTATATCTAAGACTTCTTTATCGGCTTCTTCTTTTGTTGCAAAAGCTGTATGTCCTTCTTGCCATAAGAACTCTCTTGTCCTTAGGAATGGCTGTGGATGTTTGAATTCCCACCTCTGCAAGGGAAGCATATTTAAAAACTCCTAACCATGTTGATCTATTAAGTATACCAACCACAACATTGTTCCATTGATTTAGTCGAATCGGTAGGTCTCTATAAGATTGAATCCATTTAGCGTACGCTGGGTACATCACAGTTTCTGAAGTCGGACGTACAGCAATTGGTTCAGCCAGATCAGATTCACCAGATTTAGTCACCCAAGCAACTTCTGGGGCAAAGTCAGCGATATGAGTTTTCTCTTTTTCCAAAGCAGCTTTGGATACGAAAATTGGGAAATAACATTCTTTTACGCCCATCTTGGTGATCTCGCTATCAAACCAAGATCTTATGTATTTCCAAATAGCAAAGGACCAATGTCTAAGGATGTAACACCCTGAAACATCGTAGTACTCGATGAGTTCACCTTTTGTAATAACCTAACGAAAGATCTGTTTTATAGGAGTGTTACTAGTAGTAGTAAGAAAAGAACTTACTTGAGAATACCATTCCGGAAGATTATCTTCCTTGGTCGCTTCCAATCCCAAGCGTGTTTGCTTTTTTACCGTGCCTGCTGAACCAGCAGCTTCTGGTTTTGGTGAATCCTTTTTCGCCTTATTCCCCTTAGAAGATGATTCTTTCTTTTCATGCGATTTCGAGGTATTGCTTCGTGAAGGAATCGGAAAATCAGTTCCAGTTAATTGTTTATATTTTGCTTTGAGATCAAGTAGGATCTTAACTTCGGCATCAATTACTTCTTTTGTAGCATTGCTACTCTTCGCAGACCGTACTTTTTCACCTTGCTTGGTTATTTGTTTGGTCAATTGATCCTTTTCGTTCGTCATTGCGTTTGATTCTTCTGTACCGGCACGTTCTAGAGATTTAGGTGGGCTACTAGCCTTTGTGGTGCTTGAAGGAAGTGACGCAGTAGCACCAGGTTTCCAATCTAACCCAGTTAGAGTCTTGTATTCGGCTTTGAGTTGTAATAGCACTTTAACTTCAGTGTCAATAGCTGATTTCTCAGCTTTTTTTGATTTCAATTCTCTAACTTTATCACCTTGAGTTGTAATTTGTTTTAAAATGTTCTCTACTGAGGTATTAGAAGATTGATCCGGAGATTCTTGTTTTATTGAAGACAGTTTTGTAGATTTTGAAGGTTCAGGTACAGTTTGAGGTTTCCAATCTTGACCGGTTAGCTCCTTAAATTGTGCTTTTAGCGAGAGTAGGGTTTTAACTTGAGGGTCTATTTCGGTTTTCGGAGCTTTTTTTGCTTTTAGAGATCTTATAAGATCACCTTGGGCAATAATATTTTTGTTGATTGATTCTGCATCAACTTTCGCTACATTCGGAGCAGAACTTTGGACTGGAGCAGCTGACGGTGGTTTCCAATCGTTGCCGGTTACTTTTTTATATTCAGCCTTCAATGAGAGTAACTCCTTAACTTCTTTGTCGATCTCGGATTTATCTGCCTTTTTAGCTTTAAGATCACGAATAGTGTTGCCCTTCTGAACTATCTTGTCGTTGATTTCTTCTGCATTGTTTGACTCCGATCCTTTCTAAAAATAATAATTTATTGCATTAGTTAAGGTCACAATTTGTAGCTTTCAAGAAAACAACTCAGGACCCGGCAAACTTATATATTGGGTCATCCTATAATTCTGTTCGATTTTGTTTTTCAGTAGTACAATTTTTTTGTTTTAATTTGTCTACTACTTGTAGAGGAGCCTGCCCGCAAAGTCCTTTGTGGCAGGGTGTATGGAAGGAGACAGCGCGGCGGACCTTGTCTGCGATGGAGGGATGGCGTAGACCAGGACACCCAGAGCCTGGGAGTGCCAAACTGGATGACATCGGCTCGTAATCAGGACCGATGGAGAGATTTGTTAAATAAGGCCAAGATCGAATCTCAGTTGTAGTGCTGTGGCGTTTCTAACAGATACACACACAATACACAAGGCAAATAGTGAAGAACACCGAACGAAAATCGAATAAGAAAATACATCAGAGCCATATACCATAGCGATAACAAAACAATTCACATCAGTGGAATATATTTGAGTTTAAAAATCGAATTCTAAACACGGCCAGTAGCCTGATGTGTTACACTTAGGTTCAATTTTTGGTGATTCTAACTGTCATAGCGTCAGTTCGAATCACACGTTCTTCACTATCATTCCAAACACTATAGTGCCGATGATGATGATATTTTCTAATAAAACAATTTGTTTTGTACTTTGGAACATATTATATTATTTGATGGCATCTCGGGGCGCCCACTCGGCGCTATAGGTTCGCCTCTCCCGAGAGAAGTCTAAAAAAAAAAAAAAAAAAAAAAAAAGTGACAAAAAGTTTGAGTTCTTTATTTATATTTTTCCCGTTTAACTAAGAGATGGCGCCAGCGAAAAGTACACAGCGTATTAATTTGACACATACGTCATTTTGTGCGTCTGAGATTTAACTACGGACACACACAAGTTGAGCCCGCCAAAAACTAGCACTTTTGTTTTATCGTTCAGTGATCATGTCAAGTTCTGTGCTGAAAAAGAACATTTGCGGCACTCATAGCTTTTCTTATTTAATCATAAGAAAAAGGCCGTTAAAAGTCATCGTTTATTGGTAGAAACATATGGTGAACACACTCCATCAATTAGAACATGTGAGACATGGTTTCATCAATTTAAAAGTGGCGATTTCAATGTGTAAGAGAGTGAGCGCTCGGGTAGACCACAAAAATGTGAAGACGAGCAGTCGCACGAGTTATTGGATGATGACCCAACTCAAACTCAACGGCAATTAGCAGAAGCATCACACGTGTCACAAGAAACAATCAGCAGCTGTTTACGAGCAATAGGGAAGATCAATAAACTCGGTAAATGGGTCCCATACGATTTGAATGAACGCCAAGTGGAAACTCACAAAGCCACTTGTGAAATGCTGCTTCACCGCTACGAAAGGAAATCATTTTTGGATCAAATTGTGAGGGGTGATGAAAAATGGTTTTATTTTGAAAACCCGAAGCGGAAAAAATCGTGGCTTTTACCTGGCGAAGTCGGCCCTTCAACACCAAGGCCAAATCGCTTCGGCAAGAAGACCATGCTCTATGTCTGGTGGGACCAGAGCAGTATTGTGTATTATGAACTCTTGAAACCCGGCGAAACCGTTAGTACACAACGCTATCGTCAACAAATGATGATTTAAACCACGCATTAATCGAAAGTCGACCGGCATGGGCCAGAAGACATGGCAAAGTGATTTTGTTACACGACAACGCGCTGTCTCGCATAGCAAAACTAGTGAAAGACACCTTGAAATCGCTTCGACGGTATCCTTCTGCACCCGCCGTACTCCCGGGAATTAGTGCCATCTGACTATCACCTCTTCGCATCAATGGGGCACGCGCTTGCAGAGCAGCAGTTCACCGATTTCGAGGAAGTTGGAAATTGGCTCGACGAATGGTTTGCCGCGAAAAGGCAATCAGTTTTTCTGGCATGCTATTCCTAAATTACCTGAAAGATGGGCGAAAGGTGCAGGGGACGATGGCCAATATTTTGAATAAAAAAAATCAATTTCCCTAGAAAATTACGCAGTTTTTTGACCAAAAAAACCGGAAAAAACGTATGCATCCAACTGGTATTTCCTTCTATGAGAAAAAAATTCGAGAAAATTACCTTTTTAGAGGCTCTCAGATGAGAACTATGGGGGTTCTCTATACTACATGGAGAACCAAACCACTGTTTCCGCCGTATTTCGACCGCTAACAGCGTGTCAAATCAACCCTAATTCCCCTACTAACTTATTCACCTGAAAATCAGGTTTTCCAAAAGGAGGCATAGCTAAATTCATTATTCTATGCAGACAATGCATAATTGAGTTTAGCTACATTTTTGCCATACGGCAACTCCATTTCGCTAACCCATGAGATTTCCACTGGAAATCGCATCATGTCGGTTAGCAACGGGATAGTTTGAACAAACGACATGGTTGCATAATCATGCAATCGTTGGGGACATTAACAAAGTATTTAATTTAGTTCCCACGATCAGATTTCCCTAGCCAATTCGGCGTCCTATTCACTTTCCCCAGACACTCCATTCGCTGGGGGTCAATGATCTCTTCTTGAAGGTGAATAACTACAAAACATGTTCCTCTCCCTCTCAATTTTATCTTCCCATAGTTCAATGCACTCTGAGATCACCACATTCACCGAATTAGGTCAGTGGGCTATTCTCAGAGCTGCATTGATACATGCACACAAAAACCAAATCCATCCAGAGATCATTGCACATTGTATTCCGGTTCTCTCATTCTCCCTTGTCCGTCGACTATCGAATCAACCGAAGCGTTTATCTACCTCGATGGGCGGGGAACACGAGAGAGCGCAAATGCAAAATGATCTCGATTGGTTGCTTGTGGTGCAAATCAAAAAAAAATCCCACCTTCATCCCTAATTCCAAACAGTCGCTTCACATTCACCACCGGTGACGGTCACGCCGCGCCAAGTCGCTTGTCATTTATCATCGCGGTCGGTCACGCCGCCGCTCTACATAGTCGCTATCCAATCTTCTTCAGTATAGGTCACGCTGGGCTAAAGTAATTTTTACATCAACCACCGTGGACCGTCACGCCGCGTAACGAGTTGAGTGCCAATGAATATCAAGATTGTGAATTAAAGTTAATTTATCGGTTCATCAACTAAATTTATGTCTACTGTACATCTGAATTAATCGATAAGTGTAAATATAGTTTTAGTGCATTTTTGTAAGTAAATTCAGTTGTTTCTAATATAAGCAAGATCAGAATGAATATTAGCTGAACAGTTTAATGTAAGAAAAAAACACCAACAAATAAAAAAAGAACATAAATCAAAACAAAATAAATACCATAGTGCGTTTCCTTTTTTATTCTTTTTGAGAACAATTTGCCAAGGCGTGAAGCAAGAGTCGGGGATATTGAGTGAACCTGTGTCATACGTTGACAATAAAACCATACCTCCACAGAACCTCCCCAACTGACCAATCGTGCGTTTACATACACTAGAGGTAATCCATGTTGTTTGCTGGCCAGCCATCAACGACAGCATATAACTGACGACTCTCCAAAGCTAAGAAATGGTCCATTGAGTCTATCAAATCAATCCATGACAGTGGTTGTATAAACCCAGTTTCCAGTGCTGGGTTACCTATTAGGCCGGACTAGGCAATGGCCTGGGGCCCCTGGCGAGCAAGGGCCCCCAAGAAAATTTGTCATGATTGTTTTTAATTTATTTTTAATTTTAATTACATTTTTTTATATTTTTTGGAATGTTGTAAACAAAAATTTTTTTATAGACAATTCATTTATCTTATGTAATTGATTATACAAATGTATTTTCAAACAAAAATATTTAAAAATCTTAATTGATTTATTATTTTGATTGTTATTTTAAGCTACGATTTGAATTTCTAATCGCGCGCTAAATAACCGAAACAGCGCTTGCAAACTCGAGGTTGTTTATATAAACAAAAACGATTCATTTCAGTGTTTTAAGCAAAACAAAACTATCTGCTGCTTTGTCGTTTGTCAAATTACATTTGTTCGTTGTTCTTAGAGAAAAAAAGAACGTTTTTTCAATTAGTGACGAATCTAGATGTTAATTAATGTGAAATTGTGGTATTGTGTGTAATGAACATATCGAAAACTACACATTTGTTGAAAAAGGTAGGTTCTGTTTTATATTGTATCTTTTCACACAACACAAAAAACATCACCAATCAAATTGTCTTTTTTTGTTATCCAACAACAATAATGAAAGTGAGTTTGTATATTGTTTTCGTTTTAAATTTCTTTTTTAAGTTTCGTTCAGTTTTTCGAAATTTGTTTTGTTGTTCGATTTTGATTTTGTAAACTGATTTAGTTTTAGCTATTTCGATAATTTAACATTTTGGTTTTGTTTTTTTTTTTTATTTATTTTTGAGTTCGATTTTTTGTTTTGAAACTTTGTTGTTTAATTTCAAATGCAGAATTTGATGTTTGCTTTTCCTATCAGAATGTTACGATTTAAGTATGTTTGTAGATTACATAATGCGGCGATCCTATCAGAGCGGGGCTCAAAAAAGAAAAATTGCGGATGAAAAGAAAAAACGAATTGAGACAGATTTATCGAAACTACCAAAATTGACGTCATTCTTCTAAAGTTCCACTGCACATGCTTCTTCATCAGCTAGTGAACAGATCGAATCTAGTAATGAAGATGTAAGAATCGAAATATAATTTACTGTTGATATTTATAAATTATAACTTTCTTATAAAATATAAATTAAAGTGTTTTTAGAGCAAATGTAATTCTTAAAACTTTTGAATTCAAAATTGTTTTATCAAATTTGCAGATTCAATCTGAAACAGAGCAAGTCGATCATCTCAAAACCTCTGAATCTTTGGATCAAGATGATGGATCAAACTCGCAGCGTGATGTTAGTCTGAACGAATACGAAGAGCCGCGGATTTGGGTACTTTTGAAACTGCAGCGAACAATGACAATTGTTCGAGCGATCCAGGCAAGTGGTGATTTCACTGACGATGACGCCAATTTTTGGATCAATCGTGGTCCAAGGATGTGCCAAAATCACTCTGGACCGTTTGAGCCGTCTCGTAGATTTTACGATGCAGAAGGTAGAGCAAAATATTGCTCAGAAAAAAACGTTTTTTGGAAGAAAGGCAAATCAAGAACGGTTCAAGCGCGAATGGCTAATTTATTCTCCCACGACTGGTTGCGTGTATTGTTTTGTATGTAACATTTTTTCTTCCAAAGACAAACAAAACAAACTGACAAGCGATGGATTTAATGATTGGAAAAATGTTTCCCAATTACATCAACATGAGAATGGATCTCTTCACAGAGAATGTATGTTGACATACATTCAAAGGCGACAGAACTGCGTCGATGTTTCCGACAACCTTCAACTTGAGTACCAGAAAGAGAAAAATTATTGGAAAGATGCAGTGCGACGATTGATTCCAGTCATCATAACGTTGGCTGAACGAGGATTACCTTTCAGAGGCACAAACGAGCATTTCGGCGTTCCAGATAATGGAAATAACTTAGGTTTACTCGAACTAATTGCACAGTTTGACCCGTTCTTAAAAAGTCACATTGAAAATTTTGCGGACCGAGGCAAGGGGAATCCCTCGTATTTATCAAAAACAATTTGTGAGGAGTTGATCAGCATTATGGGTTCAAAAGTAAGACATCACATTATACAAGAGGTCTTAGCCGCGCGATATTTTGGTCTTTCAGTCGATTCAACTCCAGATATCGCTCACGTTGTTCAACTCAGTGTAGTTGTCCGATATGTTGGTAAGAATGGAAAGCCCGTTGAATGATTTTTGAATTTTTTAAACTTTGATAGCCATAGAGGTGTTGCGATGGCTGAAGTGGTTTTCGAATTTCTTGCGATTTGCGGCTTAGATTTTAAATATTGCAGGGGTCAATCTTATGATAATGCTCCGAATATGTCGCGTATTTACTCAGGTATGCAATCGATCTTGTTAAATTTCAACGAATTTGCGATTTATTTACCATGTGCAGCGCATTCGCTTAACTTAGTTGGAGAAACTGCTGTAAAGTGCTGCTTGTTTGCAGTTTCTATTGTACACATTCTTTTCAAGCTCAACCCATCGGTGGGACGTTTTGAAGGAACGTATCGGAAACGAAAAGGTACTGAAATCGTTATCCCAAACTCGTTGGGATGCTCATGCGAACGCCACTGAGGCAATTCAAAAATCTTTCAACGAAATCGTAGCAGCATTGTATGAAATTGCTGATGATTTAACACAAAAAAGTGACTGTAGACACGAAGCTGAATGTATCGCGAATAAAATTCAAACCTTCGAATTTGTTTTCATGCTTGTTTTGTGGAGCGATATTTTGAACAATTTGCGAGCAACGAGCAAAGCATTGCAGTCAGTAGAAATTGATCTGAAAACTTGCGCGTTAATGTACTCGTCAGTAAAAAATTTGTTAGATGAGATGAGAGATAAGTTCGAAGTGTTTGAAAACAAAGCCAGATCCATTTTACCTGAGACAGATTATGCGAATGTTGCATCGCGAGTTCGACGAAGAACAAGACAGCCAAACGATGGCGATGCTCCAGAGGTTGCATTAAGTCCGCGCGACTATTTTCGTGTAAACGGTTTTTTGGTAATCATCGATACGCTCAAGATTGAAATCAACAGACGAAGCAAAGTTTACTTAGAGGTTTCGGAGAGATTTTCGTTTTTGGCTGATTTTGATTTGACCGAAAATGTGTATTCCAAAAAGATTTCCGATTTAGTTGACTTTTACTCTGACGATTTAGAAGAATTTTACCCTGAACTCATACAGTTTCACGCTTTCATTAAATCAAAATTCCCAATGAAAGTTAAGTTCACTCACTCTGACCTCTACGAAAGTTTGATTCAAGATCATCTTGAATTAGTTTTTTCGAACGTTGAAATTGCTCTTCGCATTTTTTTTAACTCTTATGATCACGAATTGTTCGACAGAGCACTCTTTTTCAAAATTGAAACGTATCAAAAACGAGTAAAGAAGTGTTATGCGTCAAGAACGATTAGACATGCTAAGTCTGATGTCCATTGAATCAGACATTCTTCGTCAAATTGATTTTGAAGAAATCATCAATGATTTTGTTGATCAAAAATGTAGAAAAAAGTTTGTTGAAAACGAGCGTCGCTTTCATCTTCCAAAGAGATGTCCAAAGATTATTTTATAATTTAATATACAGTTAATTATTTTTAATCAAAAAATATATAATTCAACTGAAAAAAATGATTTCCTTTATTTTATTGTATTTGAACACCTTAAAATGATATGAATTAGTTGTTTAAATTATACAAATGCATCAATAACGATTAATTTTACGATTATTAAAAAAAAGAGGGCCCCAAAATTTGAACGGCCTAGGGCCCCCGATTGGCTTAATCCAGCACTGCCAGTTTCCCAGTATGCTCGATAAGATATAGTTTTAGTCGACCCTGTTGCTACTCTCCACATTTTTACATTTAGCTTACATCAAATTACCCATACTGATTCCAGTTTACCACTCCGCTCAATCAGTAACTAATCTGCGCTTAATCGGCTAATCGCATCGATGAAGGAGACAAGAACATCCCAAGTTCCTCTCTGATTGTGAGGACTTTCCCGCCAACGTCAACTTTATTCACAGGTGACATTCAAACATAATCATTTCCAAAATCCATTCCTTCTATCAACAAACAACAAAACTGTTAACTCCTTCGGATCAGAACTAATTTGTAACTTCTTAATCTAGATAAAAGTTTCATTTCTTTGTTCCAAATCAATGCAACAGTCCCTCAAATGTTGCGCCTATACATAGTTCGACAGGAAGAATATTCTATTATATCAAACCATCGCAAAAAGACTTCTTCTTATCACGTTACTAAATTAAATATACGACTAAAATTTAAGTTAACATTTAAGTTTGTTAAGGCTAAATAAATAAATAAAAACGAAAATCTATTTTCTTTCTCTAACCTCTCCCACGTCTTCTGTCAATGCTGTGATTTAACATTTAAGGGCATTCCAAAAAAAAAGACGACTTGTGGTATAACGAAATCTCTTTTGGCGCAAATTATAGAAAAATACGATTCGCGTCACGTTCTCTGGAATTTAGTCTAGCCATATATTTCGATTAAAATGTGAGTTAATCTGACTTTCTTTATGCTCAAGATTTAATAGTTTCTGTTTTTTAATGGGAAAGCGTTGTCAATTATAAATTCCACTTTTACATTTCATATTTTCTTATAAGCTCCACGTCACAAATTTGCAGAGATATACATTGAAATGACAAATTCGTTATGTGGTAAAGAGAACTAACCACGAACCATGTATATTTAAAAATGCGGCTTCTTAAAATTATATTTTTTTAATCGGTGTAAACAAAACTCTTGTTCATTTTAACATTTTATATAAACCTTGCACGGTGTCACATATTGCGGTAAGACAAGTTTTGTTTAAAATAAAGGTCAACGTGTGCAACACACGTCAGCACACAAGCATAACACAGTTCCACTGAATTGTAATAACGTGCCCCAAATTGAAAGTATACTTAGTTGTAATTTCCTGATGATAGGGGTGTACAGAACTGTAAAGTCAGTATATATTTAAACACAAATATTTACCCAAGAAAACTTAATCGATACCTCTAACACGCGGTACAGATAATTAAGCACCAATTCCCTATGAATCACCTAAGCAACTAACTTCCTATTACAGAGCAGGTGAACGGCAGACTCGGCAAAGAAACGTAAACGCTGTTGGCAAATAGTGACGCAATCGACTGGCGGTAGAATCAGTGAAGTTTTGAATACTTTCACCAGTATCAGGGGGCTCGTCTGTTGAATTAATTTAATGCACGTCACACTCGTTTCTGTTTCACATGACTAGACTGTTGAGCATTCTATATTTGTCCAGCCCTTATTGTAGATAACAAGATAAACAACTGTTTAGGAATGAGATACGAGTTAGCACTTATTATAGTAATTGAAGCTATTAAATGAAGGGCACAGGGGGACAACACACAGGTCAGGAAGACTGAGAAATCGCCAAATTGACATTGCTTGTTATTGCGCTGTGTCAATATTTTTCGATGAAGATTACCCCGTGACTCTGCTTGTATTTTGGCGATCCGTTCTACCGCATTTGTACTATACAATGGTATTGTCAGTACAAAAAAAGCATAGAAATGTGATGTTTTTCCCATGTGCCCCTCCTTCAAATGTAATTTGAGGCTTCCACTGTGTGCAGAAATATATACTTGCTGAGGATTTAATGAAAGCAACATCGCATTTGATATTTGGGACTAAGCCGTGTTGTATCATTCCTCAACTGTTTTGGGTTTTCCACACTTCATGTAAATCAATTTCAATTTTTTATTATGGAATGTAAAATTTCATTTTGCTGTGGGGTTTTTTAATCCTAATCCTAATCAGTCGTTGATACGAGGGTTGCCTTTTATATTTCGGGATTAGAGAACAAAAACAAATATTGATCATCGAAAATCACTTTATTGTTTTTCAAAATATTCCCCATGAAGATTTATACACTTTTGCATGCGTTTGAACCAATTGTCGAAGCACTTTTGCCACTCTGATTGAGGTATCTCCAACACATGCATTCTGAATGCAGCAACCGCTTCTTCAGGTGTCGAAAAACGTTGACCTCTCAGTTTGTTTTTTACGTATGGGAATAAAAAGAAGTCATTCGGTGCCAAGTCAGGACTATACGGCGGATGACCCATCAAATCGATGTTTTGGGTGCTCAAAAATGCAGTTGTCGTGGTAAAGAGTGATCCGTCTTCGGCGGTTGGTTTTCATGATTTCTTGGAAGACAACTGACAAACAAATGGTTGTGTACCACTCAGAATTGACTGTTCTGCGTTGTTCTAGTGGTACGGTTGCGACATGTCCAGTTTTTCCGAAAAAACACGCGACCATTTGCTTGGAAGTGCTTCGTGCGCGAACAACTTTTGTTGGATTTGGCTCATCTTGAAACACCCAGACAGTCGACTGCTGTTTCCTTTCGGGCTCATACGCGTAAATCCACGATTCATCACCTGTCACGATGTCACAGACGTGTTTCGAAGCACCGCGACCGTATTTTTTGAGCATTTCTTTCGACCAATTGACACGAGCCTTTTTTTGGGCGATTCACAAATTGTGTGGGATCCAACGCGAACAAGTTTTTTTGACAGCCAAATGTTTATGCAATATTGAATGTATGCTGGTCCCACTAACGCCTAAGGTTGTCTCAATCTCACGATAGGTCACATGACGATCTTCCAATATCAGTTCGCGCACAGCATCAATGGTTTTCGGAACAACAACTGATTTTGGACGACCTTCACGAAATTCATCTTGGAGTGAACTACGACCACGATTGAATTCACCATACCATTGATAAACACTGGTCCTTGATGGAGCTTCATCGCCAAAAATTGAATTAAGTTCATCCATGCACTGTTGCTGAGTTAATCCACGCCGAAAGTTGTAAATAATAATCGCACGAAAATGTTGACGATTTAATTCCATTTTTGGGCCGAGATGAATCTTTTAAGTTACTGTAAACAACACAAATAGCGCTCGTATGTCAAAACGTTCTGAGTGCCTATAACCTCAAAAATGTCCAACTTTACGACAGAGCTGTCAATTGCCGGATTGTCAAATCCCGAAACATAAGAATCCCTCGTATTTTGTTGTTTTTTTTTTTCAAGACTTATTGTTTTACAGCTATTTTCAATTAGTTCAGTTTTTGTCCAACAGCATTTAGTTTGATTGAGATCACCGTCCATATATGCACATTTCCAAGGAGAGGTCTTTCGCTGATTCTGCGTTGCTTCTACTTGAAATCAAAGATTCGTATAGTTGAAGGGCTAGCTTCCACCTGTTGCAAGTGATCTAGCCATTTCAGGCGACTGATTTGCTCTTTTACGAATTTTGATGACATAACAATATATAGATTCCGGTTAGTGCTTCCAAATGTCTTGGGCACATCCTAGACATTGTGCCAAAAATTTGGAATTTTCATCTAACTCGTTTATCATAAGATAGGACTGAAACGATTAGGGTCTTCTGTGATAGTATTGGTGTTTCTGACAAGACAAAAAAAGTCAATGGCTTTTTGAATTTCCCGCGCAGTATCTTTAAATGCAACACTGCTCCCGTCAACTGCCACATATACGAGGGTGGATTGAAAAGTTTCCGATCTCAACGTGAAGATAGCAGCACTCGTTAATAAAAGCTAGTGAATGCAGTTGTGCATCTTTTGCCAGTTATTTCAGTCATTTTGGATGCGTAGTTTTTATTTGACAGTCGTTTGAGTGAGTCGATGTGGGTGTTTTTGTGAAAATGGACTAAAATTGAGTATCGAGCTGTCATTAAATTTTTGTTTTGGAAAGGCAATACGCCTACACAAATCAAAGATGAGTTGGACTCTGTATATGGGGACTCTCCACCATCATTTACCACAGTGAAATTTTGGGCAGCTGAATTTAAACGTGGCCGTAAGAGCTTGGAAGACGATGAACGTTCGGGACGTCCAAAAACTGCAACAACTGATGATAACATCGCTAAGGTTCACCAAACGGTGCTAGACGACCTCCGAATTAAAGTGAGAGAGATAGCAGTGGCTATGAAAATGCCCAAAGAACGTATTTGTCACATATTAAATCAAAATTTAATCATAAGGAAGCTGTCCGCGCGTTAAGCGCCGCCTTTGGTCATGTTAGACCAAAAACGTGTTCGAACGAACATTTCCAACGCTCTGTTATTGCAGTTTTGGCGCAATAAATCCGAGTTTTGGCGCCGATTAAAATCTGTCGATGAAACTTCGATACACTCTTATACGCCCGAAACAAAAATACAGTCAAAACAGTGGACTGTAGAGGGGGAATCGGCTCCAAAAAACCAAAAACTGTTTTTTCGGCTGGGAAAGTGATGGCGATCGTTTTTTGGGAAAGTCATGGAGTTATCTTAATCGATGTCTTCAAAAAGGAAAAACCATTACAGGAGTATACTACCCATCGCACACGACCAACTGAAGGCAGTAATTGCGAAAAAATCGGCCAACATTTGCAGAAAAAGAAAATCCTGTTTCACCAAGACAACGCGCCGTCTCACACCCCAGTTGTTGCCATGGCGAAAATCGACGAATTACTGTTTGAACTGCTTGACTATCCGCCTTACTCACCAGATCTAGCGCTGTCGCACACCTCAGCGGTTGTCATGGCGAAAATCCACGAATTGCGGTTTGAACTGCTTGACCATCTGCCTTACTCACCAGATCTAGCGCTTTCTCACACCTCAACGGTTGCCATGGCGAAACTCCACGAACTATAGTTTGAAGTGCTTGACCGTCCGCGTTACTCACCACATCTACCTTTTTGTTCCCTAATCTAAAAATTGCGCTCGGAAGACAGAGATGGGGTAGTGAAGGATAGGGTGTTAGGATAGAAAGGTAGGGTATTGGAATGTTTGCGGGTTGGGGGTTCGAGGATTTTCTCAGTACAGATTATATCTGCTGGTTTTGTAGGAAATAGTAACGTGGCGGGGAAGGGGGACGTTTACAGGAGAAGGTAATAGAGTGACATTTTACATTGAGTTCGAGGCAGTTGTTAAGGCACCAAGTTGAGAAGCTGTCGAGATTCAGTTGGAGAAGTGAGGAGTCAAGTAGATAGAGGATCGTTTTGTAGAGTTTAGTGTCATTCGCGCAGAGCGAGATGGATGAGCATTTGATATTGGAGTCTATGTCGTTAATGGTAAGGATATAGGAGGGGTCTCAAATGACTGCCCTGGGGGACCCCTGACGTGGGAAGAAGAGGATTGGAAAGGGAAGATCTGAATCTGACACGGTTGGTTCGAGCTTTCAGATAGGAAGATAACCACTTAATCCATGGGCGTTCGACACCAAGGGAGGACAGCTTAAAAGGATAGGATTATGGGAGATTTTTTTAAAGTCATGCTGAAATCGGTCGTGATTACATCGACTTCGTTGCCATTCTCTAAGGCACGGAGAGTATGGGATGATAACTTAACTAGACTGGTGGTAGTCGACCTACCCGAAAGGGAACCATGCTGGTTGGGTTAGATGATGGATTTACAAGGGAAAGATAACGCGCTGTAAAGAATCCCTTCCAACAATTTAGGGATATGAGAGAGTTTGCCGAATGGACGGTAGTTGCTTATGTCGTTTTTAGGTCCCTTTTTATTTATGGGGGTGACATAGGAGAATTTCCAAATACTAAGGAAGACACCTTGTGTGAGGGATAGATTGAAGATCTTTGGTAGCGGGAGAGAAAGCGAAGAGGAACTTTTTTTTTTTTTTTAAAGGACATCCGGAAGTCCATCAGGCCAAGGGCTGAACTCGTCTTTAAGTAAGTTTAATTTTTCCTCAACTAGGTGATGCTGAATAATTTGAGAGATGAAGGGGCCAGGAGAGAATTCAGGCACGTCTTTGGGGTAAGACGGGTTGGCTCGAAAGACATGTCCGTGAAGGATTTTTGAAGAAAGAAGTGAATAGATTGGCAATAGTTTGGGGGTCGGTTGAAGTAATCGTGCCATAGGATAGGGAGTTAGGATAGGCGCCGGATTTCCGTTTGTAATTTATAAAGTGGAAAAAAGATTTGGGGTCGTTGATCAAGTTGGATTCTGTTTTCGAGAGGTAGTCGGAGTAGATGGAGTAGTAGAGCTCGGTAAATTTATAAAAGGAACCGAGATAGTTGGAGTAGTCTTGGGAGGAACGTGTTTTTAGGAAAATGTTCCACAAGTTATTTCTCTTGTTCTGAAGAGTGCGGAGTGTGCGGTTGTGTCCGTTGTAAACACAAGGTGAAGTTGTCTTTCCATATGATTTGGCACAGTACTTATTGGACGGCGACTTGAGTCGTTGATACCGTCTATAAAGAAACATTCCTTTGAACTTGTCAGGTTTGAGATGTAAAAGGCTAGATTGTTTGACAACGTCCATTGGCCCCGGGAAGGTAAAATTGCCAATAACACGATATCGTCTGGGGAAGTACTTGACGCGGTTAGAAGATCAACTGCTGCTATTGCGAATTCGTATGGCACGATCGGTTACGAAGGAGGCATATAGAAACAAATAATAATATAAAGACTTTGGGCGATGGTCAATTTTTATTGCGACATACTCTAGATTGGAAGAAGAGATAGCAATACGAGATGAGGTGAGTTTATTTTGGATAGCAAGCAGCACGCCACGGCAAGGAGCATCAAGGACATACTAGATGAACATCGTCATCACGAAAAACGTTAAAGGCGGAAACGAATAGTTATTGACTATTAATATTGGAGATAAGGTTGGTTCGGTCAGTGCGCATATATCGAAAGAAGGAGAGTAATTTAAACTGATAATTCTTATAACGAAAAATTCATGGCTCTGCATGGTAAATAATGCTGGTGGTCAGTAAGTATATGTACATTTCCGTTTATAATATTAAATGAAGAGTAAAAATGAAATTTATAAGGGTGGGAACGTGACTAAGAAATGGAAACGGTCATTGTTGACAAGTGTGGTGTGGCATCGCTTTAATGGCATACCGTGAAAAAAAAAGAAGAATACTACTATTTAAAGACATTGTAATAGTTATTAAAAAGAAAAGTTTCCCTAGGTGTGCATATATTTCACAAGTGAAATTTGGGTTTTCTCAGAAAAAAGCAATTAAGCCATTAAAGCGTTTGCCCTGAGTTTGTGTCGGTTAACAATATTTTGTCACAAAACTAGTCATAAAAGTTGATTACTGTTACGTGATAACATCCCCCACCGCCAGTGCCCCACCGAGAAGGATTAAAGTGTAAATGGAAACACCTTTTGTTCTACATACATTAATTATACAAGAAGCATGAATGAATAAATTGATATTCTACATTAATGGTTAATTATATAAGAAACATAAATAAACACATTCCATAGTTTATAATTGAATACGAGCAGATGCACGAACCTGCCTCGTTAAGTTGAGGTTTTCGAAAGGACAGTTAGGTCGAGTTTCTTTTCGGAGAGGTAGTGAGATGGCTAGAGATGGAGAGAGAGAGTGTCTTGGAGTCTGTCAGAAAAGAAAGTAGAAAAAAAGTTTTTGAAGTGAAAACCCGTCCATGGAGGCCGTATCTCGTTTTTAATGTTTTTCTTATTTCAAGTTTAAGTTCAAAGAATGAATGTACAGTTGTTAAGTTTAAATGAATAGTGTTATCTGAACTGTTATTTAATTAGTCCACGAAGGACGCCTATATATGTTTTGAGAAGAAATTAAAAGTTTATGTTGAATGAAGTCTTGCATGTGGTTCGTAAACGTGATTCGGAGAACTCTGTTGAGGGTAAGAGCATTGTATGTTAATGAATGATTTTTGTACAACAGAGGGGCTGCAATTGGTTCGGCGTAGTACCGTTGTAACCGTTCGGAAATCGCACTTGGCAACTGTTGTACTTAAAATACCGCAATTGTATTGAGAGTACGGGTTGACAGCTACAAGAAGTGGCACCGTTACCCAACCAAAGAAAAAGTTGAAGAGGAAAAAATCCAACATCAGACGTGATCCAGGAAAGCATACAGCTAAGGTTGAAGACGCATATTACCACCTGCTGCATCCGCTCGATACATGCGGCCAATCCAAGTTGCCTAGCCATCGGAAACTTTCCCACGACTGCGAGCTTAGGGAATGAATGTCTTTGCATGATAGCCGTCAAAAGTATTGAAAATATTTTCTACTCCTTAATGTAACAACCTTGGGCTCTATATATAACATCCATATTTTGTAACAACTGGCAACCCAAAGGTACAACTTCAATTCCACCATCAAACCATCTTTATATAACAGTGATCGTACACAACAACTCTGAAATACATTAATAAAAAGTACAACACAAACTGGCGTTGCGGTCTTCTTCTTCAATGAGCAACGATCCAAACATCTTACGTTACATTTTCTTTAATATACGCGGTCGCAATCTTATGTAACACTCAACAATTTTATGTAACAATGGCGCTACTACGTATGTAACACTGGCGCTGCGGATTACTCTTCATCTATAAATAACAACGACTCAAATATTACATCTAAAAAAATACGTCACATTACTCATTTCAAGAAAACTGAAAATTTACGTTTGAGTCTATAAATTTTCACAGCACTGTATATCAGAGGCAGTTCTAATTGTCTTCTAATCTAATAAAGTGATTCCAAAAACAAGGCTTTTGTCCAAAATATCCTTGTAAGATTGAAGAAAACTAATATTTCAAGAGAGCTTATCAATTCAGCAATAGTTGAAGTTTGTAAATATTAGAAGAGTAAGATTTTAAATATAAAAATAATTTTTATTATTTTTTTTTAAAGAAAATAATACAACACCAACTTATTGACAAGATCTTGAACCTAAATCGACAGTGGCGGGTGATTTCAATGAACGTAATTCCGGTGACTTCGCTACTCTATTCAGGTGATACTTGGAGGTTAGTATGTGTGCGTCTTCAATGATCCAAACGATCTAACTCAACCCGTACATGAGTCAACACAGACACTATATTATCTAACCTAAGGCCCCATGTAAAAGATGTGCAATTTATTAATGACCGAATGTCGGTGCTAAAAATACAGGGACCTTGGTACAATTAAGTATTTATAAACGTACACGCCCCAACAGAATCTACGGACGAAGAAACAAAGGACACATTGACACATTCTACGAGACTCTAGAGGACGTATTCGATGGGATCTCATCATTCGATGTTAAAATCCTCCTCGGCGACTTCAATGCGAAAATTGGAAAGGAAGATATCTTCTAACCAACAATAGGTAAAGAAAGCCTACATGACGTTTCAAATGATAATGGTATTCGAATTATCACGTTCGCAGCGTCAAAAGATCTGGTGGTGAAAAGCACGATGTTCAAGCACAAGCAAATCCATAAACCCACATGGATATCACCCGACGGCGTAACGCGTAACCAAATAGACCACTTCCTCAGAGAAAAAAGACACCATTTGAATATCCTTGACGTAGTATTATATAGAGGAGCAGATTGCGACTCCGATCATCTTCTAGTGATGGGCAAAATCGGGAGTCGCCTCGCAGCAAAACCACGTGGGCAGTCACGGAAGACGAGCAAAAAGTTCGACACTGATAAACTGAAAGACTTGCGCAAAAGGGCTGAATATCAAGACGAACTAACGAATAGATTTAGCATTCTAGAGAATGGGAGCAGTGAGGAAGAGGAAGCTAATAGTGTGAACACTAAATGGACATCGATCAGAGACACAATCAAACTAACAGCCCAAAAAGTATTAGGATTTAAGAAAACAATTAAGTCCAAACCTTGGTTTGACGATGAGTGTAGGGCGAAGATCGAAGAACGTAAACGCCTCAGAACGACCTACTTAGAAAGATATGATGAAGTCAACGCCGAAAGATACGCGACGATTCGGAGAGAGACGGTGAGACTCTTCAAACGCAAAAACGCGAATGGGAGAAGACTCGGATCGAAAAAACCCTAGAAAATTCTAGAGCAAAGAACATCAGAGGTATGTATGCCGGCATAAATTCAATTGGAAATGGCTACCGAGGGAGAGTCAAAATAATTCGAGACGCAAACAGCTGTCTGGTCACAGAAACAAACGATATCGTGTTAACATGGAAGCAGTACTTTGAAAACCTGCTCAAATTGCGCACCCATCAACCACAAATAAACACACCAGATGTACATACAGCAGAGCCTCAGATCCCAAAGCCCACTTTCAACGAAGTTGTAGACACAATAAATCGATTGAAAAACATCAAGGCTCCCGGAGTCGACTGCATACCGGCAGAGCTTGTGAAGTATGAAGGAGAGGCGACAGCTCGAAAGATCCACGAACTCATCAAAACAATATGTATAAGGAAGTCACTCCGGAAGAATGGAAAACCTCAATTCTCGTCCCCATTTTCAAAAAAAGGCGACAGATCTGATTGCGAAATCTTCAGAGGAATATCATTGCTTCCAACCGCACACAAAATACTAACAAATGTCATACTGGCGAGAATCACACCGTATGCAGAAGAAATACTGGGAGACTACCAATGCGGATTCCGTACGAACCGGTCAACAAGCGACCAAATGTTCACAATAAGGCAACTGCTGGAAAAGAAGTAGGAATACGGAGAGACGGTTCACCAAATGTTTGTTGACTTCAAAAAAGTCTACGACTCAGTCGCAAGGCACAGACTCTACCATGTTGTAGTTGAACTGGGAATCCCGAAAGAAATATGTCGTCCTCATTCAAATTTGCATGAACAAAAACAAAGGGCAAGTTAGAATAGAAGACCATTTCTCAGAACCATTCGACATCCGGGATGGAGTAAAACAGGGGGATGACCTCTCACTATGTTTTTTTAACTTTGTGCTAGATATGTCATTAGACATGGCTGGATCATCCCTGAACGGGGCCACACAATTGCTCGCATATGCGAATGGCATCACGGTTCTGGGCGATAATCTAGAAACTGTAAGTAAAAATTGTGAAATCATCATGCAAGCGGTAGAAAAGGTGAGCCTAGAAAAATTAATGAAGACAAAATAAAATACATGATTACGGCGAGAGCAGGTGGACCTCAGGGAACACATATAAACGTCATAGGCAAGATATTTGAAAAAGTTAAAGACTTAAATATATGGAAACAATACTGACGGCCAGTAACGAAATGTCGAAGGAAATTAACAAAAGACTGCATTCCGGCAACGCTAGTTGTTACGCAGTCAGTCAACTGCTGAAATCCAAACTGCTATCACAGAATAAAAAGCTCCGTGTCTATAGAACCACAATCATGCCGATTGTTCTATATGGATGCGAAACATGGGCTCTCACAAAACGGGAAGAAAACAAATTCCGCGTATTCGAGAATAAAGTTTTAAGGGGTATCTTTTGCGGTAAATATGACAAGGAGGCAGGACAATTGAGGAAACTACACAACCACGAATTGGAAGAGCTATACCTTAAACCTACAATACTGAGAGTAATCAGGTCGCGAAGATTAAGATGGGCCGGATACGTGGCGCGAATGGGCAACGATAGAACTGTACATAGAATTCTTGACGGTAAGCCAACAGGAAAGAGACCGACAGGACGGCCGCGACGGAAATGAGAGGACAATGTTAGGTTTGACCTTGAGGAGATCGGATCGGCTGGTCAAGCGTGGAAGGGGAGTGCACAGGAGAGGGGACGATGGCAGAGTCGAGTCGGTGAGGTCATGAACTTCCGGGTTCCTACAGGCCAATAAATAGTAATAGTAGTTCTTTTTTTCGCGCCGCCAAGCACTGATATTTAAAGATATTAGAACACACCTTGTACACGTGTGCATTATAAAAATATAATAATAAATAATAAAGGACAATCATTTTCGATAAAAAAAAAAAAACAACTGGGATTGCTCCAATTATTAAAAAAAAAAATAAAAATAATTTTTTACTCACTTGTTGCTCAACAACATTTGGGCTTCCATTTACTTTAACACCAGATGTCGGCATTGGTTTGGTGTGTCCATCGGGAATAGCGAATAAGATAACTGGCTTTGTGACACCAGAAACAGGAGAAGGAGGTTCATAACCAATATCGACTTTGAAAAATCCACGTCGCTGCAACTGAATAATATCACCTTTCTTACATTTCTTAAGCTCTGGATCACCAAGCATTTGCACTTCCTCCTATAATTAAAATATCAGTGAATGACTGACTTCTCCCAACACGTGCAATTTATTTAGACTTACTCGGGTGTTGTGTCCAATATACTGTTTGAAATCTTCATCTTTCCCAAGCACAGGTTTGCTAATGATATTATCAAAGAAGACACAGAACGTTCGCGCATATTCATGCTCTTCCAACACAGGTAACCAAGTAAGTTTAAGGGTCTTTTTGAAATCCTTGTCCTCTAAATTCAACTTGGCGTCGATTTGTGTAATTTTGTCTTCGACTTTGTGAATTTTATGAATTAACAAATTACCCCAATTAATAAAAGTAGCATTTTCTCCTTCGGTCAACGCCAGCGCATCATCATGGTCAATTAGAATCTGAGGACTAAGAGTGACTTCCTTTTTGCCCACAGATTCATTTTTCGGATGAGCAGGTACTTCAATAGTTTCTTTTTTAGCTCCTTCCACATTTATTAAAACGTGGTTTGACGCTTCAAGCGCTGTATATCTTGGAGCAATGGGATCAATGACCTTTTTGTTAAATGCCCAAATTTTATCCCAGTTCATAAACACCACCGATTTGCTAGATCCTTGAGCAATTATAAATTCTTTTAGTCCTTGAACTGTCATACCTCGTCGAAGAATACCACGAACAGTCGGAAACCGAGGATCGTCCCTATATAAATATTAATGTACCATTACTATTTTATATATATACATATATGTCACAGAATTTACCATCCATCTACAAGGCGCTGTTCAACGAACCACGTTAGTTTCCTCTTCGAAAGAACTGTGTTTGTCATATTTAACCGACTGTATTCCCAGATATATGGCTTTCGCAGTTTTAAAGCATCAATAAACCAGTAGAATTGCTCATCACGGTCGTGATATTCCATGGTACGCAACGTATGTGTAACATTTTCGATAGCATCTACAATAGGGCAGGCAAAGTCATAAGTAGGATAGACTCTGAAAAATAGACAATTTGTTTTTAAAATATACATAAGAGAATTTAAAAAAAAAAAACAAATAGAAGAAGTTTAACAATGTTTCGGTATACTCTTCAGATTCTTCCATTCAAATTGTTCTTTAACATTGAGGACACTGTGGCGGTTCCGTCAAACTCCACGGTCCACTTACCCTAAGAACCCCCATAACTTCGACCCAATCTTATAAGTTCGCTAATGCAATCCCATTAGCATCTTAAATGCTTCACGCATCAAATAGAACAAATTTATTAAATATCATCATCGTCAAATCGAACTATTAATAAAAACCATTTGTAAACCCCTCCCGGGCACCCGGCTCATTCTTATTCAATTCTGGCTACGCCTTAGACTTCCTTCGACTCCACCCAATTTCTTGCGACTACATTTAATTTCTTTTCGACTTCGCTCGACGCTTTTTTGTCGTCCTTCGACTCCATTTAATGCAGTCGCATTAGCACCTTAAATGCTTCACGCATCAAATAGATCAAATTTATTTAACTAAAAGTCCTTGTAAAGAATGCTCACCATTCATGCATCTCTTCACATACAAATTCCTTACAAGAATTCGTTCCATTAAACAGGAACATTAAACCAAAACCCGTTCGGTACCTTCGGTTGCCAGGCAAATTCCAACCTACTCACACCTGCACCGCAATCTCCCCGCAGCAAAAATATTTCCTTCCCAAGGATAATTAATGCTTTCAATGCATTACCTGGAAATGCCTGCAAAGAATTTTTCCTATAAGGCCATTCATACATATATCAATGCATCTCTGCATTAGCGACCAAGAACCGAATTTCCAATTAGTGTAGATATTCACACTAGAGTTCGATCCTGGCGTCGCCGTAGATGCCATGCATAATTGACACAGATGGTATACACAACCGTCATTGTGTAACCATCTAAATTACTTTCCGAAGACTTGCAACTATTGATTCAGCTGCAAGTACTTCTCTCAGAAATACTTCTTTGTTTGACTCTTCAAACAATCATCAACGGCGCGCTTAGCCGCCGGATTGGATTCAATAGCATAAACATATGCAAACAAAAGAATCCGATTCTTCCAGTCGGCAGAGATACGATATACGATCTCTATTGTATAAAGTATCGCAATCCCTTTTAGCATCCAATGAGTGGCTGCTATTTACTCAGCTGACTCTCATTACCGAACGATGCCTTAGGTCGCTTCTCCTTTGTTCTTTTTCCCTCGTTGTAGGTTTCGTTTATCCTTGGCTAAATGCATCGATAAACGCGGTGATGTGTACGAACACACACGCACACCATTGCGCGCCAGAGATCGCCTTCCATTGGTCACTGGTCAAAGGGACACCACCAAACTCACCCCATTAGCGAGTCGGCTCTGCACGAGCCAAATATCGTGGAGTCCTTTACCATCCACCGACCGAGCCGGTCGTTTTGCTCCCGCTGTCCGTAGCGCTGCGGACGCGTACAAGCCGGAGGGAGAGTTGCATAACACAAGTAGTCGCAACATAATCAATTAAAAGTAATTTTTCGTGTGTAAATCAGTATAATGCCATACAGTAGAGTACATCGTCTTACATTCTTTTGTGCATCCGTTTAATCGTTCGTGTAATTAGAATCCGTTTTCGAGTAAAATAATTGTGAACCAGTTGCCAACAGTTTAATTAAATAAAAGAATCTTTTATACAAACAATCAGACCGTGTTTCAATTTACTTACTTCTGGTGGAAGATTTGTTGCGAAGTTTTGTTTCCTGGGTGGAAAGTGTTTCGAACAGTTTTTCTTCTCTCGATGTTGTTTTATCAGCGAACAGTTCGTGGGACGGAGTAGAACCACAACACTTTCGCTTTTTTAAGCCGATATATCATTAAAACATGGCGCAAGACTTTGTCCGGAAAAACAAATGATTATGGAAAATTTAACAAGCCTCGGGACTTGCTAATTAAAGCAATAACAACGACGAAAAGTAAACCGAATCTTTCTGATACACTGAAGCAAATAAACACTACACTATATGTATGGTAGCAATCTAAATCTCTGCGATAAGGGGATGGCTCGTATAATTTTTCAGCCAAACTGCACGATCGTCGATTTTCACTTGATCATGTAATTCTCGGCTATTATAGTTTTTTTTTAGAAGAGACAACTTTATAAGACTGAGGCAGGGTCTTGAGATGCTCATACGTAACGGTTGATAGCACCGAGCTAGACTTAGGTGATAGATAAAATACGGATCAATGCAAAGTATGTGGCGGTTGCGCCAAACCCCACTGTTACTTACCTGAAGAACCCCCATAACATCGAGCCAACCTTATAAGTTTCGCTAATGCCATCGTATTAGCACCTTAAATGCTTCACGCATCAAATAGATCAAATTTATATAACCTAAAAGTCCCTGTAAAAGAATTCTTACCTTTCATGCATTTCTTCGCATACAAATTCCCTATAAGAATTCTTTCCATTATACGGGAGCATAAAACAAAGCCTATTCGGTACCTTCGGTTGCCAGGCAAATTCCAACCTTCCCACACCCGCACCGCAATCTCCCCGCAGCAATAACATTTCCTTCCCAAGGATAATTAATGCTTTCAATGCATTACCTAAAATTCCTAAAAAGAATTGTATCTACAAGGGCATTTTCCCATGCATTAACGCATCAGCAAAATTTTCCCAACAAAGAATTCTTTATGGAATAAACAGCATATCCCCGAAAGAAAACAATTCGGTTCACATATCATGTAACCATCCCAACCAGGGATAATGATCATTGCGTCGCCTATTCCCAGCTTCATCATGTGTACAACAAATCTCTTTTCATACACATTGGCTGGCTGGTCGCCACCTTTTCTCCCAACAATAAACAACTCAAGCAGTTGCATTCAATTAGCGCAATCGACGCTGAAGCCAATTTCCCCAACTCGCACCATGTGCAAACAAAGGAACGCTGTTCTTCCGCGGGCATTCTGGCGATACGATAAACAATCCTTATCGTTAGTGGTATCCCAAATGCATTTCTCATTTAATGAGTTCCAGCTTATTTATTTAGCTGACCCTAATTACAGACCGATGCCTTAGGTCGCTTTTCCCTTTGTTCCTTTTCCCTTGTTTCAGGTTTCGTTTATCCTTTGCTAAATGCATCGATAAACACGGTGATGTCTATGATCATACATACACATACATTACCAAGTCCTTCTTCCTTGTTTTCACCACGAGAAAAACACTTTCTCTCTCGAGGAAATTCACCCCAGTTGCGAAGTGGCTCTGCATCGAGCAGGGCAACGCTGAGTCTTATTTTAACATTCAGCCACGCTTGTCGGTTTTTCTCCTGCTCCCTGCCACGTGGACGCATCATTCCCAGAGTCTATTCTCAACCACCGAAGGAGTGCCCTCCTTGTGTTACGTACGTGTTCCGGAAGTATAATCGAAATCGTGTATATCCGTCCTGAACGTTTTAAACCCAACTTAGCATAACTCTACATTGACTTGTAAAATGCGATAAAGACTTAATTTAATTTAGTGAAGGTTCCTTATAGGTTTTAAAATTAATACAAATAGTTTTACACCAATTAAGAACAATAAAGTAACCTTTTAATAAATAGACAGTACTCAGTGTATTTTATTTTCAAGCTGCAGTTCCTGGGTGTTTTCTTTTATACTTTTCACTCGTGCAACCAGTGTTTCGATCTCTCAGCAGTGCACCGACCAGCGAAAAATTCGTGGGACGAAGTGGAACCCTGTGCCGTACGCCGACACCACGACTTCGTACCCCAAAAGTATGTCAAATCAAATCTTTTAAATTAAGTTCAGACTTCGTAAATTGTTAATAAGCCGAACCGCATCAATACCACCGTCATCAGGTAAACCTACATACACATGTCGCATACTAGACTACAGAGGCTACTAATATAAAATCATCATCATTATCGGCAATACAATCGGGATCCGGTCTTTGTCTATTTTGGCAAGTCTCTCCACCGGTATCCGGATCTTATCCGAGACTTATTAAATTGTCCATAATAATCTGTTTTTCACAAATATAAAAGAACAATGTTTAAAGAAGACTATATTGCTAGTTATAGCACTCTAATCATTGAATTGATATGGGATCGTTTATAAAATAAGGAAGCGAGTGGATAAGCCTACGGAGTGCTGGAGAATCCCGGCATTTATTTAAAAGGAGCTAAATTTGATGGCAACAAAAATCACTTGGATTGAATGGCCAGGAAGAAAGTCCGTCATGGATCAACTGCATAAGTTGCAATTTTGCCAACTCGGCTAGGTGACTCACTTTGTTGAAAGTATTAGATGTATCCAACGGAATATCCTTCCTTTCACAGAAGCAGTGGGTGGAGTAGCCCCAATTTTCGGGAAGGTACGCCATCAAAACTGCTGTGGATCTGTTGCTAGGAAGCTCATATTGTTGGTCGCTTTTCCCCACATAATTCAAAAGCTGACGGTTAGTCAACTAGTCCATATTGTTTAACAGAATAAAAGTTGGTGCTATGTGTCAGCAGAAAGTGTAGTGTGATAGGTGTTGCACTCAAAAATGCCCAACCCCAAATACTTACCCATCGAGGTCGTACTTACTCATTTAGGTCGTGCACCACAACGATGGCATTCACTTAATACGAATGCCCTTGTGTTGGTTTATTCACATTATTTTTACCCGTGAAAATGCATAAGCCCTGAAGTGCATAAATAGGAAATAGAGTCCCGATACTCACTTCTGCATAAAATCTATGATGCACCACAGATACAAAAGTGCCACTCATAAAATATGGCTGTTTATGTGTTCCAGGACAGTAACACCCAAACCGAAGGGCCAACGGAACATGGTGCTGGTGAGCAAAAAGTTGCAGAACTAACCCTAGCAGCAACGAGGCCAAAGTGGTGTAAGGAGATTGCAGGCATTGGGCAGTAGTCTAAAAAAGGGGAAAACAAAAACCCATTTTTGCAAATAGCACGGAGAGTAAGCGGCCAATGAATCGACCCAAACATGGGAAACCGCATGCCACCAAATAGAATCTCCATCAAGTTTGTCATGCTCGGACATAGTTCACAGCGTAAAGGTTGATCCCAAGTTGGAAGCGGTAGAGAAGTCTGTTTCTATAACCCGGAGAACTTAGTAAGGGGGTCGTAGCGTTTCTAACAGATACACACACAATACACAAGCAAATAGTGAAGAACACAGAACGAAAATCGAATAAGAAAATGCATCAGAGCCGTATACCATACCGACAACATAACAAATCCACAACAGTCGAATGTACTTGAGTTTAGAAATCGAATTCGTACACACGGCGGTGGCCTGATGGGTTGCGCTTTGGTTCAATTTTTGGTGATTCTAACTGTCATAGCGTCAGTTCGAATCACACCTTCTTCACTATCATCGCAAACGCTATAGGGTTCCTTTTCCAGTTGGAGAAATCGGAGGGTAGTGTGACACAGGATGCGGCCGCTATTTGCGGAGTGTTGGGAGAGCAACCGTGAGAAGCCTATAATCGAGCTCAAAGTTGTAGTTACCACAAGGGTAAATGTGAGGCAGTATGTTCCCAACTTGGAATCCAAGACATGTCTCCCACAGACATCGTATCGCTTCGCAAAGTTATGATCAACCTCTCCACAGTCGTGGTAGAAAAACTTCAGGAAACTGGCAAGATTAAAATAGGATAGGTCGTCTGGCGAAGACGAACCCCCCGATGAACTGTTTGAAATGCATGGAGTTCGGGTATATGGCCGAAACAAAGACCACTCCCAACTCTGCAGACAATACGAAAGCCCTAGTCACATCGCAAAAGATTGGTTTAACGAGGACGCATGCATGTTTTGCAAAGAAACAAATCCCGACGGAGCAAACCACTCGGTGGTCACTAAGAGATGTTCAGTATTAAGCAGAGAAATCAATCAAAAATCACAATGAATATTATACAAACTAATCTAAACCATTGTCAGACGGCTTGCGGCATCCTGATAAAAATGGTCAGAAGAAAGCCGAAGAGGTGCTGATCAGCGAAGCATATAAAGCTCTCGCTAGCAGCACATGAATCAGTGATGAGACCAGACAAGCTGCCATATGGGTATGCGGAAGATACAACTTTCAAGGCATCGGAGATCAGAAAAGAGGCATGTGGCGTTTCTAACAGATCCAGACACAATATACAAGCAAATAATGAAGAACACCGAAAGTAAATCGAATAAGAAACCACATCAGCCGTATACCAAGCAATAACATTACAATTCCACATCAGTTGAGTGAACTTGAGTTTAGATATCGAATTCGTACACGCGGCAGTGACATGATGTGTTGAGCATTGGTTCAAATTTTAGTGATTCTAACCGCTATAGCGTCAGTTCGAATCACACGTTCTTCACTGTCGTCCCAAACGCTATAGGCTCATTCGACAGCAGCATATGAACCAGTGATGAGACCAGATAATTTGCCATATGGGTATGCGGAAAATACACATTTCAAGGCATCGGAGACGAGAAGAGAGGCTTCATAAAGGCTAAAATAAATGGCGACAAGTTTTATAGCATGTTAGAGAACATCATGGTAGATACTACAGACGGAGTCCGTCAGCTTAATCGCTGACTTCAACGCATGGGAGACCGAATGGGACAACAAGCATAACAATATAAAGGAACTCTGGCTATTGGAAACATTTACGCCCTTAGAATTCGGCATTGCAAATACGTGCAGAAAAAAACACATCGCATAGCCGGAATGGGGTCGGTAATAGCCTCACCCTTATCTGCAATCGACTCATAAGGATAGCTAAGTTGAAGGACAGCGTGTTCGTCGAAGGTTCCTTCGAAATAATAATGGGGACCTACTACACAACAACTAAAAGAAGTGCGGAAATTGTCCGCGAGTTAATAGAGATAGTGAATATAGCGTGTGACGCAGCAAGGCCAAGAAGGATACCAACACATGGAAAAAAACCATCCTATTGTGGGACGGCAGAAGTTAATGCACTAAGAGCATAGTGCTTACAGTCCCCGTCGTAGGATGCAAAGATCAAGAGGCAGAGCTGGCTTTGAAGAGCACATTGTCAACCTACAAAATCTAAGGCGCGACCTAAAAATGGCTATAAAAACAGCAAGGCGATATGAATAAAAATATATGTGCAAAAGCAGACATAAATTCTTGTAGCACCGTTTACAGAATGATCACGACAAAACTGAGGGACATAAGGCCGCACACATAACTTATCCCAAAATGTTGAGCTGAATAATAGTCTTTCCATGGAAACCCAACACGAAGCGAAATAATGTCATAAGGTCTGGCACCGGGACTGACACCATCTCAGTACTGTCACTGGAAGAAACGCAGAGCGCCTGCAAAATAATTCCCGACAAAAAAAAAAAAAAAAGGTCCTGAGCCCGACAGGATTCCAAACAGAGAAACTTGCGTTTATAACGATCAGAGGTATTCCAAGCCGCGATGCCTAGAAGAAGATCCATACAAGGTGCAGTACTTTGTGTTTCTGCCAAAGGAAGAAATAAATTGCCAGATAGTCCATCATTCTGTCGCCACATATATTATTGGATACAATGGGGAAACAACGGAGTGCTTTCTGAGAGGATCTTGAAGTCACGACCGATCATCGACACCATCAAAACACTGATCGATATTGCAGCCGAAGCAATAGATTACAGCACTTAAAAATAAATTTGGATAGGGCTTTACTAAATAACCGCCCCACAACCACGAGCAGGTTTTAGCATTGTTTTTAGAATTTGGCATCACTAATAACAAATTCTTATGTTTCTCAGAATCTTCAAACGACAAGTGTCAATCTTTTGTAACATTTTATCTGCCGTTACTTTTGTTATTTTAAGATGTTTGGATGTGCATCCTATTAATTCGGGGTGCCTCAAAGTTCTATTTTGGCTCCAACCTTGTTCTTGCTTCACATAAATGATTTGTTGGAAACAACGGATAACAAAGTGTTCAGTTTTGCGGATGATAGTACGCTTGTTTTCTCTTTTTCGAGTGTTCGGCCGATTGGTGCATCAACGTCGCACCAACTGAGATGTAGACAGATTGACTCTCTGGAAAAAACACAGTTTAACCCATGCATTGGCTCGATAAGTGTTATTCAGACGCTGCTTCGTAAGAAACAACAGGTTGGAGGTGGTATGCTGACTTTAAACATGAGCGTACAAGCACCAATGGCGCCGCGCCCTCTGGGTGTGTGAATTCTGTGGTTGTTCTAGAATACATCAAAAAGTCCACAAAATCGTCTTGGCCGATCATAAGTTGAAGTTACATGAGATAGCGGAGGAGTTGAAGATATCAGGAGGCCGTGTATTTACTACCTTGCATGAATATTTGCAATAAAAAAGCTACATATGTTCAAAGTGGGTACTGCGTTTGCTCACAGATCAAAAACAACAATGCGTCGACAATTCAGAGTGATGGTTGCGACTGTTTCAGCCCAATAAATAGGTGTTTTAAGTCGATAGGTTACAATGGATGAAACATAGATCCACTACTTCACTCCGGAGCAAATCATCAGTCAGCTGATTGGACAGCAGCAGGCGAAAGTTGTCCAAAGCAACCAAAGACGCAAACATGGGCTGGCAAAGTTTTGGCATCCATATTTTGGGGTGCCCAAGGTATTTTGTTCATCGAATCCCTTGAGAAAGGAACTACTACTAATGGCGGTTTTTAATATAATATAACGTTATGGGTGCGTTTGTAGGATGACATCGTGAAAAAATTGCCATAAATGATGAAGAAAAAATAGCTCTTTCACCATTATATTGCAGTGTCACAAATCGATCGCATGACAAAAACACATGAATTGCACTTCGAATTGCTTCTGAATTTGCCGTATTCCCCAGATCTGACCCCCGGCGACTCCTGTTTGTAAACCTCATAAGAATCCTTCAGAGAAAGAGATTTCGCTCCAATGAAGCACTTAATTCGAAAACTGAGGAGTATTTTGAAGCCAAGGACAAATCGTTCTATAAAAAAGGATCGAATTGTTAGAAGAAGCTATCACCCTAGAAATGTGTGACAAAAATTGCTTTGTACTTAACATCGCCAAATGCCAATCTATAACCTTTTCCCGTAAGTGTATTCACTCATCCCCGCGTCACTGTTCACCCCATAACCATTGTTCAATCTATTCGAGACCTCGGGATCCTTTGCGACGTGGAGCTTATCTTCCTCCCTCACATTGACGAGACGATCCGGAAAGCCAGCTCTGCTATCGGGTTTTTGAAAAAACTGCTCTAAGAAATTCTCCGCCGCCTACTTAACACGATCCCTTTACTTTACCTTCGTCCGAACACTGCTAGAATATGTTAGCAAGATATGGTCCCCTTATCCCGACTCATATACGTAGAATCGAACGTATTCAACGTCGCTTCCTTCCGTTCGCTCTCCGAGGGCTAGGATGGAAAAACCTCTTAATCCTGCCCGCGTACATTAATCGCCTCATATTAATCAACCTCAGAACCCTTGAGGAGCCCAGGATCCGGGTTGACATAGTGTTCATTTATCGGGCCCTCTCCGGCTCGGTCAACTGTGCGTACCTCCTTAACTTAATTCCTCTGAATACAAACCTTCGAAATACGCATAATCCTCCCCTCCTCTACATTCCCCCTCATCACACATCCCATGGTTTCATTGAACCCCTTTCGCGGACGCTGAGAAATGTCAACTCCAACTCCACCTTCTTGGACTTTGACCTCTCTCTACCGATATTCTCAAGCACCACCCCCTAAACCATTATCGCCACTAATTTTAAGCGTCGCTTTCTGCTCTTTTTTCTTTAAACTGCCCTCACCCCTTCTCTTGCCACCATATGTCCTGTTTACCTTAGGTTAAGCTTAGTTAAATTAGTTCTTACGTTCTTTAGTTGGTAAAGTTATACATACTTCAACTTATAAGTGCTTATATTGCTTGAATTAAGCCAATAAATAGGGTGGTAGCGTCCCAATAAACTAAATCAGAAGGAGACTATATCAATGAATAAAGTCGAATTGTATTTATATGTTGGGGGGCGAACACACAGGGCAAAGTCTCTGATTGCTTTCAACGCGGCGAAGGCCAGGACGATCCTTGTCCTCGTTTAATCCAAGTTGACATGCAGTGTTCGCGTACTTTGGCACCCGCCAAGTAGTGAACCAATGCATGCAGCGACATCCTGAGAAAGGTTGGTGCAAGGCTAATAATCTTTCTCGGAAAAACAAACTATTATGGCAAATTTAACAAGCCTCGGATATTAACCGGATACACGACGACGACCACGGAAACGAAAATGGATAAACGATTTGAGAATTTTCTCACGGAACGTCCTCTCGCTATACAGAGCTCGAGCTGCACAGCAGCTAGCCGATGCCCTGTCCGAATATAAGACTGACATAACAGCATTACAAGAAATAAGATGGAACGGGAGTAGTGTAATTCAAAGAAACGAGTATGACATTTATTACAGTTGTCATGCAAAACACCATGTGCTCGGGGTAGTAGAAAGCCTACTTATAACATCTTCCGATAGGGTGATTAATTTTGCCAGTATCAAATAAACCATGGGTGGATGAGAGCGAACATACAGGGCAAAGTCTCTGATTGCTTTCAACCCGGCGAAAGCCAGGACGATCCTTGTTCCTGTTCAATCCAAGTTGACATGCAGTCCCCATGTGACACCCCCGGATATCTACTATGGCACTCGCTAAGTAGTGCACCAATGCATGTAGCAACATTCTGAGAAATCTTGGCGCAAGACTAATAACCTTGCCCATAAAAACAAATTATTAAGGCAAATTTATCAAGCCTCGGATATGGACCAGATAGGCTTTCTAGTCAGCCAAAAACTGAAGTCTACCATTATCGGCTTTAATGCAATAAACCAAAGGCTATGCACTCTTCGCGTGCGAGGCAAGTTTAAGAAAGTAAGCCTCATAAACGTTCAGGGACCTACAGAGGAGTCCCCTGACGACGAAAAGGAAGAATACTACGAGAACGTCGAACGGGCTTTCAGTGCCTGCCCAAGATATGATGTGAAAATCGTTCTTGGTGAATTGAATGCGAAAATAGGTCGGGAGCCGGTTTTCAGGCACTACGCAGGTTCCCATAGTTTGCATGAGAACACTAATGACAATGGACTACGAGTCATCGAACTGGCAGCATAAAAAAACTTGGTCGGTGAGAGTACCAGGTTTCCACGTAAGGACATCCACAAAGCCACCTGGGTATCACCTGATGGAACCATTCGCAACCAAATTGACCATGTGTTGATAGATCGCCGTCACTCCTCGAGCCTGATGACGGTACGAACGTACCGAGGTGCCAAAGTCGACTCGGATCACTATCTTGTTGGTACAGTTTTCCGAGCGCGGATTGCCTTACGAAGACGTATTGCATCCGCGGATCAGGTTCGAATCAACACGGCTGTCTTACGCAATGAGAATACCAGTAACACCTTTAGTCATGCACTAGGACGCCCTCGGAGAACTTGACGGAGGGAGAGTAAGTCCTGGGGCCAGAATGCTGGGCGTAGAAGAGAAATGGATACGCCTTAAGAATACTGTTATTAGTACTGCCAACTCCATCTTAGGCAGTAGTCGTAGAGATCGGAGCGACTGGTTTGATGATGAGTGCAAACTAGCGACTGAACCTAAGAATGCTGCATACCGGGCAATGCAGTAGTCTTATAGGACGTGAGTACGCGTAAGAAGAAATACAAAGAGTTCAGAAGAACTGAAGAAAAGTGAAAAAAAAACTTCACAGACAAAAGAACAGTGCCTGGGAAAAACCTTGTCTGTGAAATAGAGAAAAGTAGACAGCGAGGTCTGCACCAGGCGCGGAAGTTCTACCAAATAATCTACAGTACGATGCGGTACACACCACGCTGCACTTACTGCCAAGATAAAGAGGGTTTTGGCGGTTAAGTATGGTCGAAGTGTCACCGAACTGTTCCGCCGAACATTGTTCACGAATAGAGAAACAACCTGGGACACAGGGGCATTGTCACAAATAAAACGCTGAGAGATCTTTTCACTTTCTATTTTATTGTAAATGTTTTAGCATCTTTCGTCACACATAAACTTCAACGTATAAATCCGAATTACACGACAACCGACACACATTTCCTTTTTACGACACGGAAGGTTTACTATTACCTTTAATAGTTTCGCGGTGAGATACTCTAGCGCAAGGGCGAAACGACGGATAGCTCCTCGTCGAGCTCTCTCTCATTCTCGACCTCCTCGGATGCTCGAAAGTTCAATCTCGACCGTTCGAAACAGACCTCTCGTCCCGGTGGCGATCCCAATTAGACTATGTCGTCTCGTTGACGATCAGAATTAGACTGCCTGTCTGCCCACACAGATATCCAGATTCCAAACCGGTATCCGTATCTGTACGGAAAAATTTTTCTATTCGATCTGCTAACAGAATTCCGGAAATCTCTGTTAACAGCATGCTATTTCATCCCAGGGGTAATTTCCTATTTTCCTGAAAGGAGAAAGTCATTCCTTGCATACATCATTATCATTGGTGATAGAATTTCATTTCCACGGCCTTCTGTTTGCACAGAACATCTGGCGCCCAGACCAGAGATATTCGGCGATTGTTTTGACGTGCAGTCCGTGGGCCTTATTTGAACTTGGTACCCGGAATCGAAATCCATTAGATCTTTATAATGGTGCGAAATTCTAGCGTGGCCGTGGGACCGGAGTATTGCCTTTGTTGGCTTAACTCCTCATAAATTATCGGATATCTCGTTGAGATATATTCGATTGCGATAGGTCGTGGCTGCCTTCTGTTGTTCAACGGATTTGGGTGCTCCTTGCGTTAGATTACCCGCACGTGCATCCGTTGATCGGCTCATTCTTTGATGATAGCAATTCTTTTGTATCGAATTTCGGAATTGTCGGTTCGATGAGATGTTCCTGGGCGCAGGCAGCATGTATGGCATTTTGGGAATTGTTTTTTTTTTTAGGAATAGAACGCATGGATGTTTATACCTATGTTTCAGGCATGATGAATTATAATTGTTGAGCTTGACCTAAAAAGCTTTGGGGACGTTCAGTTCCCTGCTTTTTGGTGTCGGTCTCAACGTTGGCTGCGAGTTGCAGGCCCTATGGTGGGACTTTGGGGCACGCGTCTGTGGGCGCGTGCAACGCTCTCAGGTAAGTGAGTTCTTTCAAGGTAGGAACCTTACCTGCGCAGAATTGTGCGTTCGTAGAACGCTACAGGGTAATCTGGAGTGATGGGAAGTGCAATTCAATGAATTGCTAAATGGCCAGCTCACAGAATGTCTGGAATTTAATATCTCATTATATTATCTATTCATAGACTTTAAGGCCGCCTACGACAGCATAGCCAGGGTAATACTATTTAATGCCACGAGAGAGTTCGGCATTCCAAACAAATTGATACGACTTTGTAGATTGACCATGACCAACGTAACTAGTCAAGTAAAAATATCGGGATTGCTGTCCAAACCAATAAAGGTTTTTAATGGACTCCGACAAGGGGACGGTCTGCCCCCCTCCTCTTCAACCTGTCGTTGGAGAAAGCAAACCGTGACTCTGGCGAAACAACTAGAGGGACTATTGTCACCAAGTCCAGCCAGATACTTGCCTACGCAGATGACATCGGCATCATCGGTAGAACCGAATCGGCTGTACAGGAATCCTTCACCCAGGTCCAGCAGGCGGCACAAAAACTTGGACTGCACAATAATGAGGGGAACACTAAGTACATGGTGGCAACTTCTGCGAAGAGAAGACCTAACCTTGGTCAAACTATCAGGGTAGTGGAACACGAATTTGAAGTAGTGCAATGCTTTAACTACCTTGCGTCAAAAGTATCAGCCGACAACAATATGGAAGAAATACGCGAACGGCTGATCAAATCCAACAAAGCTTACTATGGTCTATCAAGGCTCTTTAAATCCCGAAATTTATCCAGAACATCCAAGCTGCTACTGTACAAGACCATGATCTTACCAGTACTCACGTATGGATCTGAGACCTGGATGCTCAATAAAAGGTACTCTGAACTCTTAGCCGCGTTCGAGAGGAAGGTCTTAAGGAGAATTGTTGGCTCCATATGTGAGGGAGAACGATTCCGGAGACGCTACAACCATGAGTTGTACGCGATCTACCTTGAAGTTAATGTTGTAAGAAAAATCAAGCTCGGTAGACTCCGGTGGGCCGGACACCTAGCTCGAATGACCGAAGAGGAGTCTGCCCGGAAAGTCCTTTGTGGCAGGATGTATGGAAGGAGACAGCGCGACAGACCTTATCTGCGATGGAGGGATGGCGTAGACCCGGCCAGAGCTTGGGAGTGCCAAACTGTATGACATCGGCTCGAAAACGGGACCGGTGGAGAGGTTTGTTAAATAAGGCCAAGACCGGATCCCGGTTGTAGTGCCGATGATGATGATGACTTATATGTTGTTGTATTATTAGTTAGGCCCGGGACTTATTGAGTAATGTGTTATGCTTATATCTTATGTTGTCAGGTTACAAAGCGTATGATTTAGTTTTGAACCAACTCGTAATAAGATTTATTTAATATCACAGCTTATAAGTAAATTGCACCCAACGGCATATGAGGCAACTCTTTTTAGCTGTATTTTAATAATATATATTCTGCATTTCGATAAATAAACGAAAAAAATGCTCACGAACTAAATTGTACCACCACTTTTTCATCCTATTATACCAACCAATTTCAATGAATCTTACAATAAAGACGATAATTTTTTAGTTGTATATATCATTCAGTGGAACAACTAGAAGAAAGTAATACCTTCAGTGGTTGTTCACCTTAGGTTAAGCTTAGTTAAGTTAGTTCTTACGTTCTTTAGTTTGTTAAGTTATATATACTCCAACTTATAAGTACTTATATTGCTTGAATTAAGCCAATGAATTGTGTGGTAGCCCCACTAAACTGAACTAGAAGCAGACTATATCGAGGAATAAAGTCGATTTTTACTTATATGTTGTTGTGTTATTAGTTAGGCCTGGGACTTATTGATTGATGTGTTATCCTTGTGTATCTTATGTTGTCAGGTTACAAAACGTATGATTTAGTGTTGAACCAACTCATAATAAGATTTATTTAGTATCACAGCTTATAAGTAAATTGCACCCAACGGCATATGAGGCAACTATTTTTAGCTGTATTTTAATAATATTATTTTGCGTTTCGTTAAATAAACTATTTTTGAAAATAGAATAGAAATCCATCCATGCTCTACCCAACTGTATTGATAGAATCTTAATTCCAATTCTGTTTTATGACGTCAATTTTACGGGTGATTTTAATGTGCATAACTCTTAGAGCTTTTCTATTCTGGTCAGGCAGCACTCTAATGACAGTTAGGGGGCAGACTTAAGTGACCTAGACCAACGCTATAAATGAGTCAATACAAGAACTACATATAAGCACATCAACATGATGAATCTACGCCTGGTCTCACATTCACAACTTTTTTTTGTAGATATAAAGTTCGTATTTTTATATCCCCCAAAGCTAGGGCACAGTGCCTGCGAAAGATGAGCGAGAGAAGGTATTGATGCACATTGATTTTAAATGGCTGATGATCGCTTAAGTAGAAAACATGGTCAGGCTGTTTTATGATTCGACTAAAGAACAATGTCCTGTTGTTTTTTTTTTTTTTTTTTCTGAATTCATGTTTAAAATATACACTTGCGCTCTTTTTGAATGTCGAGTGTGGCCAAAACTTTCAGAAGTGAGACACATTGCCGGCGAAGGACGAAGGAAATCAAGTTGCGAGAGCCAAGTGACATGGCCCAGAAAGATCGAATATTGAACAAACAAATTAGTTTATTTATCTTGAATTTAATAGCTGTGTGATACAATTTGCAAACGTGATTTTAAAAATTAAAGAACCACCGATTTATTGCATCCGATTTCTCTACAATGTTAGCATATATTTCTTAAGCTGTGATTATCCGCCCTTTGGCAGTCTGTTTTTAATACCACATACCTCATCTCATAAATCTTTATAAGCTTTATATGATCACACAAACGAATGCCATTACCATTCATTTATTGGCCTATAAGAACCCAGAAGTTCATAACCTCAGCGACTCGGCTGCACCTTCGTTCCTTGCCCTGTGCACTCTCCTTCTCGCCTGACTATCTGATCCGATTTCTTCAAGGTCTAACCTAACATTGTCCCCCCATCTCCATCGCGGCCTTCCTACTGGTCTCTTTCCCGTTGGTCTACCGTCAAGGATTCTACGTACGGCCCTATCGTTGCCCATTCTTGCCACATGAAACAAACGAATGCACTTACTTGTATTTCGTTCCTGTCCTTGGATGGGGTTCGTTTTTACAACGATAAATTGTTGGATCACGCAAGCACCCATTAGCTGACGACATATCAATTTTTGCCCGTACGCAACAAGTTTGTCCCACACTGCTACCAGTCAACATTTCCTTCCAGAGTTCTAAGTTTCTCTCCACACCTAAAATAAAATTAAATAATCAAATCCGTCCAGTAAAAAACATATTCAAATAATCTACAGTATTATTCAAATCGTCTGAATACTAACTGTTATTCCTGTTTTTCGATTCAATCTTTTGTTCGCGTTCTTTTTTCATTGTTTCTGGGTCAGTGTCGTCCACATAAGCCTTTCCATCTTTAATTAAAGTTTCACAGTAGCTTAACATGAGATCAAAATAATTGGAGGTGTGCGTAAACAGGTCTGGTTTAATTTCCAACATCTGTAGATCTTCCAATATTACATTCTCAAATTCAACAGTCTCCTTTGCCGGGTTAGTATCATCGAATCTCATTATTAATTTCCCATCAAAAGCCTGCTGATAATACTGATTGAGAAGAGCTGCTTTAGCATGACCGATATGCAAATATCCTGAAGCTTCTGGTGGGAAACGCACAACCACCTTGCCCATTTCAGCACCCGGCAAATCGACAAATTTTCCCTCTTGTTTCCGTTCTCCGGGTTTTGTGGTTTCCTTTTCCTTATTGGAAACCTTGTTTGATTTTTTCGATTTGACGCGAGCTTCCTCAGGTAGCGCTTGTAAAACTTTCTGAATCAGTGGTTGGGCACTGATTAAATCGTACCAACGTTGAACATGGGGTGGTATGCCTTTAACTTTCAGTAGCTCTAAGCAAGAGTGCATTTCATTGAATAGGGCAAAATCAGCAATGGTTAACTTATTGGCAACCAAGAATGTAACGGGAGCGATAGATTTCTCCAAAAACGACATAGCCCATGATATATCATCATCGCAGGTTAAACTAAATGATAACCAATGATCAATTTGAGTCCGTTCAATAGCTGTTTCACCATAGAGCTTATATCGGGGTGCCGCCCGGGATAGTGCTCGAAGAACATCATTATTAGAATAACATGCCAGTCGCCGGTTGTCGGGGAAGACTAAGGACGTCTCATTACCCCATGTAATCTCGACAGGAACAGTTTCACCAATAAGATGCGCTGTTGCAAGACCACCTAAGAAAGAGAAAAAGATGTTACTTCATATTTTGTTGGTCTGTGAAACATTTCATCAATCTGATTAAAATTGCTAAATTTAGATTGATGAGTGCGGATGATGGTGTGACCTAAAATCATATAAACTAAAATAATGACCTAATAAACTCACTTATTGGGGGATTGTTAATATTAGCTGTTAATTTGATAGACATGTCGCAGCCCTTCTGATAGTGAATCTTCCTACGAACAAAACTTCTGGGAATAGGAGAAAATAAGTTGAAAAACGATTTTGGGAGCAATTACAGCGTGTCCTAACACACCACAGAGAGGTGGCATTGATTGACAGCTTTTGACAACACTTCAATTCTGCCTAAGTGAAGTTTTACATTTCCAACTCGAATTAGGTAATTGCATTAAGATGAGGATAATATTACTCTTTGATATTTGATATTATCTAATTAAAGAATTAATTAATTTGTATAGCTTCTCTATATATTTGAGCCGGTTAGTAGATCTTTTATTAAATTAATTTAAAATATATTTACATTTTTTTATCTATTTAAAGAGTTGGACACCATATTTTATTTCGTTGAAGAAATAAGAAAAGTTTTCCACAGTGAGTTTATTGAATTATTGTTGCCCACTTGTTTATATAAAACGCACAAGCGGGGTTTAAAGGGGCCCTTAAAAGTTAAAGCATAGTACCGATGGATTTATGAACCTTCGATATGCTCTGGAATATATTAATATAATTCAGAAACTAAATAATATTTTAGAAATCAGTACTCGGGGTTATAGATTGTTATGCCGCTTTGATTTGGCTATACACGTGTAGATTATAGATGTGAAAGAGTTTCCGCATTTAAGCCGGGTTTTGGTAGTTGGTACTTCCGGTAATACCGTCCTGCAAATTAAAGAATCCGCGGAGATATTCCTTCTTTCCTTTCTTTAAGTGACGGCATACATTTTTTTTGTATAAGTTTTATTTTATATTTTACAACTTTTACATTCGAAATATAGGGTTTTCCAATAGGGACTTGACAACTTTTTTTCAGTAGTCAATTTTTATTACGATTTAAGAAAACAATTAAGTCCAAATCTTGGTTTGACCATGTGTGCCGGGCGAAGATCGAACAACATAAGCGTCTCAGAATGATCCACTTAGAAAGATATGATGAAGTTAACGCAGAAAGATACGCGACGATTCGGAATGAGACAACGAGACTTTTCAAATACAAAGACGATGAATAGGGCAAGACACGAATCGAAAAAATCCTAGAAAATGCCAGAGCAAAGAACACCAGGGCTATGTATCCCGGCGTAAATTCAATTAGAAATGGCTACCGAGGGAGAGCCAACATAATTGGAGACACAAACGGCTGTATGGTCACAGAAACAAACAATACCGTGACAAGATGAAATGAGTACTTTGAAAACCTGCTTAACGCGCGCACCCATCAACCACAAATAAATGCACCAGACGTGCATACAGCCGATCGTCAGATCCCAGAGTCCTCTTTCAACGAAGTTGTAGAGGCAATAAATCTACTGAAAAACAACAAGGCTCCGGGATTCGACTGTATACCCGCAGCGCTTATGAAGCATGGAGCTGAGGCAACCGCTCGAAAGATCCACCAACTGATTAAAACAATTTGGGATAAGGGAGTCACTCCGGAAGATTGGAAACCCTCAATAGTCGTCCGCATCTTCAAAAGGGCGGCATGGAGGAGAGGCAACTGCTCGAAAGATCCACCAAGTGATCAAAACAAAATTGGATAAGCAAGTCACTCCGGAAGAATGGAAAACCTCAATTGTCGTTCCCATCTTCAAAACGGGCGACAGATCTGACTGCGAAAACAACAGAGGAATATCATTGTTCAAAATACTAACAAATGTCATACTGGCAAGAATCCCACCGTTTGCAGAAGAAATACTGGGAGACTACCAGTGCGGACTCCGTAGGAACCGGTTAACGAGGGGCCAAATGTTCACAATAAGGCAACTGCTGGAAAATAAGTGGGAATACGGAGAGACGGTTGACCAACTTTTCGTTGACTTAAAAAACGCCAAAGCAAAGACTTTACCATATTGTCGTTGAGCTGGGGGTCCCGAAAAAATATGCAGCCTTCATTCAAATCTACATGAACGAAAATTAAGGGCGTGTTAGAATAGAAAACCACCGCTCAGAAAAATTTGAAACCGGAATGAACTAAAACAGAGGGTGGCCACTCACCATGTCTTTTTAATCTTGTGCTCGAGTATGTCATCAGAAAGGTACAAGACGACAACATGGCCGGATCATCCCCGAACGGGGTCACACAAATGCTCGCATATGCGGATGACATCGTCGTTTTCGACGATAATCTAGAAACTGTAAGTAAAAACAGTGAAATCATCATCCAAGCGGCAGAAGAGGTAATCTAGAAATTAATGAAGATAAAACAGAATATATAATTACGGCGCCAGCAGTTCGACCTCATGGAGCACACATAAACGTCACGCCAGAGACAAGATATATGAAAAAGTTAGAGTTTAAATATCTTCGAACAATACTGACGGGCAGTAACGAAGTGCCTAAAGTAATTAACAAAAGACTGCATTCCAGCAATGCTAGCTGGCACATAGTCAGTAAACTGCTGAAATCCAAACTGCTATCACGTAATATAAAGCTCCGTGTTTATAGAACCATAAACATGCTTCCATAAGACGGGAAGAAAATAAATTTCGCATATTAGTAGGAGTATCTTTGGCGGTAAATGTGATGAAGAGGCAGGACAATGAAGGAAATTCCATAACCACGAATTGGAAGAGCTTTACTGCAAACCTGCAATAGTGAGAGTAATCAGGTCGCAAAGATTAAGATGGGCTGGACATGTGGCGTGAATGGGAAACGATGGGACCGTGCGTAGAATTCTTGACGGTAGACCAACGGGAAAGAGACCGGTAGGAGGGTCGCGACGGAGATGGGAGGACAGAGTAAGGTTTGACATTGAGGAGATCGGATCAGATAGTCAAGGGTGGAAGAAGATTGCACAGGATAGAGAGCGATGGCGCAACCGTGTCAGTGAGGTCATGAACTTCCGGGTTCCTATAGGCCAATAAATAGAAATACAATATAATAGAAGGATGTGGACTGATTATACACCCTCGATATTGATATTTTTTTATTTTTTTTTTTATTAGACTTCTCTCGGGAGAGGCGACCCTATAGCGTCGAGTGAGCGCCCCGAGATGCCATCAAATAACTGTTACAGTTCTTTTTGAACAGTTGCAGGTTGTAACGCTCCGGGAACACTTCCATGTGAAGGGAGTTCCACAGCTTCCCCGCTCTGTAACGGAACGAGTTCTGATACAGGGATGTTCGCGCCGTCGGGAGATGAACCACAAACGGGTGCGATCCGTCGGATTGTCTTGTGGAGCGCACACAAACCAAATTGCGGGTTTTTTGTTAACGCAGTCTTCACTACAGCGTTAGGGATACCATCCCGTCTCGGAGTCTTGTTTTTTTTGACAACACTTGCAGCCAAGAGCACCTCTTCGGTGGTTACGGGAGTAATCTCTTCTTCAGCGATACTCCACTATCTTGCACTCTCAACACCCCATCACGCTGCGGGAAGAGAACAGGAATGATTCTGGCCATGTCACTTTTACTTTTTTTGCATTTGACTACTGTTGTTGTATAGTCTTTTCATGACTATTCTGTAAGCGCTGCTCCATGGTTGTTATTTAATTCATCCCTTAGGGAACCGAAAGCGTCGTATTTACTTTTGCGAAACACATTCCTCAACTCTTTCCATTTGTTGACGAATTCCGCATGCAACTGTGGGTAGGTGTTACTGTTTCTTGCTCTTTGTTGCAACTCCAATCGCACATGAATGATTTCTGGGTTTCACCAATACACTGGTTTGATAGCCCCTGCTGGTTGTCTTTGTCGTGGCATAGAAGCATCACATGCGGTAGTTAGCCACTTCATGACATTTCCAGCCTGCTTGTTCGCATCGGTCTCTGCTTCAAACTGTTCGATTTGGTCTTCCAGTATATAATCGAGCAGTTCCGCATCGAGGTCCTTCTCTTTCCAGCCTTTTTCTGGGCCTCCTCGATAATTTGCTCATGATGAATCCCCCGTGTGTTAATATTTCGTACATCACGGCTTGGTGGTCACTATGGGTGTAGGTGTCCAAAACACACTATAGCGTTTGCGATGATAGTGAAGAACGCGTGATCCGAACTGACGCTATGACAGTTAGAATCACCAAAAATGGAACCAACGCTTAACACATCAGGCTATTGGCCGCGTGTGCGAATTCGATTTCTAAACTCAAGTACACTCAACTGATGTGGAATTGTTATGTTATCGCTATGGTATACGGCTCTGGTGCATTTTCTTATTCGATTTTCTTTCGGTGTTCTTCACTATTTGCTTGTGTATTGTGTGTACATCTATTAAAAACGCCACAACACCACTCCATACTTCTTACCAACGTGGAGCTGGCAAATGTGATGTCGATTTTGGACCAGCCTCTCTCGTTTATGAAGGTGTGCTCAGCACCATCATTAAGTAACACCACATCCAGGACTGCGAAAGCTTCGAGTAGTGCCTGACCTCTACTGTTGGTCCCTGTCCTTCTCCATTCTATTGCTCGACCGTTGAAATCTCCAGCAACTATAAGATGACTCTTATCTCTAGCTTCTTGTGTTATCCTGTCCAAAAAGCATTTGAAATCTTCTATTTTCCACCTTGGTGGAGCGTAACAATAATAGAAATGAATTCCTCTGATCTTCGCATAGGAGAATCCTTCCAGCCGCTCAACACTTCTGCATTCCATGGTGGAATTTCCAGTAGCCGAGATGGCCGCTGTTCCGCTGCCGCCCCCGTCCCATATAATTGTACCAGTGCCAGGCACCCTGTACGGCTCATTGATGAGTACCACGTCTGCACCATATTCCTTAACCGTTTGGAAAAGGAGATCTTGTGCGACTGCACAATTGCTTAAGTTAATTTAAGTGCACTTAAACTTGTCCATTTTTATTGAGGAGATTGGACATCGCGTTTTTAAATGCTCGGCATTTTTAACTCCCTGTTGAGTGGTGGTTACCGCCTTCGCATCCTGATTCGCAGAACATACATTTGGGTTGTGCTTTACAGCCCGTTGCTTTGTGGCCTTTTTCACCGCATTTCAAACAGTTTTCTGAACGATCTTCTTCGGATTTACAGGATTCCGCCATGTGACCGTAGTGCCAACTTCTGAAAGATCGTGTGGGTGCGATGTTCTGGTAGTCTGCATCTCACCCATCCAACCCGTAGGAAAGTTTGAGGTATAGCTCTTCCAATTCGCGGTTGCGGAGTTTTACCATTTTCCGGCATCTTGTTGAGAATTGATCAATTGACAGCTGGTCTTGCCCAACACAACCGTCAGCCTGTGCGAACTTCACACAATTCTTGGACCTGAAGTTGGCACTGATCCCATCTGTCAATCAACTGCCTGATTCAAACGCAAGAGCAAGTAAAACATATAGAAAAACGTGCCTTGAAGTTTTGATCCAATTTTATCATGTCTATTCCGTGTCAATCGACAAATATTCTTTTCGCAAATTAAATTAACATTTCAATTCACTGCTAACTCTAGACTGTTATTTATTGGGGATCAACGAGCCCGAGTCATTTATAACTCCAAAACATCTTCACTATATCTACCACTGAACATACTCTTTAAAACCCTATTCTCGAATACGCTAATCTATTCTCTTTTCGTTTTGCAAGCGCTCATGTCTCGCATATGTATAGAATATCTTTACTTTGCAATAATTTTTAATACGAGGCATTAATCTCAATAAAATGTTCTCCAATAATCAACTAATCTGCTCTCTGTCAAGCAAAAAAGAGGTACGAAATGAAACTAACTATGTCAAAGGTCAAATCAGTTTTTTTTCCAACCAAATAATAGCAACCGGTGCACAATAATATATGTAAGTTTGATGAAGCCCAACAAAGCCAACTGCGACATGGCAACGTTTTCCAAAGTTCAACATTTATCTACAAATGTCGAAACTGCTACTTTATAGCTTCGAGAGTCATCCATAACCACGTAACACTTTTCTGGCATGATTGACTATCAAATAACGTTCGTGTGGAGAAAAAAAAAACAATTTAACATGTTTTCTTTTATTTGGGCCTTAGGGTCCAAATAATGGAATGTTTTCACTCCAAGGAGTATCGCACTCGGAATTCCCACTAAAATGCTTATGCCTACCAAAGACAGGCAAGGCACCGGCCATTCGAAGTGACGTAACGAATACCTGAACCAAGGCCACTGCACTTTAAGTGGATCGATTAAGTAGCAATATCAATTAAGCGAAACGAACGCTTGAACCAAGACCGCTGCACTTTAAGTGGTTCGGTTAAGTGTAAATATCAATTAAGTAAAGCGAATGACTCGTGTCGTGCAATTGCACTCAATATGGGCCAAATTCGAATAAGTGAAACTGCCGCAAGGTAAATGAGGCCATGCTGTGTGGAAAATAAATAAATGCATCTTTTGAGATTCCTCCTCGATAATTTGGGTATAAAACGCCAGCGTCACGGATATATTTCTCCAACGCCAGGTTGAAGAGGAGGCTGGCCAGATAATCCCCTTGTAGGAGTCTATTAAAGAGGTTTATTGGTTTGGGCAGCAATTCCGATATTTTTGCTTGACTAGTTACGTTGGTCATGGTCAACCTACAAAGTCGTATTAATTTGTTTGGAATGCCGAACTCTCTCATGGCATTATATAGTTCTATCCTGGCTATGCTGTCGTTGGTGGCCTTAAAGTCTATAAATAGATAATATAATGGGATATTAAATTCCAAACATTTTTCCATCGCCTGCCTAAGGGAGAATATCTGATCAGTCGCTGATTAGCCTGGGATGCAGACACACTGATATTGACCAATGATGGCTTTAGCGTATGGGGATATCCGATCTTGTAGGATAGTGGAGAGTATCTTATACTTGCTGCACACTGTGATATCGCCCTTCTTATGTATGGGGCAAATTATACCCCGACGCCAATCTTCCGGCATTTCCCCTTGCTCCCATACGTGCACCACGATCTCATGAATTGCGTGATGTGACGCTGTCCCTCCTTGTTTGATCAGCTCAGCTGGTATGCCATCAACTCCGAGGGCTTTATTTGATTTCAGCTCTTGTGGCTCTTAATGTTTTCTCAATGCTTGTTGGCGGCAGCGGATTATTTGGTAGAATTTTCGCTCCTAGTGCGGACTTCGCTCCCCACTTTTCTTTATTTCACAGACAATTTTTCCTTTACAGGCACTTTTTTGTTTGTTTGTGGAGTCTTTTTTCAGATCTTCTGACCTCTTTGTACTTCTCCTCGCGTACCTGCGTCCTATGAGACTGCTGCAATGCCCGGTATGCAGCATTCTTACGTTCAGTCGCTAGTTTGCACTCATTATCAAACCAGTCGCTCCGATCTCTACGACTACTGCCTAAGATGGAGTTGGCAGTACCAATGACAGTATTCTTAAGGCGTGTCCATTTCTCACCTACGCTCGGCATTCTGGCCCCAGGATATACTCTCCTTCCGCCGAGCTCTCCGAGGGCGAGTCCTAGCGGTATGGCCAAAGATGTTATTGGTATTCTCATTGCGTAAGGCAGCCGTGTTGATTCGAACCTGATCCGCGGATGCAATACGTCTCCGTAAGGCAATCCGCGCTCGGAAAATTATACCAACAATATATTGATCCGAGTCGATGTTGGCACCTCGGTAGATCCGTACCGTCATCAGGCTCCAGGAGTTGTGTCGATCTGTCAACACGTGGTCAATTTAGTTGCGAGTGGCTCCCATTTGGCTTTGTGGATGTCTTTACGCAGAAGCCCGGTACTCGCAACGACCAAGTTTTTCGATGCTGCCAGTTTGATGACTCATAGTCCATTTTCATTAGTGTTCTTATGCAAACTATGGGCACCTGCGTAGTGCCCGAAAACCAGCTGCCGACCTATTTTGGGATTCAAATCACCAAGAACGATTTTCACATCGTATCTTGGGCAGGCATTGAATTCTTTTTTTTCGTCGTCAGGGGACGACTCTGTAGGTCCGTGAACGTTTATGAGGTTTATGTTCTTAAACTTGCCTCGCACGCGAAGAATGCATAGTGTTGCGGATTGGCAATTAAATGTGCTGGAATGTACTGGAGAAATCTAGTACATTCGCTGTGTATACCAGTTACGCAGCAGCTGGCACCAGCAGGCCGATTGTTACCACGATGGGGTCATAGCGTCCCCATTTGAATTGGCAGTTATGCCCAATAAGTCAGTCGGCAGCCAACCTTCACCGCGCTCACATCATCGGAGAAATCATCGCCAGGCACCAGTTCATCGCCATAAAACAAGGTGTATCCCCATTAAATAATAAAGTAAATAAAGGTTAATCTCCTGAAGTAAAGATCTCGGGCTTTGTTTTTTGTGGTTCCTGAAGTAAAGATCTCGGACTTTGGTTTGTGTGGTTCATTCCTGCCTTCTCATTGGATTCCTCTCGTCAAGGGAACGGTGGACAAAACCCAAACACTACTGCAACATTTTCTGAAGGGAACAGTGGACAACTCCGAACACTGTTACAACATTTTCTGGTCCTTCGAGCCGGATCCAGTGCCTATTTGATCCACTCATCGTCGCCCAGTTCGCGGCACAACAACAGTTATAACAACGGACAACAATAACGCAAACTCCAGTACCATTGGTAATCAATAAAATTCAGAGTGTAATACGGCAAATGATGTCGAAACGGAGTTCACAAATGAAACATTTGATCTCATCGAAACATCACAACTAGTGCTTGAATCAAGACAGGAGGACGTAAACAAAATATTCCTCAACCGGCGGCTTAGGGTGAAAGTATCGCTATCGATAATAAGAGTTCAACTCAAGTTACCGAAACAGCCATTGAAAGCCACCGTACAGAGTTGGAATACTCAATTACAAACCCAAAGACCGACTACAATAATGATGATATCGCAAAGCAAGTGGCTACGATAACATAATACAACAGAGATTCAACATCAGACAGGAATCAGGCAACAGAAACAACACCACCACGTGCGTCTAGTGCTGAAAGACGAACCCCATTAAGGAAGGATTCAAATAGCCATTGCTCGCTGTGACCGTCCATCGGCGGCCATCGGCGTGAAGTCCTCTAAAAGAATCAACACCGGATCCAGTGCCGATTTGGATCTACACCATCGCCACCCAGTTCGCGGCACAACATACCTGTGAAGAGGAACACCAATTCAACCCCATTAAGGAAGTGAACACCAAATCAATATGACTGGCCTTTTTAATGGACGCAATGCCAGACAATTTATGGACGAGCTTTGGACCTTATTACTATCGGCCCAAGAAAGCGAGAGCGGCATACCAGCAGAACTCATCAACAAAGAAGAAAGGCCTAAACGCAAGGAAGTCAAATACAAAAGGAAGCGGCTAAGGAAGCAGCAGTACTCTGACAGTGCACAAAGTGTCCAGAGTGATGGAAGTCCTTTGCCTAGTCAACAGACCACTGGAACCGTGGTCCCATCTGCCGGACCACCGAGCCAATTGCCATCGCCGCCTCCACTTGCTCCCGGAGCAATGCGAGGGTCAACGGATCCTCAACAAAGGGGTGAAAATAAACCAGAGGCAAAGGAAGAAGCCGATTTATCGAAGCTGCGCCCAGTGCAGCAGCGAAGGCTGGCAATATCCGGACAAAATGCTGGTGAATCCCCGAAGGGAACGGAGAGTGCTCAAAGGAAACGGGGAAAGGAACAGGACCCTAAGCCTAACCACAGTGAGAGTGACAAGCAGGAAGAAAGTGATACATCGAGTGAAACCGGTGACGGGGAAAGTGATTCGACGCCGAAACCTGGTAACGACGCTCCTCGGACCGGCGCACCGGCCACCCCCCCGCCAGCAAGTCTCTCGACGGCAATGATATTCCGGCCACCTCTACGGCGCCCGGAAACTCCACCAACACCTGACATGCGCATGCCACCCGGCCCCCCACCCGGATCGTCATCACGGATGATGCACCCGGAAAATTCCCCCCGTAGGGACTACGGTTCCCCGACGAAATTCCTCGGTCGGCGGAACACCAAAGATCTCGACCGACGACATTCCTCGCTCGGAAGAGATCATACGCTCTTTAACACTATGCGCAACGGAGCCGACAATGATAACGACAGTGGTGACGGTGGCGACGGCGACAACGTTGACAACGGTTCCCCGACGACATTCCTCGGTCGGCGGAACCCAAAGGATCTCGACCGACGACTTTCCTCGGTCGGCAGAGATCATACACGTGCTCATCACCAACACGAGTAGGAAACCGCTGTTGCTGCAAAACGAAAGCAGGACGACGAACTTTCTACAACGAGAGTTCAAACCAAAGTGCCTTCAACATCAGCTCTCGTACAACAACCAGTGACGATTGAGGAACTCATCGCCACTCAGTTCGCGGCACAAGAACGAATCTCTGGTACCTTCCTCAGCGCACAGGACAAAGGACAACTAAGTCCAACAGGAATCGAGGCAACCAAATGCGCACACCGCGCCGAATGGGAAGCCTTCTCCAAGCGGCACTACGACATCTTCTACACGGCGGCACCGGAATATCTAGAACACGCGTACTTCGTGGAAGATTTTTTCGGCGAAACCGAAAACATATACCTCGAGGAACAGACGAAGCTCCTCGAGGCCCAGTACGCTCTCGATTCAGCCTCCCCAACCATGGCCAACAGCACCAATCGCCTCCACCCTAGCGAGCTGCCCCCAGTGCAGCTGCCAACGGTTGACATGTTCCAGCAAAAGGAACCGCACCCCAGAACAGTGGATAAGGATCAGCAGGCCGCCGACCAGAGTACCGCCTGCCCAAAGCCCAACCTACCCAAGGTCCCAATGATCAACCAGATGACATGGCCGTTCCTCGTGGGTTGCGAACTTACAACTCCGACCCAGAGGAACTGGCCGACCCTACGCCTGATGATCGCAGCTCCCATCAGAAGACCAAAAGGAGGACTCGCCGGCATCGGCCCCAGGGGCCACCTACGAGGCCCATGCAACTACCAGCCACCGATCACTTGCGCGACCCAACTACAAGACATACCCCCCGCCCGCTGAACCATTGCAGGGGCAAGAGGCAATCGAGGAACCAGGAGCTTACCTACTCGAACACTTCAACGCACCCCACCACAACCAGGACACCACGTGGTCAAGCTCCTGCCCGGGTCCAAAACTACCCAGGCCAACCGCTGCCACGTGCAGCCACCAAAACAGGACCAGAAGCGCGCAATGCCCCGCTTGGCGGGCGGCGCTCCCCAGCAACCAGCGGTCTCTCGAACTCCAACAAGAAAGCACGCCTCTCAGGGCATCAACAGAGGCTGCACCTCAACGACGCCGGAAGGCATTTGGCCCGTGACTGCCTTTCCGCCAAGCCACCCGGACAATGCCAGGGACGACATCGCACCACACTCCAGGCGACAGCCTCACACGCCAACGTCCGCATCCTGTCGGCCATTCAGTCCAGACGGGCGCCAACGTGCGCAGTACATGGCACCACCACCGGTCTCGATGCAGTGAGACCCATCACCAGTCATCACATGGTCATTGATCGTGGGTTGCGACCTTACAAATCCGACCCAGATCAATTGGCGGGTTCCGTGACCACAAACGTTACTGGACGCCTCCAGTTGAAACGATCATCCTGTCGCCATCTACCCTACAGGCCATCCCAGACCCCAAGCCGTCAGCGCTCCCCAGGGCGGGCGGCCCCGTCCCAACCGACCATCCACATCCGACCACCAGGGACTCAACGACCAAGACCAACCGCCACCAGCAGACCGCACACTCCTGGCCCCTAGCCACCGTCCCCTGGAACAAAATGATTCGCCAATGATTGGCGAAGGCGGGCGGAATGTTGCGGATTGGCAATTAAATGTGCTGGAATGTACTGGGGAAATCTAGTACATTCGCTGTGTATACCAGTTACGCAGCAGCTGGCACCAGCTGGCCGATTGTCACCACGATGAGGTCACAGCGTCCCCATTTGAATTGGCAGTTATGCCCAATAAGTCAGTCGGCAGCCAACCTTCACCGCGCTCACATCATCGGAGAAATCATCGCCAGGCACCAGTTCATCGTCATAAAACAAGGTGTATCCCCATTAAATAATAAAGTAAATAAAGGTTAATCTCCTGAAGTAAAGATCTCGGGCTTTGTTTTTTGTAGTTCCTGAAGTAAAGATCTCGGACTTTGGTTTGTGTGGTTCATTCCTGCCTTTTCATTGAATTCCTCTCGTCAAGGGAACGGTGGACAAAACCCAAACACTACTGCAACATTTTCTGAAGGGAGCAGTGGACAACTCCGAACACTGTTACAACACATAGCCTTACGTTTATTGCATTAAAGCCGATAATGGCAGGTTTCAGTTTTTGGCTGACTAGAAAGCCTATCTGGTTCATATCCGTGGCTTGATAAATTTGCCTTAATAATTTGTTTTTATGGGCAAGGTTATTAGTCTTGCGCCAAGCTTTCTCAGAATGTTGCTACATGCATTGGTTCACTACTTAGCGAGTGCCATAGTAGATATCCGGGGGTGTCACATGGGGACTGCATGTCAACTTGGATTGAACAGGGACAAGGATCGTCCTGGCTTTCGCCGGGTTGAAAGCAATCAGAGACTTTGCCCTGTATGTTCGCTCCCATCCACCCATGGTTTATTTGATACTGGTAAAATGAATCACCCTATCGGAAGATGTTATAAGTTTTGCAAACGGCGTCGTACGCCAATCATATTTGACATTTGTGAACTAGACATTATATTTGACATTTGAAAACTAGAAAAAATTATAAGGGTCCAGATAAAGATTTGCATCACTCAATCATTTTTTTTTATTTAGAACAAAAGTAATTCAAAAACAAAAGTGGATGATTAATTTTGCGCCACCATGTAGTATTAGTTGTAATTTTCGAAGATTTTTTTTTTTATAACTAGTCATTTAGTAATTTGTACAATAGGTAAAAAGTACATCCGGTGATATGTCAATGAGAGAGATCTTACTTTACAGATTGTCAACCTCACACAACTTCACTCTAACGATAAAAGTCAACATAGCGAAATTGTCACATATTGCATAGGCAGTCTTGTAATTTTCATGTTGCTCTCTATTGTTTTGGATTCTCAAATAATTGTATAAATTGGTGACACACATGAGATCCAATAAACCAATTTAAGTTAAAAGGCGATTTAGTATGTCGATGTAAGTTACGTCTTATAGTAAGTTGAAAATCAAACAACTGCCTTTCTTTTCCAGAATGTCCCTAAATGAGATATTGTCGAGATAAAATCGTGAATAATTAATTTTGTGCAATAATTTTAGAGCCTACAAGGCTTCGGTAACGTCATACTTTAGTAGTAATGTCTGCTACAGAAGGCCAATCAACTGAAAAGAACGACTATAATACAACAAGGTTTGGGAAGTTGTCTCAAGAAATTCCTTCCGAGTTCGTGTTCTGCAAGCCCCATTTGATGCCACTCAAATCGTTAACATTGGAGCGGCTAGAGAATATGCAAAAACTTGCTTTGCAGAAGCAAAAAGAGAATCGTGCCAAGACAACCGTAGACGTGGACGAATAATTCTATTAACAATTGATTGATAAAGAAACTTAAATCCTTACAATGGCTTATCTTTTAGCAAGTGCTATAATATTAGCCCTGCTGCTGGCTGGAATCTCATTGTATCGCTATGGCAATATTCCTAGACAAAATTTACTAGTAACCTGCTCAGTTCTAACAGCATGGTGTTTTTCCTTTTTGATCGTTTTTACCATTCCTCTAGATATTACTTCGGTAAGTTTATTAAAGATGTGTCTGTTGAATGTATATCACAAGTTCCTTCTTCGAATTCCAGACAGTATATCGGCAGTGTATCCAACAAAACGTAACCTATAATAAAATTTCATCTACCAATGACTTGGTCAGCTCAGCTGATCAATGTCAGAAACCTTGGGGCATGGTGCCTGAAGCGGTATTTCCTAATCTGTGGAGAATAATTTATTGGAGCTCACAGTTCTTAACATGGCTTATAATGCCGTTGATGCAGTCATACCTTAAGGCCGGAGATTTTACGATAAAAGGCAAATTGAAATCGGCTTTGATTGACAATGCGATTTACTATGGATCTTATTTGTTTATTTGTGGAGTTCTACTTATCTACATAGCAGCTAAGGGTGTTTCGTTAGATTGGCAAAAACTGAAAGCCATTGCTTCATCAGCTTCAAACACTTGGGGATTGTTTCTTCTTATACTACTTTTGGGTAAGTGGGCATGTGCAAAAGTGCATTATCCTCTTTAATAATTACGATTGTAATTTTTTAGGCTACGCTTTGGTGGAGGTACCTAGAGCATTGTGGAATAATGCCAAGCCTGGTTTTACACTTCAATATGCGTATTTTAAAGCAGCAAAATTAAGTTCAGAAAAGGCAGAAGCCGAGGAGAATGTTGATGACGTGATGGAGTCTCTGCAGGGGATTAGCCGCTCAGTGCCGAACAATCATGAGTTGAGACCCTGCGTGGAGATAATTCTCCGAAAAGTGCCCATTGAATTGCAGGAACGAGCGAATCGCAATTACAATCGCGGGGGAAATGGTTCATCGACGATAGTTCCATCGGAGAAAGCACTAGTAAGAATACATAAGCAAGTTATAAAGTCATTGCAGACTCTCCAGCGTACTGAAGCATTGTGGAGCGTGCAAGTAGAAACAGTAATGCATTTGGAAGATGTCGCAAGAAACATGAACTCTTCCGATCATCGATTTAAGCCGGAGTTCCCAAAGAGCCGCTCAAATATTTCTCGAATGTTTTATAGCCCTTTGCTAGATTGGTATTGGGAGTGTATGTTCAAGATGCCCTTTCTAAAGGCTTTGTGCATTTTAACGGCATCGATGTCACTTATGGTTGTGTGGAGCGAATTGACATTTTTCAATCGGCGTCCAGTCCTTTCGATATTCGCCAATGTCATCAACATTGCAAAGGCTAACTATGATTTTCTGACTATAGAAATCTTCTCTATGATTGTGCTTTGCTATTTATTTTACTGTACATATTCAACGATATTGAGGATACGATTTTTGAATCTCTATTATCTTGCGCCGCATCATCAAACCAACGAGCACAGCCTCATATTCAGTGGTATGCTACTTTGCCGGCTCACACCCCCAATGTGTTTGAATTTCTTGGGATTAATCCATATGGATTCGCACATAATTAAAGAGCGAATCAGTGAGACGTATTACACTCAAATAATGGGGCACATGGATGTCATTGGAATCATATCGAACGGATTCAATATTTACTTTCCGATGTGTGTGCTTGCATTCTGTTTAGCTACATGGTTCAGTCTGGGAAGTCGTGCATTGAATGCGTTAGGATTCCAACAATTCCTGCAAAATGAAACAATCGCTACAGAGCTGGTGCAAGAAGGAAAGGATTTGATTGCAAGAGAGAAACGTCGTAGACAGCGAGCTGAAGAAGCCATGGCACGACGTCGAGATTTCAATAGAACCGAAATAACAGAAGGGAGCACATCTAGTGCGAATAAATACAAGAATTCCCGAACAGCAGATAATCTAACACCGTCAGATGGTCTGTTGAGGGATGGCGATCCAATGACTTATTCAACAACTAATCAACAGGCTGGCATCACACGGAGTCTTTCCGATGAAATCAACGAACGATTCGGAGCAAGCACGCAGGTTCAGGTCGGCTTTAGAGGCACATATGCTTTTGATGACGTTGATGAAGAACGAAGGATTGGGCCGCCTCCACGGGGTATATTCGATGATGTTTAGTCTACGGCTTGACGCTTAATAACGAAGCTCTACTGGAAAAACATTAGAATTGTATGTAGCATGCATGATTGGTCATAAACATATTTATGTATCTAGGAAAATGTATTTTAAGGATGTAATGTTTAGACATTGCTAATATTTATGTGATTTTGTTTTTTCAAATATTGGTTCTGTATTACAAGTATCTTTTGAAAATGTATTAGTGTAAGAGAACACTAATTAGTCTCAAATTAGTTAGTTTTTATATTTCATGGCAAGAGTATTCTTTACCTTTGGTCTTTCCCGAGAAATTGAAGTGCAATATTGAAGTTTTCATTCCCTTAGATACACTACTCGTATACTGGGTGTACGATGGTAGTAGTCGGCTTCGGCTCCGGCTTAAGTATTTGCTATCGTGCACTCAAAAGAGAAAATTCGGAAGTCTTTTTGTTTAAACACAAATTTGTCGATTAAATTCTATAGGTTTTATAGAAATTTAACAGGAAGGATCGATTGAAGCTATGTGAAATGGCTCAATTAGGAGAAACTGAATATACGATTTATTAAGACCAATTTGGTTTCGGTTCCCAAGCAGCAAATATAGATCTTTACAAAAAGCAACCCAGTTCTATAAGCCACAAACTTAAAACAGGGATCGGATTCCTTGAAATAAGCTATGGCGGTTACATCATCATCATCGGCACTACAACCGGGATCCGGTCTTGGCCTTATTTAACAAATCTCTCCACCGGTCCCGATTTCGAGCCGATGTCATCCAGTTTGGCACTCTCAGGCTCCTCCATCGCAGACAAGGTCTGCCGCGCTGTCTCCTTCCATACATCCTGCCACAAAGGACTTTCCGGGCAGGCTCCTCTTCGCTCATTCAAGCTAGGTGTCCCGCCCACCGGAGTCAACCGATCTTGATTTTTCTTACAACATTAGCTTCAAGGTAGATTGCGTACAACTCATGCTTGTAGCGTCTCCGGAATCGTCCTCCCTCACATAGGGGGCCAACAATTCTCCATAAGACCTTCCTCTCGAACGCGGCTAAGAGTTCAGAGTGCCTTTTACTGAGCACCCAGGTCTCGGATCCATACATGAGTACTGGTAAGACAATGGTCTTGTACAGTAATAGCTTGGATGTTCTGGATAAATTTCGGGATTTAAAGAGCCTTGACAGACCATAGTAAGCTTTGTTGGATTTGATCAGCCGTTCGCGTATTTCTTCTTTCATATTGTTATCGGCTGATACTATTGACCCACAGTAGTTAAACGATTGCACTACTTCAAATCCGTGCTCCACTACCCTGATAGTTTGACCAACGTTGGGTCTTCTCTTTGCAGAAGTTGCCACCATGTACTTAGTTTTCCCCTCATTAATGTGCAGTCCCAGTTTTTTGCCGCCTGCTCGATCTGGGTGAAGGATTCCTGTACCGCCGATTCGGTTCTACCGATGATGTCGATGTCATTTGCGTAGGCTAGTATCTGGCTGGACTTTGTGACAATAGTCCCTCTTGTTGTAACGCCAGAGTCACTGTTTGCTTTCTCCAACGCCAGGTTGAAGAGGAGGCAGGCCAGACCATCCCCTTGTCGGAGTCCATTAAAGATGTTTATTGGTTTGGACAGCAATGCCGCTAATTTTACTTGACTAGTTACGTTGGTCATGGTCAACCTACAAAGTCGTATCAATTTGTTTGGAATGCCGAACTCTCTCATGGCATTATATAGTGTTACCCTGGCTATACTGTCGTAGGCGGCCTTAAAGTCTATGAACAGATAATATGATGGGATATTAAATTCCAAGCTCCTCGATAGTATACTGATTAGTATCCCCGCCTGTCACGCGTGAGACCGGGGTTCGATTCCTCGTCGAGGAGCCTCTTGCGCAAGACTAATGACCTTGCCCGAAAAAAAAAAAACAAATCATTATGGAAAATTTAACAAGCCTCACGACTTGCTAAATAAGGCCAAGACCGGTTCCCGGTTGTAGTGCCGATGATGATGATGATTAAATTTCAGACATTTTTCCATCGCCTGCTTAAGCGTGAATATTTGATCAATCGCTGATTTGACTGAGATGAAGCCACACTGATATTGACCAATGATGGCTTTAGCGTATGGGGCTATCTGATCTTGTAGGATAGTGGAGAGTATCTTATAGGTGGTACTCAGCAATGTTGCTGCACACTGTGATATCTCCCTTCTTATGTATGGGGCAAATTATTCCACGACGCCAATCTTCCGGCATCTTCTCTTGCTCCCATACGTGCACCACGATCTCATGAATTGCGTGATGTAACGCTGACCCTCCTTGTTTGATCAGCTCAGGTGGTATGCCATCAGCTCCGGGGGCTTTATTTGATTTCAGCTGTCTTGCGGCTCTTAATGTTTTCTCAATGCTTGCTGGCGGCAGCGGATTATTTGGTAGAATTTTCGCTCCCGGTGCGGACCTCGTTCCCCACTTTTCTTTATTTCACAGACAATTTTTCCTTTCCAGGCACTTTTCTTTTGTTTGTGGTCTCTTTTCAGATCTTCTGAGCTCTTTGTTTTTCTCCTCGCGTACCCGCGTCCTATGAGACTGCTGCAATGCCCGGTATGCAGCATTCTTACGTTCAGGCGCTAGTTTGCTAGTGCCTGAAAACCGGATCCCGACCTATTTTGGGATTCAAAACACCAAGAACCATTTTCACATCGTATCTTGGGCAGGCATTGAGAGCCCGTTCGACGTTCTCGTAGTATTCTTCCTTTTCGTCGTCAGGGGACTCCTCTGTAGGTCCGTGAACGTTTGTGAGGCTTATGTTCTTAATCTTGCCTCGCACGCGAAGAGTGCATAGCCTTCCATTTATTGCATTAAAGCCGATAATGGCAGGCTTCAGTTTTTGGATGACTAGAAAGCCTACCCCGAGCACATGGTGTTTTGCATGACAACTGTAATAAATTCATGCTCGTTTCTTTGAATTGCACCACTCCCTGTCCATCTTATTTCTTGTAATGCTGTTAGGTCAGCCTTATATTGAGATAGGACATCGGTTAGATGCAGTGCAGCTCGCGCTCTGTATAGTGAGCGGACGTTCCATGAGAAAATTCTCATATCGTTCAGCCATTTTTGTTTCCATGGTCGTCGTCGTGTATCCGGTCCATATCCGAGGCTTGTTAAACGTTCCATAATAATTCATTTTTACGGACCTGGTTATTAGCCTTGCGCCAACCTTGCTCAATGCTGCATGCATTGGTTCACTACTTGGCTTGGTGCCAAAGTAGCTATCCAGAGGTGTCACGTGGAGACTGCATGTCAACTTGGATTGAACAGGGACAAGGCTGTGCCTGGCCTTCGCCGGGTTGAAAGCAATCAGTAACTTTGCCCTGTATGTTCGCACCCATCCCTGCCACTGTCCTACAAGTATTTCCACAAGCATTGCTGGAGCGAACTCGGAAACAGCATTCCCCTCCTTCTGATATTCGGTTGCTGTTAAGCATAGTATACACTCGCGCTCACACAAACGTCCTTTAAAAAAAAAACAGGGAATCGCTCTTTAGTTGATTTACACGAGCGTAGAATGTGATCTGTTGTGGCTGCAACCTGTAACCGTTATATGTACAATGTGCGTCGACGCCTCCGTACCCAAGTTTCTGCCTCATTTTTTCGTCAGTACTTTGCATGGACATTTAGGATATTAAACGATTCCTTCTGTAGTGCGTATTATAAAAATAAAAAAACAAGATACAATCCATGGAACTTTCCCACCCGGATCCCACTCCCTTTTGCTATTGTCTTCTTCCATCTCTATTCGTGTAATCTCAGCTCTTATGCTCATTGTATCCCGCTTGGTCATCCTAAAAATGTTTTTCCAAGTCAACCACTCCTTTGACATCTCTCTCTCTTGCAAATATTTTTAAGTGCGTTAAATTTAAAATTATTTATACTTATATCTGTCGATTCCTAAATCCAACAAATTCGTTTTGTATAAAAATGAAATAAATATTGGATTAATTGTGTTTTTACTATTGGTTTAAGTTAATATTAATTATACTACAATGCAGCATAGGAGGCTGTATTTTAAGGATTAAACATGCAATACATATATGAACATTTGCTTATCTATTTGTAAAAAACAAAATACAGTATTGTGCATTTAGAGAATATACAGGCATAATTTATATATTAAATACACCTATGACTGGAAAATGTTGTTTTGCAGTGTTTTATTTGTATCTAATGTGACATAATTACGGTTTAAAAAACACCAAATATTTGTACAATAAGTGCCCGATCGATTTAAACATACAGTGTTAAGGTGATTCCTTACATCATAACCTATCAGAAAAAAAATGGCCTTAGAAAAGATCGGACTGTTTTAGAGTTATTTGGGTTGTTTTATATTTTCGGAACATCCTCTTCGCAAATTTTATGGCTTGTCCTCATTATGACACCGATGATCATATTGGCTCTTGCTAAAAGCTCTTGAAAACCTGTCTCACAGAATGGAAAATATCAATTTCGACATTTTTTTAAAATTTTTGTGAAGAACTTTTACTTTAATAAATTGTCATTGGTAAACTTTGAGCCATTGTGGTGAATAAAAGAATTACTGAACTCCGAAAGCAAATTAATTTAAAAACACCAGGAATTTATAAATATTTCAGAAAGGCTTGTCCAGATTATGGCATCTATGGTGAAATTGTGTCTTGCTAAAAATTCTTGAATAACCTCCCCATCGAATGGACAATTTTGACTTTACATACAATTTTTGTGAAGAAAAAGAATATTTTTTTTATCTTTACTATTCCTGTTGCTATTTATTGGCCTGTAGGAACCCGAAAGTTCATGACCTCACCGACTCGACTCCGCCATCATTCCCTGTCCTGCGCACTCTCCTTCCACGCTTGACCAGCCGATCCGATCTATTCAAGGTCAAACCTAACATTGTCCTCCCATCTCCGTCGCGGCCTTCGTGCCGGTCTTTTTCCCGTTAGTCTGTGGCGGTTCTAACAGGTATACACACAATACACAAGCATATAGTGAAGAACACCGAACGAAAATCGAATAAGAAAATGCATCAGAGCCGTATACCATAGCGATATCATATCAATTCCACATCAGTTGAGTGTAGTTGAGTTTAGAAATCGAATTCGTACACACGGCAGTGGCATGGTGTGTTGAGCATTGCTTACATTTTTAGTTATTGTAACCGTCATAGCGTCAGTTCGAATCACACGTTCTTCACTATCGTCGTAATAAGCTATAAGTCTATTTTCAAGATTTCTACGCACGGTTCTATCGTTGCCCATTCGCGCCACATATCCGGCCCATCTTAATCTTCGCGACCTGATTACTCTCACTATTGTAGGTTTGCGGTATAGGTCTTCCAATTCGTGGTTGTGGAGTTTCCCCCATTTACCTGCCTCCTCGTCATACTTACCTCCAAAGATACTTCTTAAAACCTTTTTTTCAAATACGCGGAATTTGTTTTCTTCCCGTTTTGTGAGCGTCCATGTTTCGGATCTGTATAGAACAATTGGCATTATTATGGTTCTATAAACACGAAGCCTTGTATTACATGATAGCAGTTCCGATTTCAGCAGTTTGCTGACTCCCTACCAATTAGCGTTGCCGGAATCCAGTCGTTTGTTAATTTTCTTTGACATTTCGTTATTGGCTATCAGTATTGTTCCCAGATATTTAAAGTCTTTAACTTTTTCAAATAAATTACCCCTGACGTTTATGTGTTTTCTTTGAGGTCCACCTGCTCTCGCCGTAATCATGTATTTTGTTTTGTCTTTATTTATTTCTAGGCCCACCTCTTCTGGCGCTTGCATGATTATTTCACTGTTTACTTACAGTTTCTAGATTAACGCCCAAAACGACGATGTCATCCGCATATGTGGGCAGTTATGTGACCTCGTTCAGGATTGATCCAGCCATGTTGTTGTCGTTTACCGTTCTAATGACATACTCGAGCACAAGTTTAAAAAGACATGATGAGAGGCTATGCCTCTGTTATAGTCCGTCCCGGATTTCAAATGGTTCTGAGAGGTGGTTTTCTATTCTAACTCGGCCTTCGTTTTCGTTCATGCAAATTTGAGTGAGGGTGGCATATTTTTTCGGGATTCCCAGGTCAACTACAATATGGTCGAGTCTTTGTCTTGCGACTGAGTCGTGGGCTTTTTTGAAGTCAACGAACAGTTGGTGAACCGTCTCTCCGTATTCCCACTTCTTTTCCAGCAGTTGCCTTACTGTGAACATTTGGTCGCTTGTTGACCGGTTCGTACGGAATCCGCATTGGTAGTCTCCCAGTATTTCTTCTGCGAACGGTGTGATTCTCGCCAGTATGACATTTGTTAGTATTTTGTATGTGGTTGGAAGCAATGATATTCCTCTGTAGATTTCGCAATCAGATCTGTCGCCTTTTTTGAAAATGGGGACGAGAATTGAGGTTTTCCATTCTTCCGGAGTGACATCCTTATACATATTGTTTTGATGAGTTCGTGGATCTTTCGAGCTGTTGCCTCTCCTTCATGCTTCACAAGCTCTGCCGGTATGCAGTCGACTCCGGGAGCCTTGTTGTTTTTCAATCGATTTATTGCGTCTGCAACTTTGTCGAAAGAGGGCTTTGGGATCTGATGCTCTGCTGTATGTACATCTGGTGCGTTTATTTGTGGTTGATGGGTGCACACTTTGAGCAGATTTTCAAAGTACTGCTTCCATCTTGTCACGATATTGTTTGCTTCTGTGACCAGACAACCGTTTGCGTCTCGAATTATTTTGGGTCTCCCTCGGTAGCCATTTCTAATTGAATTTATGCCGGCATATATACCTCTGATATTCTTTGCTCTGGCATTTTCTAGGATTTTTTCGATCCGAGCATTCTCATTCGCGTTTTTTGCGTTTGAAGAGTTCCATTGTCTCTTTCCGAATTGTCGCGTATCTTTCTGCGTTGAGTTCATCATATCTTTGTAAGTGGATCACTCTGACGCGTTTACGTTCTTCGAATTTCGCCCGGCACACATCGTCAAATTAAGGTTTGGACTTAATTGTTTTCTTAAATCCTAATACCTTTTGGGCTGTTTGTTTGATTGTGTCTCTGATCGATGCCCATTTAGTGCCCAGATTATTGGTTTTCTCTGCCCCACTGCTCCCAATCTCTAGGATGCTAAATCTATTCGTTAGTTCGTTTTGATATTCAGCCCTTTTGCCGCAGGTCTTTTAGTTTATCAATGTCAAACTTTTTGCTCGTCTCCCGTGTTTACTCATGTGGGTTTGCTGCGAGCCGACTCCTAATTTTGCCTATCACTATAAGATGATCGGAGTCGCAATCTGGTCTTCTATATGATCTCACGTCAAGGATCTTCGGATGGTGTCTTTTGTCTATGAGGAAGTGGTCTATTTGGTTACGCGCTACGCCGTCGGGTGATATCCATGTGACTGTGAATTCGCTTGTGCTTTGACATTGTGCTTTTCACTACCAGATCTTTTGACGCTGCGAACCTGATATTCCATTATCATTTCAAATGTCATGTAGGCTTTCTTTACCTATAGTTGGTAGGAAGATAACTTCCTTTCCAATTTTCGCGTTGAGATGCCGAGGAGGATTTTAACATCGAATAATAAAATCCCACCAAATACTTCATCTAGGGTCTCGTTGAGCGTGTCCTCCGTTTCTTCGTTTGTAGATTCTGTTGGGGGGGTGCAGGTTTATAAGTACATAATTGTACCACGGGTCCTGTATTTTTAGCACTGGCATTCGCCCACATTTTTTACATAGGGCGTAATCTTATTGCTTATGATGAAGCCGGTTCCTAACAGCAGGCGAATTATCTGAATTTATAACATCACGCAACAACAAGATGTCGACAGGCTTAGATGGAATCCCAAACCTTCTTTACAAAAGACTTCTCCCGTCAAATCTTGTTCCTATGCTCGTTCTTCTCAACCACATAATTAACGTATCACATTTCCCAGATAACTGGAAAACCACGGTTATAGTCCCTATCAGTAAGTCCAGCCCTTCCAACAACCCCAGCAACTATCGTCCAATATCGTTATTAAACACATTAAGCAAGATATTGGAATGCAAGATATATCGAAATCTCCTTTCATTAGCTAATGACAACGCTATCATCCCAAATTCTCAGTTTGGCTTTCAGCGCGAGAGCTAACACCTCCCACATAATGTATCATACATCCGCATACCTATTACTATAATTAAAACCCCAAACAAATCTCTATATACACTAACCCTTGTATTTTAAAATATCTATTGTAATTAACCTTAGTACCATTTCTATTATCAATCTTTGTAATATAAATACTGTATACATATTATACAAACTCGCACTATCAAAACATGGCCAAAAGCATACCGATGATCCAAACCTATCATAAATCAACACACGGCCCCAGTACAGAAAACTCAAACTTTTCCACAACAGACAGACCAACAAATAGGCTGAACCCCACACTCAACCTTATCACAATTCGAGGCATAAATACCGCCACCGAAGAGGAACCGAGGCGATTGATTTCCCAGCCGTGAACGAACACACACGTTCACTTTTTGAATAATAAATAGATTTAAATACAAAATTTGTTTTAATTAACTCGAGTCAAAATTGAAAGGAATGCCTTCGGTGACATTCGGTAACAACAGAAGTAAATTAAATTAAATTAAAACGAGAATTAAGTGTAGCTACTCGACTGAAAGGACAAAAGAATATCGGAACAGTATCCTAGTTTGTGTATTTAGACGTTAAGTGATATGTACTTAATAAAATAAAAGTAAAAAAAATAATTGCGCAACTAAAAGACGAAACATTCCAACAATAAAATAAAAACCACAGAATAAGAACAAGGATCCCAGTGTTTTAATCGTCGCTATCATTCGCTCTGGTTTCGTTTTGTTTTTCTGCGAAAAGTGTTCGGCGGAACACTGCATCACCAATTATAGGCCAACGATAAATCCGCCAAAGTATCATATAACACCAACCCAAATGGAGAAGCTACGCACTTTCGAAAGGAAATGCTTCAGGCTGGTCACTGGCCTCAACCGACAACCCAGCTCTTACAAGTATTACAATAACAGCTTGCTATACAATGCCGCTAATATTGATTGTCTTGATAGACGCGTCCTAGAGCTGTCTATCAAATTTATTGAAAACCTCCCAAATAATCCCAACACCATAATAACTTCACTACTACCAACTCCTCTAGATAACAAGGCTCACTATCTGAATTGTCTCCACACCAGAAGTCTATTCACCTCTGGAAGGTGAACGACTCCAACGAGGTTGTGTACCATAACACCGAGCTGGCACCCAATCAGTTCAAATACTGTAACATACAACCATTCTCCAACATTCTGGGTTTTAACGAACAACCGGAAAGTGTTATCGCACCCGAGACCACTAAGTTACCATATCCCACGCCAAACCTACTTCCTTATACATCAATCCCTATATTCGCCAATTCACATTACATCCTTAACTTATTATAATATAAATTAGGTTAAGCTAGAATAAATTATAGTTAAGGTAAGTAATAGATTAGATTGAATTAAAAAATACAAATCCTGGTTTTCTGATCTTTACCAGGAAAACTGTTAATATTGTCACAAATTCAAAACCGACACACTTGTCAACCGTTAGCGTGACCTCATGGCGTCGCACCGAGCCTAAAGCCAACTAATACGACATCAACACACCGATTCTGGAGCCATCTAGAGGAATACTGGAGAATACACGAAACTGGCAAAAACGTCAGAAGCAGACGGAACCACCAGAGAGAACACGGCAAGAACGAAGAAAAAGGAGAGCTAGAGGAGGAATTGAGGAATTTAACTGAGCAAAAGAGCTTGTCCTGGAAGATTGAAGGGCTCTTGCGATCCAGTGGTCGAACTTGCGTAAAGGAACGGATGGTTTTAAACTGGACATAGTTTAACCGTCGTGTGCGAAGTAAAAACGTGACAATTGGTGTCAGAAGTGGGATCGCGGAGTGATCGTGGACAATGGTAAAGTTTGCCGACCTAAGAATACCTCAATTGAGGGACGAATTGGAATCTCGACGATTGCCCGGAACAGGACAAAAGGCGGAACTGCAAGCACGATTGCGGAAGGCTCTGGAGGATGAGGACATCGAAGTTGAAACCTATGAGTTTTACCAAGGTGCTACGGGACCTTCATCCGAGGTCAAGGAGCAGTTGATGAAACCCCAACCAACTCTAGCTTCCGATATGAACGTGCTTTTACAAGCAATGGCACAACAATTGGCGGAGCAGTCTTCACGTATGGAAAATCAAATGGCGGAACAGTCCTCACGCATGGAGAATCAGTTGACGGAACGCATAGAGAAGCAGCTGACGGAGCAGTCCTCGTGCCTGAAGAACCAGTTGCCAGAACACACTTCACAAGTTAAGGACCAACTAGCGCACATCGAACGAAATGCCGCTAAGTTGCGGGCGAGGCATGACCAAATGGAAGGCGAACTACATCACTTGGAATCGAAACTTAGGGAGTTGGATATTCATGTGCGTGAAAGACAGTCAAGCGTACCAGTTACGACTGTCAATGCGATGAAACTTAAGGCCCCAACCTTTGATGGAACTGTGCCGTTTAGTGTTTTTAAACTACAGTTCGAGACGACAGCACAAACTAATCATTGGACAAGGACGGACAGAGTGGCAGCGTTGGTGGTATCGCTAAAAGGCCCCACCGCCGATGTGCTACAAACTGTTCCTGCAAGTGATTGTAGGAATTATGACGCAATAATGGCTGCGATTGAACGGCGTTACGGCAGCGATCATAGGAATGTTCCAGATAGAGTTGATGAATCGCCACCAAAAAGCAAACGAGCCATTACAAGAATATGCAATGAAGATAGAACGGCTCGCGTACTTGGCAAACGCAGATGCACCCGCGGAGGTAATCGAAATACTCAAAACCCAGGCGTTCGTCAATGGTTTGAAGGATGCAGATACAAAACGAGCAACGTACTCTATGCCGAAAAGGACATTCGCGGAAACAGTGTCGTTTGCATTGATACAGGAAACAGCAAGTCTGTTAAGTAAACCAGTGCATAGAGTCCATCGCGTGGAAATGGAACCGAACGAATCCCTGGAGAAACGTGTGAGGGATCTCATAAAGACTATGACCCAAATGATGTCAACCGGACGCAAGGGCTCCGACGGGAAATGTTATAATTGCGGAAAAGCTGGGCACTTTTCACGGGATTGTGATGCACCGCGCAAGGGAAAAGAGAATGGAGGAAAGCGAGGTCCAGAAAACGCTCGTGGTTCCTCTGGAGAAAACCCATCGTTAAACTAAAAAGGACCAGCTCAAAGGGGCAAAAGCTGGTTCCCGTATCGGACTGCCCCACAATCCCAGTTTCACAAATAAGTCGGAGCAACAATAATCTAAACGCGAGTGGAGCTGTGAATGAACGATGTGAAGGGATAGTCGACATCCGCTTATTGAGTCTCGGACCTGATGCAGAATGGGACTCCAGTGCTATGAGAAAAAGCCAACTGGACGATGCCGATTTGGTCAAGATCCTGAAAGCAAAGGAATTGAATGAAAGACCAGCAAAGGAAGGAATGTCATCGGAGAGTCCAGTGGCCAAGACGTATTGGGCGCAATGGGACAGCCTGAAATTAATAGACGGAGTATTACATCGCCAATGGGAAAGCAATGATGGTAGATACACCTCCGACTTAATTGTCCTACCAAAATCAAGGATAGCAGCCGTGTTGAAAGAATTCCATAATGGAACAAGCAGAGGACACCTCGGCGTTGAAAAAACCCTGGAGAAAATAAAACAACGGTTTTACTGGGTGAATGGCCGGAATTCAGTTGCTAATTGGATTAAAAACTGCACACAATGTATGGCAGCCAAGGGCCCAAAAGTCAAAAGCAGAGGGAAGTTACAGCAGTATAATGCCGGAGCGCCATTTGAGCGCGTCGCAGTGGACGTAGCTGGCCCCTTCTCTACTAGTGACTCCGGCAACAAATATGTACTCGTGGTGATGGACTATTTCAGCAAGTGGCCCGAAGTGTATGCGATACCAAACCAGGAGGCTAAAACTGTAGCCGAAGCTTTCGTGCAGAATTGGGTCACGCGATTTGGAGTACCGATCGAGTTACATTCGGATCAAGGGAGAAATTTCGAGTCTGCTATCTTCCAAGAAATGTGCTCACTGCTGGGCATCAAAAAGACACGGACGACAGCTCTGCACCCACAGTCGGATGGAATAGTTGAGAGGTTCAACCGTACGCTCGAGGAACATTTGCGAAAAGTTGTCGATAAATGTCAGCGTGATTGGGACAAGCACATCCAAATGTTTTTAATGGCATACCGATCAGCAGTAAACGACACTACCGGACACCCACCTGCACACATCATCTTTGGTACAGACTTGAGGCTACCATCGGACCTGAAATTCGGTAGCAACGGTGCCACTATTAAAGCCGGAGGCAGCTATTGGGAGGTGCTCCAATCCGAGATGGACGAAATACACCGTCTCGTGAGGCAACGGACGCGGTTGATGAGCAACAAAATGAAGGATCGGTATGATCGAGCCATGAATTCCGAGGGATTCCAAGAAGGCGATTTAGTACTAGTATATAACCCCCAACGGAGGAAGGGTCTGTCCCCAAAACTGCAGACATCGTGGGAAGGCCCATATAAAGTCTTAAAGCGACTAAACGATGTGGTGTATCGCATACGGAAGAGGCAAGGGAAGATAAAAGTTGTGCACATAGAGAGACTATCCCCATTGGGATCATGGAATTTGGAGTCTGATCGGGACGATCAGACTTAAGTGGGGGGTAGTGTCACAAATTCAAAACCGACACACTTGTCAACAGTTAGCGTGACCTCATGGCGTCGCACCGAGCCTTAAGCCAACTAATACGACATCAACACACCGATTCTGGAGCCATCTAGAGGAATACTGGAGAATACACGAAACTGGCAAAAACGTCAGAAGCAGACGGAACCACCAGAGAGAACACGTGCAAGAACGAAGAAAAAGGAGAGCTAGAGGAGGAATTGAGGAATTTAAAGGAACAAAAGAGGTTGTCCTGGAAGATTGAAGCGCTCTTGCGATCCAGTGGTCGAACTTGCGTAAAGGAACGGATAGTTTTAAACTGGACATAGTTTAACGGTCGTGTGCGAAGTAAAAACGTAACAATATTAAAACCTATAATACTCGAATAGTTATTCACACATTTAGTTATGTTTGAAAAATGTGTAATGTATGCATGTAAACAATTGTGTCACTAGGATTATAAGTTAGCTGTAGTACTTAATGTAAACATTGATTATTGGTCAAGTAAACACAGTATGTTAAAAAAAAGATGCAATAACGAAAAATACGAGTGGTTACGCTGCTGTCCGGAAGTAGAAAGATAGATTCGGAAAAGAACAAATGACAGGTAATTCACACGTTAAACATTGTGTTATCGGTAATGTTGATTTCGGCCTGAATGTTGGTGAAAGGGTGAATGTTTGTGGTGTTGTGTCTGTTCGTAAAGCGAAGACAAAGCGTGTTCTTCGGAGTAATAATATTAACCGGGGTACGATGGGTGGTAAATGGCATTTGTTTAATTTTTAGAAAACAACTTTTGTTGGTGCAGTATTTACGAACGGGCCACCTATCAATGTGATCCTTTTGGAGGAATATTTTTGCGTATGAACCATGGGATACATATCTGTATTTATTTATTTTCAATAGAGTGCACCACAGCACAATAATTGAAGAAAGCTCTTATGTATTATATGATAAATTTAAAATGTTCTTCAGATGATGTTCCTAAGTTTGAAATAAATTCTGTTAAGGCGTAAAATACAATTGCTTGAGAGTGCATTTTTCGGATATATGGTACACAGTACGTCTCTTACCAAAAATTAAGCTAAAACTCGATTTTGATTCCATTCAGTGTTACAATTTACATGGATGATTGCATTCACCCAGCGCAATTCGCATTCATGCTAAATTGAATTCACTTCGGTATCACGAATGTCTCCAAGCAGTTTTTCAGATTGTCAAACTATTGCTTGTTGCATCCTATCAGCATGAGTCACTTCATATGAAATCACTTGTTACATTTTCTTTCTCCCTATTTTATAATCGACTAATCAATTCAGATAAAAATAATATTTTTGATCGTTGAATTATATAATACGTTACTTTAGACAAAAAACAAAAACTACTTTACGAATTATTTACTTTAACGATATTGTAGAAATTAATCATAGGAGTTGAAGAGAATATAATATTATTGAAAAAAAATAGTATTCAAAAGATATTTCGAAACTTACGAGCAGTACGTGTGTGTTTTTCTCACAATAATTTCCTTTCGAACGGATACATTACATAAAAGAAAAAAACGATAAAACTAGCCGTGAAAATTGTACAACTTTATACAGAGTTTTTAGTTTGGTTAACATTATACAACAAAGAATAAAATGCGTGAAATCGTTCATATTCAAGCCGGCCAGTGCGGCAACCAGATTGGTGGAAAATTTTGGGAGGTAATTTCTGATGAACATTGCATTGATGCATCTGGAACATATTATGGAGATAGCGATTTACAATTAGAACGTATTAATGTTTATTATAATGAAGCAACTGGAGCTAAATATGTCCCTAGAGCTATTTTGGTTGATTTGGAGCCTGGCACCATGGATTCCGTTCGTTCAGGTCCCTTTGGACAAATTTTCCGTCCAGATAATTTCGTATTTGGCCAATCTGGAGCGGGTAATAATTGGGCGAAAGGACATTACACAGAAGGAGCCGAATTGGTCGATTCTGTTCTGGATGTAGTACGAAAGGAAGCCGAAGGATGCGATTGTTTACAAGGTTTTCAATTAACTCATTCATTAGGAGGAGGTACCGGTTCCGGAATGGGAACATTGTTAATCTCGAAAATTCGAGAAGAATATCCAGATAGGATAATGAACACCTTTTCTGTAGTACCATCGCCCAAAGTATCTGATACAGTTGTAGAACCATATAATGCAACGTTAAGTGTTCATCAATTGGTAGAAAATACAGACGAAACATATTGCATTGATAACGAGGCACTGTACGATATCTGCTTTCGAACATTAAAATTAACAACTCCAACATACGGCGATTTAAATCATTTAGTATCCGCGACTATGTCGGGCGTAACAACTTGCCTTCGATTCCCTGGTCAATTGAATGCCGATTTGAGGAAATTGGCTGTAAACATGGTACCCTTCCCCCGTTTACACTTTTTCATGCCTGGTTTTGCTCCATTAACATCACGAGGTTCACAACAATACAGAGCCTTGACTGTTCCCGAATTAACCCAACAAATGTTTGATGCTAAAAATATGATGGCTGCATGTGATCCACGTCATGGTCGTTATCTAACCGTTGCTGCTATTTTCCGAGGACGTATGTCCATGAAAGAGGTTGATGAACAGATGTTAAATATCCAAAATAAGAACAGCAGCTATTTCGTTGAGTGGATTCCAAATAATTGTAAAACAGCCGTATGTGATATTCCACCAAGAGGTCTGAAAATGGCTGCCACATTTATTGGAAATTCAACCGCTATTCAGGAACTATTTAAGAGAATATCTGAGCAGTTTACGGCGATGTTCAGAAGGAAAGCATTTTTACATTGGTATACTGGCGAAGGTATGGATGAAATGGAATTCACTGAAGCTGAGAGTAACATGAATGATTTGGTTTCGGAATATCAACAATACCAAGAAGCAACAGCCGATGAGGAGGGTGAATTCGACGAGGAAGAAGAAGGCGGCGGAGAGGAATAGATTGCAAAATTTTCTTTGTAACCAAATTATATTGTATACGGTTGATTGTTAAAATTTTATTCTTTTACAATACATTAATTGATAATTAGCGCGATTTTAATGTCTATTGTTCTTTTTTGTAATCTTGCATTCCGCTTTATAATATGTTACCTTTATATTGGATAGCATCAGCTTAAGAAGGGGATTACTGAAGAAGACGAATGTTCGAAAACCCGATCGGATGTCTGCTGTAGAATCGGGTAAGTAAGAACGCGCGAGTTAAATGGAATCTTCAGCTCGTAGCTTTTTTAAAAATAATTATAAAACTTATATTTTCTTTTTTTCTTTTCTTTCCTTTATTTAACTTATTCTATACTAACTTTTCTGGCGCAAGGCTAATAACCTTGCCCGGAAAAACAAATTATTATGGAAAATTTAACAAGCCTCAGACTTGTGAAATAAGGCCAAGACTGGATCCCGGTTGTAGTGCCGATGATTATAATGATGATACAAACTTTTACTATTCCGTGGTTTTTTAACAACTTTTATCTTTTTATATAGATATCGATTTTCAAATATATGACCTGCATCCTTCCGAGTTTAAGAACGAACTGCTTCTAAGTCCGAAATCTAAAACTGAAAAATGCTATTACCCACACTGACCTTGATACGGTGGGAGAACATTGCACCTCACGGCGTGTCAAGTTCAGTGCCTGGGAAAGATGCACTTTACAGTTACGCAAGACTACGTTGCAGTTTGCTTGCTGGCCGGAAATCGCTGCTTAAGATTACGTCGGGGATCGTTGTGTTGGCGCAACTTTTTATTGAAAACTAAATTATAATTCCCTCAAGAATTATTTACAAACATCTTATACTTTCAGCAAGGGAACATAGTTGAGTTATACTGATAATCACATTTTTTCTTTGCTATTTATCATCATCATCATCATCATCGGCACTACAACCGGGATCCAGTCTTAGCCTTATTTAGCAAGTCTCGATGGTTGTTAAATTTGCCATAATAACTTATTTTTACGGGCAAAGTTATTAGCCTTGCACCATTTGCTATTTATACGTATCATTATTGTGCTCTTCTATTTTTTAATGGTATGTAGTTTTTGATGGCATAAGATTCCATATAGTTCCTTTAGAACGTGAAAATAGACGAATAGAATAGGAATAAACGAAAAACATTCCGGATCATTTATTCTTTCACAAAGCAGCTACTGATAGTCAGTCCCCACTGATACTAAACGGCGGATCCTATATTACGTTTCTATTTCATATATATTTTGGCGGATTTATTCAATATGTTCCGCCGAACATAGTCCACCCAGAAAAGAAATAAGGACGTTTGTACTCGTTTTCGATTTTTTTATTTTTTCCCTTTAATATATTTTTTAAATTACATTTTTCGTTTCCTTAACTAAATTCGCGACTCTTTCCCCGCACTCGCCTTGGTTCGCGCTCGAGTCACCTTTTTCTCTTTTTTACTTCGTCGCTCGGAGGTCTTCCTCTCGTTGAGGTTAATATCGTACTAATTTATATATCTCGCGACGGCAAAAATTCTCACCGAAAAAAGATTCGTCAAGTTATTCTCTCTTTCCCCTCGTTCGACATTTTGTATTTCCTCCGTACCTGAAAACCATTTCTACCTCGGCGGTATCTTTTTTGTGCTTTTCCTGGTGGTTAATTCCCCAGGGTATTTTACCTGGCCGCAGTAATTATTTTCGGCTGCGATACTTACAGGTAATTGTTTCTACAGTAGGGTACATGTTAAAAATAATTGCCGTCTTTCAGCCTGTGTCTATGGTGATATTTTCGCGATGGGAAAGCCGAATTGCGGCTGGCTCCAAAGGAGATCACCAGTATCGTCCAATACTTGGCCGCCTGACGTTTTAGTAATTTTTGCCGCGTTGGTAAATGAAAATTTCAGCTAATGTATTTTCAACGAGTTCGTTTCAGAAAAATATGATTTTTCTGTTGCCGTGTACGCACAGGGAGTTTGGTGAAACATGCAACCCAGGTGTAAGAGCGCACGTGCGGTTGAATATGAAAGTATGCATGGGCGAGCTAAGGGATTTACAGTGTTTTGTGGGCTTCGTAGAACCGCCACAATATTGGTCTCGAATATTTGGCTTATTAACTCCACGATTAATCGCATTTACTAAGAATTACCGACGCATGTCATCATTACACAATATCAAGTGAGGGAGGGATTTGAAATTTCTGAAGGTTTATCCTAACGTATCAGTTTAAGAAATCATCATCATCGGCACTACAACTGGAAACCGGTCTTGGCCTTATTTAGCAAGTCCTGAGGCTCGTTAAATTTTCCATAATGATTTGTTTTTTTTTCGGGCAAGGTCATTAGTCTTGCGCCAGAGGCGCCCCGGCGGGGAATCGAACGCCGGTTTCCCGCGTGACAGGTGGGTATACTAACCACTATACTATCGAGGAGCCAGTTTAAGAAATACACGTTGGTATTTTCATTGTCCCCCACATGCATGCAGCCAGGACAAGGGGATTACCATCTTATTGGTAAACTCATTTTTTTGAAGAAATAGCTAGAAATAAATATTTGGGAGATCGGCTGTTGAAAATCCATGCGAAGGTTGGTTCTTCAACCCCAGTTTCCACCGCAGGCCTGAATGATGAGGGGAAACATCGGTTTGCCACCAACCACAGCGATTCATAGGTGACATAGTCGTAGAGCTTCAATAATAACAGCAATCTCGCCAAGCAGGACATAACAGGGGGAGAGGGTGTGGTAACACCTCCCTCTTCATTGCTAATGCAAAGAAATCAAACGAATGGCCGTTCATCTCCTCCATTGATACATTCGCCACATATGTACAGTGCCCCTTGTTGCATATATGATTATAACAAGCAATTAAATATATCTTTCGCCACTCACTTCAATCAGTCATTCACTAATGTGTCCTTTGCCCCTGACCCGTCATACTTCAACTATCTAGCCGCAAACTCAAAGACGAGTTTTTACCGGGCCCTGATAGTATGTTTTTGTACAAAACTTACGCCGGGCTTGCCTTGGGGGGCGGTGTCGTGGGCCGTAACGCAACCCTGCAATCCTACCTCTCCTCTCCTTCCCTTAAACTAGTTCTCCCCTACACCTTTCCAATCCCACCCACAATTTCAACCTCTCCCCCACAGCTCACTAACTCCGCCCCCATATCAGTCCGTACACATGCCCTTCACTGTCTCACAAATGGCGCATTTACAATCCCCACATACACTCGCTCGTCCCTGGCCTCCTACCTCCCCTATCGTCCAGTAATCTTCAACTTCCTGGTTTTCTTCTCCTTTTTTTCGATTGAATAATTGAATAACGTCTTAACCACTACTCTAGATTTTAGGATAGTCTGTAAGGTTTTATGTTGTTAATTTTTAAGCTTGCATTAAGCTAAATAAAAATGGGGGTTCCGCCTTCAATCAATCAAACGATATTCCTTTTTAGAGTTCTATACTAAAAGGATGTTCACCTTTTTATAAATTAATCAAACACATTTTTTTTGTTTTTGTTATTCTATTTTAATTGACTTTCCTTTTTATTAGACTTCGGTTATAGTCCTTAATTCAATGTTTTTATTTCTTTCTTTTTCGTTTGTAAAATTTTCTATTTTAGTTTTGAAACAACGGTTTACAATATAATATCAACTATGTTTTGTTAAAGTCTTCTATTTTAATTTTGAAACAACTATTCACAATTTTCACATCCAGGCGCACACCATTTAATACCAACTTTCTTGGCTGACTTTCAATTTTCAACTCGCTATTGAAATCATTCGACCTGCCTCGTCGACTTTTTATGTTCAACCCCACGTGGAGTTTTTCCTTCCTCGCTCCAACCAATTTTTATTATTATTTATTGGCCTATAGGAACCCGGAAGTTCATGACCTCACCGACTCGACTCCGGCATTGTTCCCTGTCCTGTGCACTCTCCTTCCACGCTTGACCATCTGATCCGATCTCCTCAAGGTCAAACCTAACATTGTCCTCCCATCTCCGTCGCGGCCGTACTACCGGTATCTTTCCCGTTGGTCTACCGTCAAGAATTCTACGCACGGTCCTATCGTTGCTTATTCGCGCTACATGTCCGGCCCATCTTAATTTTCGCGACTTGATTACTCTCACTATTTTTTTTCCATTTGCTTTCTATTCTCCGTTAACCGATTTCCCGCATTGTGGTTGAGAACTCGCACAATCTCTCACACCATGCACAACAGTAAAATCGGATAGCAAATTTCTGGGTTAGGGGCGGTGTTGTTGTTTTGCTATATAATTGATAATTTGGGCAATTCGTAAAGACTTGGTATATTCCTATTCAGGTAGGAATTTGAACAATTTACGATTAGGCGTGGGAAAATGAAAAGTTTTTGCATGGAATTGCAATGGACAATTGGCCAGCAAAATAGCAAGTTTTTGGGTTGGGGTTTTGTATTTCAAGGGATGAACATTTTATAAAATGTGTTTAGTATATGGTTTTGGTTTCGCTAGGAAGTGGAAATCTTCAAAAGATACCTCTGGACCAATCCTGAGGCATGTCGGGTTTTAACCGATTAAAACCACCTTCCGCCAGGCACATATTCCCGTTGATCCCCGCAGAACTTTCTCTTAGATATTCCATCGCGCGGGGGGGTGGTGTTTACTTGTTACACCGCTCGACACGTCGCAACTGCTGCATCATTTCACAAAGAATACCATTTGTTACGGACCATGCCTGCTTTGAACTCAGCCTGTATTCTATTACTTCTGCCGGACTAACTGTCCGTCTCATATGTCTCTCCAAAATCGTTCGTGTGGTCTCGAATCTCACGCACTCTGTGAGTACGTGTTCCGCATTTTCTATTTTGCCTTCGGAATGCAAGCAGTATGGGTGATTCGCATGCTTATACTTGTGCAAGTATTGCCAAAAGCATCCATGTCCTGATATTAGCTGAGTCAAGTGATAATTCAGCTCGCCATGTTTTCTTTTCACCCATGTTTCTATATCAGGTATGGTGTGGTCCAACTTCCTTTGATGGAAGAATCCCACCATCGTTGCCATTCTCTTAGGCTTGCGAGCTCTAATTGTGACCGCATTTTCCGACGATTCTCTTGGGAGACCTTATGCAATGGAGCGTTTTCTTTAGCTGCAATGTGACCCTGAACGCACCATCATACATGATATTCCATAACACCGGACCTAATACAGATCCCAGAGGATCGCCGCTGTTATTTTATATTCCTGTGATCCCTCATCTGTATGATAGAGCAGTCTTCTATCCGAGAGATAGTTTGCTAGTATACGCACCAAGTAGGGTGAGACTTGTAGATCGCGTAACACTTCTAGAATCCGATTCCAATTCACCGCGTTTAACGCATTTTTAACATCTAGCGTCATCTTCGCGCAATATTTTTTTGTACCACCTAGCCATCCTGCTCCTGCTATCGCATTGCGAGCGATGTCGCACACCACAGATAGTGCCTTACCGGTTGATCTACCTTTCCGGAGTTCATACTGCGATTCAGAGAGCCCCAATGTCCCCTCAGTGATTCCTGGCAAGTGGCAATTACTCACTCAAGCAGTTTTCCTGTTGTGTCCAACATGCACAGCGGGCGATAGGATGCTTCTGGATTCTTGACTCCTTACAAGTTGTCTTGACTGGTACAAGCACAAGCCGCTGTTTTTCCCATCGTTAAGGAGATTGTCCTGTTTGAAGGCAGGTTATTGTATGGTGGGAATATGCTATTGTCGGAATGTGATGCTTGATTATTTGGATGAGGATATGAATTAGTGAATTTATTATTTATTTATTCAAAAAAGGGGGGTGATAATTAACGTATGTTAATTATGTAACACCCTGTGCCTCTTAATTCCGATTCAATTCATTATGTAGAAATGCATCCAATGTATAACTAATAAACCTGATAATTCTCTATCTCCAATTCCTCCTCCATCGTCTACAATAAGTAATCGTATTAGTCGCAAACAACAAAACAAACCATTGATTATAACTGGTTTAGATCCAGCAAATGTACAACAGTTGTACAATCCGCAAATCAACACGAATATTCCCAATCTTTGGGGCTGTTTCTCATTATCCTCGTCCTCATCGATCATGTACAATACAATCAAAAGTATACAGTCTAATTCTTAAGCTTACTGCGCGATATGACAGCAGAATGCGACCCTCATCTAGCGGTCGCATGATCGTCACTTCGAACCATCGGCGGAGGTTTTGATCCTAGGCCCGCACACTTAATATAAACATTTTAGATTATTTTCCCGGCGCTCATCGTTGGCTTTTTGCGTCCAGTACGGAGATTTTGTGTTGGATATTTTGCATAGAAGATACAAGCGCGGGAGTTTGAGAAGAATCAATATCTATTCGTCATTTCATTATTCTCTCTTCGACCACTGTCTGACAAGGACATTCTCTGGTAAGATGTACTGTGTTTGCACAAATCGCAATTCGTTGGTTGTTTTTATTCTTAACAAAACGTATACAAGTGGTTTCGGCCCGAGTAGAAGTGAAGTAACTAGTAAAGAAGTGTTGAATTATCCTAATTAATGTGAATTCATCATCAAGTCGACCACTGAAGTCCTGGTAACTCAACTCTTACGTTTAAACATCGGATGATAGACCGAAAAAGTGGAAATAGCAGGCAGTTTGGTCTTAATTCTTTCCACCCAGATACTACACCATATCATGGTGCATACTCTGCGATATGGTCGGGAGAAATCTTTAACTATGTTTCGGAGGTTAGCAGATAGTTCGTTAGGGTAAGACAACTACATGATGTTATCATCTTATATAGAGAATTCCGCAGGGAACACAACACTAATTGGATCTTTGGGGCTACAATTCCAATAGGAACAGCATGGGAATAATTTGATAAAAAAAAACTAAATAATGTACGCGAAACACTGCCGACATTTAATAATATCAACTTCGGTTTTACTAATACCAATATTTACAATCAACGAAGCCCGATATTTCGGCCATAGCAGATTGACTTGTCAATTGACTACGGATGTTCTCGTTGCCCCGTACATGACTCACATGCAAGATACCCATTTACATTAGCGACTGCGTTTTCCCCAAATGGGAGAAACAATTGAACCCAACAACTTGTTCATTTAATCGAAAAACGTATTACTAAGGTCCATCAAATTTTATCGCCTCCTAAGTTACGGTTAATCACAAACACTCTTCGAACCTATTTTACACCGTCGAAGATAAATACAAATCAACTATGGAGCATCTAAGATTTATCATCCTTGGTGACCTTAATGCGCACAATACCAACTGGCTACAATATTCTAACACAACGAGTATGGGGAATTATCTGAAATATAATCTGAATCAGCTGCTAGAAGAACCTGTACCAAGATGATTTTGCGAACACTTTGTATGTTTTGTGCAACCAGTTGCGTTTCAAACAACTGACTAACCTATCCATCGAGTTTCGTCAAATATGGAAATACAAAGTAACCAACTAGTAAGACTGGCGGGATTTCTTCACAATAGAACCATGGTCAAAAGTTTGCTTTTTAAAGTCCAATGCTAACGACTGGACAGAGTCAATCATGGTATGGATTTCCACATTCCACATTGTAACAAATTTATTCGATAAAAAATGTGAAGACTACCGCAAGTAAAAATAAGGCCTTTAAACTAGAACACTCCATATAGAGTGTCCTGTAAAAGCGTGCCACCTATTATGGTGTGATTCTTACATCATCATCATCATCGGCACTATAACCGGGATCCGGTCTTGGCCTTATTTAAGAAATCTCTCCACCTTTCGAGCCTTCCAGTTTGGCACTCCCAGGATCTGGGCGTCCTGGTCTACGCCATCCCTCCATCGCAGACATGATCTGCCCCGCTGTCTCCTTCCATAAATCCTGCCACAAAGGACTTTCGGGTAGGCTCCTTTTCGCTCATTCAAGCTAGGTGTCCCGCCCACCGGAGTCTTTCTTACAACATTAGCTTCAAAGTAGATTGCGTACAACTCATGGTTCAAATTCGTGCTCCACTACCCTGATAGTTTGACGAAGGTTAGGTCTTCTCTTCGCAGAAGTTGCGACCATGTACTTAGTTTTTCCCTCATTAATGTGCAGTCCCAGTTTTTGTGGCGCCTGCTCGATCTGGGTGAAGGAATCTTGTACAGCCGAATCGGATCTACCGATGATGTCGATGTCATCTGCGTAGGCAAGTATCTGACTGGACTTGGCGACAATAGTTCTGTGGGGGTACGAAGTCGCGACGCCGCACGGGCGAGAGTTCTACATCGACCCCACAAAATTGTCACTAAACGAAAGGATTGCGCTGAAGGAAAAACACCAACAAAAGAACGAAACTCCACCACTTTTCGTTCATCACCAGGAGGAAAGTAAAAGACCGAGGACTTTTATGTTTATTGTTTCATTTTTATTGTCGACAAAGCCTTTTATTAACGACAAAATTTATTTAATAGTTGTAAGAACACACTCTTACTGCACTTAATTAGTTATTTGATTTTATTGAAGACAGATTCTTTTATTAATGACAAATAAACTGACGCACCAAAATATTATACTAGATTCCACGCGAATATTAAACATGACTGTGTATGTTTACGCTTCTCCGCCGTGGTGACGGAGAGCGGGAGCGACAACGACCACGACTTACTCGATCGGCGGATGTAAAAGGACTCAACGATATTCAATCGTTATTAAAGAAATTCAGCCAGTGAATTTGGCTCTCTTAACGTAAGGGTGCAATTCCCGTTCCGAGAGAGACCTAAAGTCTCTTTTGGGTAACCAAGAGATCTCATACAGAAGGTCGCCACAGTACACTTGTGTGTGTGTACGTCGGTTCTATTCATAGATCGAAGCTACGATGCAGAACTTGATACACAAAGGAAAGGAAAGGGATCGTCAGATCTTTGTTTATGTGGAAAGGTTACTGGGAAACGGATCCAGAACTAAGTAGGATAAAAGAGATTTATGACCTGTGAGTTCAACTGAGTAATCAAGTTGCAACTCATTAAATGGTAGACGTATTTGCGATACGCTTTGGTGATTGGTAAGGGATTAGTCTCAACGCAGATGGTGCTAATTACATGCATCTGCGTTAGACCGTTTATCGCTGGCTGAAAGGGGTCGCCAGCCGATGTGTGTGTAGATAGTTTTTTGTACACCATCGAGGCTGGGAAGATAGACGGCACGATATTTATGATCCCTGTCACGATGGTTTCATTATATGTAAACCAAATCATCTTGTTTTCAGGTTCTTGGTTTGAGATTCCTGATAAGGTAAGAAAGAAATCTTACAGAGAATTGGTTTGCTAAGAGAATGCATGAAAGGTAAGTTTTATTTACAGGGACTTAAAGATCATAGATTTGATCTCTTAAATGCGTGAAGCACTTTCGGGTGCCTAATGCGATTGCATTGGCGAAAATTTATGCGTCTTGGGGTGAGGTAATGGGGTTTTTTAGGTAAGCGAACATTGGGATTTGGCGGAACCGCCACAGTTCCTCTTGTTGAAACGCCAGAGTCATGGATTGCTTTCTCCAACGCCGGGTTGAAGAGCAGGCGGCTAGAACATCCCCTTGTCGGAGTCCATTAAAGATGCTTATTGGTTTGGACAGCAATCCCGTTATTTTTACTTGACTAACTACGTTGGTCATGGTCAACCTACAAAGTCGTATCAATTTGTTTGGAATGCCGAACTCTCTCATGGCATTATATAGTGTTACCCTGGCTGTGCTGTCGTAGGCGGCCTTAAAGTCTATAAATAGATGATATAATGGAATCTTAAGTTCCAGACATTTTTCCATCGCCCGAGATGAAGCCACACTGATATTGACCAATGATGGCTTTATCGTATGGGGATATCCGATCTTGTATGATAGTGGAGAGTATCTTATAGGCGGTACACAGCAATATTATACCCTATAGTTGCTGCATACTGTGATATCTCCCTTCTTATGTATGGGGCAAATTATACCACGACCCCAATCTTCCGGCATCTCCCCTTGCTCCCTTTCCAGGCACTTTTCTTTTGTTTGTGGAGCCTTTTTTCAGATCTTCTGAGCTCTTTGTATTTCTTCTCGCGCACCCGCGTCCTATGAGACTGCTGCATTGCCCGTTATGCAGCATTCTTACATTCAGTCGCTAGTTTGCACTCATCATCAAACCAGTTTGCTCCGATCTCTACGACTACTGCCTGAGATGGAGTTGGCAGTACTAATTACAGTATTCTTAAGGCGTGTCCATTTCTCTTCTACGCCAGGCATTCTGACCCCAGGACTTACTCTCCCTCCGTCGAGCTTTTCGAGGGCGAGTCTTAACGCATGACCAAAGGTGTTACTGGTATTCTCATTGCGTAAGGTAGCCGTGTTGATTCGAACCTGATCCGCGGATGCAATACGTCTCCGTATGGCAATATTCTTTTGTCCTTTGAGTCGAGTAGCTACACTTAATTCTCGTTTTAATTTAATTTAATTTACTTCTGCTGTTACCGAATGTCACCGAAGACGAATACCTTTCAATTTTGACTCGAGTTAATTAAAACAAATTTTGTATTTAAATCTATTTATTATTCAAAATGTGAACGTGTGTGTTCGTTCACGGCTGGGAAATCAATCGCCTCGGTTCCTCTTCGGTGGCGGTATTTATGCCTCGAATTGTGATAAGGTTGAGTGTGGGGTTCAGCCTATTTGTTGGTCTGTCTGTTGTGGAAAAGTTTGAGTTTTCTGTACTGGGGCCGTGTGTTGATTTATGATAGGCCTGGATTGAGTTGCTGTACTGGGCCGTGTGTTGATTTATGATAGGTTTGGATTGATTATCATCGGTACGCTTTTGGCCATGTTTTGATAGTGCCAGTGAACTGAGTTTTTATATTGTAGCGAGCTTAGGGTACGCTGGATTAATTATTTTAAAATAAATAAGAGCCGTTAAATCGATTTTGAATTAATATAACACTTTATTAGTCCGTAATACAACCGTTACTTATACCGTACACTTAACGATTTCTTTACTTATCGCGTCCGTACTTATCGCGTCTTTTACTGCTTACTTCTCACTCGAGACGTATCGCTTGCTTCACTGTCTTACTTATAACTCCTCTCCATGGTCTGTGCGCGACGTATTTATACCGTTCCCTCATTCTGATTCGGTGTTTCGTTTCCGTCCGTTCCATAATCTCGACTTTTCTATTCCAGTTTTCCAGTACTTCCTAAAATAATCTAGTACTTTGTTTCGGACTTTCTCGAAGATTCCAGTACTGATTGTCATATGCGTCACACTACCCTCCGCCTAGATTAGTTCGTCCCGAACTAAGTTCACTGGTCTCCCGGGCCAATAAAAGCCGCCAGCCGGTCGCGATGCACCACTTTCATCTTGGCGTTCGGCGGTGGAAGTTCTTGACCTTCTTCCAAATTTTCTACTGCTCTCCTTTTCGCGTCAGCTCTAGCCTGCCGCCATTTTTCCTTTTCCTGACGACGGAATTCCTCTTGCATTTTAGGGATCTCATGCAAATAGTATAAGAGAAAATGCATGTGCACACGCTTAAGCTCTTCTGGAGTTTGCGCACCACGTAAGCGGTCTAGATCTTCATCTTTACTTACACGCGTATCACGTAAGTCTGTGAAAGTATGTTGTGACTATGTCAGATCGACGTTTGGAGGATCTTCGCGTTCCTGAGTTGAAAAGGAACTAGAGGACCGGAATCTGGATAGCAGAGGACAGAAGCAAATTCTTCGACAGCGCCTACAAGCAGCAATGGAGGAAGAGGGTATTGATGTTGACACATATGTTTTTGCGATTGGGCCAGACTGTCCGGATGGAGAAGAAACACCGAGTCAAGATGGTGCCAATGATGTAACGGAGAAGAGCTCGCCACAGTTGGACATTTCGGAGATGCTCAGGGTAATGATGATAAAATTGGACGCACAAGCTACAGATATTAATAAAAAACTGGACGCGCAAGCTTCAGATATTAACTCAAAATTGGACGCGCAAGCTACAGATGTTAATGCAAAGTTGGATGCCCAAACGCAGTGGATGAAATGTAATTTTCAACACTTTAAGGAAGAAATTCGAAACGAAGTAGAAAACCTAGATCTAAAAAACGAAGCTGAATTCAAGAAAGTCACCGATGAAATAACACGAATCGAAAAGAGACTTGAGTGTGTTGAGAGAAATAAGACATCGCCTAGCAATCAACATGACTACAAAGATACAAGGATGCAACCGCCAACCTTCGATGGAACGGGACCCTTCTCCGTATGTATACGTCAGTTTGATGCCGCGGCCAATTATAATAAGTGGCCGGATGAGCAAAAGTCAACATCACTAATCTTGTCACTCCGCGGGGCGGCTGCAGAATTGCTACAAACCATACCAGCAGAGAAGCAAACAGATTTCCAAGCGATAAGAGACGGCCTTGAAGCTAGGTATGGTGACAACCACATGCAGCATGTCTACCGCATGCAACTCCGGAGCAGAACGCAGAAACCGGGAGAAAATCTGCAACAGTTGCAGGCAGACATTGAGCGATTGGCAAACTTGGCTTATACAAATATGACTAAAGAATTTCTGAACGAGGTAGCAATGGATGCATTTATAAACGCACTCCAAGTTCGGGACTTGCAACAAGCCGTTCGTTTGGCGGGAAAGAAGACGACTAATGAAATACTGGCGTTCGCATTGGCATATGAATTTGCTAAACTGGCTACCAGGAGTACATATAGAGTTCGAGAAACGTCCGTCCAAGAATGTTCCTGCCAAAGAATCGGGTATGTACAACGGAGAACCCCGAGACCTGTTATGAAGTGCTGGACATGCGACGGAGTCGGCCACATCTCTGTTGACTGTAGGAAACGTCGACGAATGAATGAAACATCGAGTGAGAATTGTTGTTCATGCGCTTGTCATAAGAGGAGACTATCAACGGAACAACCTGAGGTGAAGAAACACATTGTACCTGTCACAGTACTAAATGCGTTCGAAGAGCAATAAGAAAAGGAGAGTTAACCGCAGAATGTGCACCCGTATCAATGATAAGCTCAATTCAGCAAGGGAAGGTGCATAATAACGCTGATGTTCTATCAAGAAGACGATGTAAGCCAGATTTTAAACATTGTCATAGACCGGAAGAGAAAGAAGAGGCGTACGACCTGCGAAATGTACAAGTAGAAGTACTAGATGGGTGGACGAGTGATGCTATACGCGCAGCTCAACTTCAAGATGAAGATATGTCGCTAATTCTGGAATACAAGGAAAAGAACGTGCGGCCAACTTGGAACAATATTTCCGACAAGAGTGGAACATTAAAGGCATATTGGGCACAATGAAATTCCTTGCAGGTGGAAGATGGAATTCTAAAGCGTAAATGGGAAGCCGCGGACGCAAAATCCTATCGAATGCAGATTCTAGTCCCACCATCAAAAGTGAAAGATGTTCTAACAGAAGTGCACGACGGGGCCTCCGGTGGACATTTAAGTGTTAATAAGACACTTAAAATTACGATCTCGTTTTTACTGGCTTCACATGAGAGATGACGTCGAGTCTTGGTGTAGGAAGTGCACAACTTGCACTGCGACCAAAGGACCAACGGCAAAACCAAGGAGCGCTATGAAGCAGTACAACGTGGGTGCCCCTTTTGAGCGAATTGCGATTGATATCTCAGGACCATTCCCAAAAACAAACGACAACACAAATACATGTTGGTTATCATGGATTACTTCAGCAAGTGGGTGGAAGTCTTTCCAATTCCAAACCAAGAAGCAACAACCGTCATTGAACAGCTTATCAATAATTGGATCAGCAGATATGGAGTCCCCTGTGAGCTTCATTCCGATCAGGGCCGAAACTTCGAATCACAGATATTTCAAGGCATCTGTGCGGCACTGGGCGTAAGGAAAACCAGGACCACACCCTTACATCCACAGTCAGACGGAATAGTCGAAAGGTTCAACCGAACAATGAAAGAGTATTTATCGAAGGTCGTTAGTGATCACCAACGAGATTGGGACAAATATGTACAAACCTTTCTCATGAGCTATAGATCGGCTAATCACGATACGACTGGCCATTCTCCAGCAAGAATTATATTTGGACAAGAGATACGATTACCAGCCGATCTGCGATTCGGAATACCTCCAGACGCCATAGATAAGACCGAAGACTACGTAGCCGAATGGAGAAATCGCCTCGATGAGATTCATCATTTGGTTCGAAAGCAAATCAAGGTATCCAGTGACAGGATGAAAACAAGGTACGACGTTCGAGCCAACGCATCCGGATTTAATGCAGGCGATAACGTATGGCTTTATAATCCTCATCGGCAAAAGGGAAGGTCTCCGAAGTTACAGCAACATTGGGAAGGACCATATAAGATTCTCACAAGAATTAACGACGTTGTCTATAGGATTCAGCGAAGTCCGAACGCCAAAATGAAAGTGGTACATCGTGACCGACTGGCGACTTTTGTTAACCCAGAAGACCAGTGAACTTAGTTCGGGACGATCTAATCTAGGCGGAGGGTAGTGTGACGCATATGACAGTCAGTACTGGAATACTGGGGAAAGTCCAAAACAAAGTACTGGAAAACTGGAGACTATGGATAATAGAACATTCAAGATTATGGAACGGACGGAAACGAAATACCGAATCAGAATGTGGGGAACTGGTATAAATACGTCGCACACAACTCATGGGGATAAGTAGAAAGTAGTAAGTCTCGAGTGAGAAGCAAGCGATAAGTAAGAAGTAAAATACGCGATAAGTACGGAAGCGATAAGTCAAGAAATCGTTGTGTTCGGTAAAAGTAACAGTTGTGATTAACGGACTAATAAAGTGTTATATTAATTCAAAGTCGATTTAACGGCTTTTATTTATTCAAAATAATTAATCCAGCGAACCCTAAGCTCGCTACAATATTTTTATATTGCTATTTTTATTTATAGAGTAGCCTTTCTCTCAGGCATCGCGTCTCGTTGTCCTTTTGCCGGGATTTTTTGTTTGTGCCTTATGTTATTTTTTTGCACACCACACACACTTTGCACCCCATTTTAAATAAAACACTCTTTTGTTTTTATTAACACTTCCAGTTTTTGTTTAAATATGAATGTTCCTTTATTCCCATCTAGGGGCACAACTTGAACTTATTAATATTGTTCCCGGACACTATGTCGAATTAACTCCACGCACCACTTTCAGACCGTCTCGGTCAAATTTCTCTAAACAGCTCCCTTCTTTTTTTCTTAATCTCCCCGAACGAAGACTTTTTCTTGCATCCTGCAGATCGAAGGATATGTCCTTTTGTCTGTCTGGCCCTTTATCCGGCCGCTATTTCCTTTCTTTATCTTTTCTGGCTTAGGATCAAAAGAGGAAACACAAAGGAAAAATCAACAGAGTATCGTGCTAATGCACATTTATGATAGTTCGTTTTATGGCGCAAGTTTTGTTTTAGGGGAATGGAAAAAGATGTTCCCTGTGGAAAATGGTTTGTGTAAACAAACCTTTAAAGGATCATAAAATTGCAGACGTGCATTTTATGATTTTCAACAACTTTACTTGAAAGTTGGTCATCTGGTCCACAGATTTGGATCCAGGGGATTTTGCGTGTTGAACATATGGTTCTTTTTTTCACGTCATGGATTTAAGTTAAATTCAATATGAGCAAATTGAACGTGTAGTTTAATTTGTTTGATATGGAATTGATATCGCGATATTTAATGTATGCCCGTCTAATGGTGGAGTTTAGCCCCAAAGAGCGTAACACATATAATCTGCAACATTTTGCCACTAGAAGTCTGATTCAAAAATAGAGAAAAAGAAGGAACATGTGAGGGTAGCTGGTTCGGCAGTATTTGTCAAATCATCAGATCCGGACCGTAGACAAACGCATTCAAATGTTGACTGTTGAGTACGATCTTTGGACAATGCTTCCTCTTTTGGGGAGCAGTTAAATCGTCCTGCCTCTGGCTTGTTTCTCTGTTATCGCAAATGCCAGTTTTGCCCGTATACGATGTGGGGCTTTTCAGGGCCCAAAGAGCCTCGCATCATTTTAGCCCCATTAAAATCTAGAAACCCCATACTCGTAAGTCGAATCCGATTACACAACCTTGCCATGGCATTAATTCCCGACCTAATCACTGAAAACAATTCGGTTGTCTCTAGGGATAACCGACATGAATATCCCATCATAGCCGAGGAGCTTTTCCTCTACACCCGGCATGTCATTTTTACCGTTTAACTGCAGACCCATCGGCTGATCGTTCGATCTACGATATTCAGTGTAGCCATTATTGGCTACCTACAACCGATCGGGCACCATTCAAAATAACACACTCGATACATCGACTGACGGAATGTTATTGTTCAGCAGAACAAACGGTATACAAACACCGCGTCCATAAATATATGCCGGGCTATTTGCTGGCTTGCACATCTGCAACCCAGACTACTAATAGCCGTGCAATACGAAATACCGAGCGGGATCATAAAACCTAAACAATAAACCTTTCCGGCTTAGGTTCTATGGCGAGCGATCATCTGTGAATTTCACATCACAAAGGAGCCAATTTCATAGCCGCATTATTTCCTTATTCGTACTTCTGTCTGCCAAACATAAACAGAGGACAACATTCTCGCCACTATCGGCACCATATTTACCCACTACCGCCTGAAATAATCATGCTCTCAGGCAGCCTCGTGTTTCGATCTATATTTTATCACCATCATGGGAAAACCATTCTCATGATTTATGACTGCATTTTCTGCCAGTCTCAATACCCGTCCCTTTATTTACACAGATGTGTATTTGAATTTTCCTGGTACACCACCAGATTGCCAATAGTCATTGTTTCCAGCGAGTGGGCGCGCCTTCTTGGCCTGTACGGCTGCCGAAGTTATTCCATTGTTGGAGTTTCCAGTTCGATGGCCATTGGGTTACCAATAATGAAGCGATCGGATTGCCTCGTTGGCTGATCAGCGTCTCAGCCTCGTGGCTTCAAGGAATGTTGAGGACGAATTTACCTGGAGTCAGATGTCAATATCCATAGCGGACGGTCGCACCTTTTAACATTAATCTCATCCGCGTTACTTAGAGGCAGATTTCTACCACCACCGCGATCGTGTGAGTTTTCGAGAGTGCAGTTCGATTACCTTTCATGTTCAATCTGCTTGGAGTCGATACGTTTTTTTCGATAGAAAGGGTTGTGCGCGGAAAGTTCTATTTTCTTGGGGTAAATGCACTTTAACAACAAAGAGCAGCGTAACTCAAAATAAGTAATAAACAAAACATTTAAAAACAAAGAACATTGTAATTTAAAAATATAAGTAATAACGGAAACATTCAACAACCAAAGAACAGTGTCCCTAGAAATAAGTAATAAACAAAACAATTAACGACAAAAAACAGTGTAATTAAAATTATTCAATAAAGAAAACATTCAACAACAGGAGAACTCCAGTCCACTTATTTACTTGTTTTGGAACCGTGAACAGTCCGATGCAGAATCCGTTTGGGTTTAGTGAAATTGGTGCCCGTGTCTATGCACACCCCGAACTACCCCACAACGACACCTCGTACAATTTATACAAATTAACATGCATGGGTACTAGAAACATTTGTGTTTAGCGAAGAGTTTTTCTGGTTAATACATTGGATCGTCTCTCTCTACACTGAGCAGGGCAATTATTAGGGTTTTTGCAGTGTAAGCATTGCAGGCGTTCAACCCCTGTTTTAAATTGGAGGGATAGATTCAATAAAGTGGTGTCGCGACATGTCACAGAAGTATGCCCAGACCTATTGCACGATTGGCATATTCGTGGCTGGCTGTAATTTGAATTAGTAGGAAATTTTAAAGGAATCTCGTCACCTAATCTTGGGGCGGAATTTATTGCAGCTTTTAGATTTAGATTCTTACGGGCTTTCACTAAAAGTTTTAAAAGGGAATCCCTAAGACCTTTCTCAAACGTGTGCGAGTTTCTTATTTTCTTTAAAGATATATGTTCGCAACAGGTTCGACAGTGCTTTCAAATGTGGCCTTATCCTTATTCTTCTGGGTACATACTTCTTTGTCACTTGCCGTTCTCCTGGGAGCATTAATCTTCGTCAGTTACCGTTCTTCTCGGTACTTTCTTCTTTATCAGTCACCGTTCTCCTGGGAGCTTTCATCTTCGTCAGTTACCGTTCTCCTCGGAACATTCTTCTTCATCAGTTGCCGTTCTCCCGGGAGCATTGTTCTTCATCAGTTACCGTTCTCCTGGGAACATTCTTCTTCGCCAGTTGCTGTGTGGGGGGATTTAGTCTGTGCGCCGGCACGGACGCGGGATTCACTAAACTCCCACTACTTCGCAACTGCGGTCCTCTGGAATTAACTACAACGGCGACGGCGTCCCAAGCGGAGAGAGAAATGAAACACTTTGATTTTCTGATTGAATAATGTCCTTTTTTACTTATAATCATCGAGACTCACTTGTTCATCTGAACGAACTAAACGCAAATTAGCACTCTTAACAGTCTTTATTCTAAATCAGATTTAACGTATGCGGTAATGTTCTTCTACTCGTGATACGATTGCTCTCGACTCCTGACTCGCGCATCAACGATTGGCTTATAACCCGCTTGATGGATGAGTATCGACCCTTCTCGTATTGACAGTTCAATCTCGACCCCGCGTGCGTGCACGTTGATGGCTATTTCTCGACTGGTTAAGGAGCAGGCAAGAATCCATTCATGGTGTCGTGACAGTGGAGTCATAGCTAAATAAACTCACTGCCACTTACTAGGAACATGAAGAAGGGTTGCTATGCGTGCATAGCGAATTGTTTCAGGGAATTGCTGCCATACAGGCTGAGTTAGATTCCTCGGTTGCTGTGTATACTGAGAAATCGGTTTCGGAGGCATAACTAAGTATGGGCATGGGTTGTCGGTTAAACAAAGGAACATGGGCCTAGATCGTCCCGGTGTTTGTTTCGTGGAAGGGCAACGCATCGTGCTGGGGACTTACCAGTAAGGAGGATTGGTTATGCTATTATGATATTGTTTCAATTGGCTTAGAAAGGTTGGGAGCCGCAATGGTTTTCGGGGCATCTAAATGCTGCTTGGTTACAAGCGAGAAAAATAGTTTAAGTAGAATGGGAGCTGGAATGGTTTTTGGGAAAAATAAATGCTGCTTGGGTGCAAGCGAGGAAATGGTTTAAGTAGAATGGGAACTGAAGTGGTTTTTTGGGAAGAGTAAATGCCGCTTGATTGCAAGCGGGAAAAATAGTTTAAGTAGGAAGTGAGCCGGAATGGTTTTCGGGGAAAACTAGATGCGGTTTGGTGTAGATGAGGCAGATGGTTTAAAATGTAATCTGTTGCGGGATTGGGATATATTCTGTTGTAAGTTTTAAAAATGCATTATATTACAACTTGGGGAATATATGCGATTGCGGATTGGGAGATGAATTCTTGCAAGTTTGGGGATGTATGCAATTGCAGATTGGGGATGGGTGCTGTTGCACATTGGGAAGTGTATTCTTTACAAGTTTTGAATGGGGGAGTTGGGTTAAGGTGACGCGCTGTTAGCGGTCAAAATTGGTTGGAATTGTGGGTTGGTTCTCCATGTAATATAGAGAACCTCCACAGCTGTTCTCCCGGGAGCAATCTTCTTCATCTACCTTCATCCTGTGTATTCTTCATCGTGAGCTCGAACTGTGGACGACGCCTCACCAGCTCCGCATCTCCGAACATAGGAGCTATGCCCATTTCCGTTTGATTTTTGGGTGCTGTTGGATTCGAACATCATATCGCAAGTACGATAGTATACAAATCCAGCCAACACAGAATTGTCTTGTTTTATAATTTCGGCCAATTTATCCCATGCAAAACTACACCCTTTGTATTTACCCTAACTACCCTTTGTATAATTGCCATTTGCAATTTTTCGGACACACTTTTGGTATTTTCTTCAATCTTTTTTTATGTATATAATTAAAACAACCCAACCTCCGATAGATCAAAAGAAAATGCAATCTTTGTGTGTGCAAACAGTTCGATCATGCATGTTGATTGCGAATAGAATGTTCGATCATAGTGTTACGTAATAACTCCCCCACGACCCTTGTTTCGCTGCGAATGGAAGCATAAAACATACGATTGAAATATTTTTGAATTAAACATATAACATGTAAAACATTCGTACAATTTCACATTTTTAAACATACATATATAATAAAACGTAAAATACAAATATTAAACATATATTTAAAACAACATTACATTACATTCACGTACAAATTAAATTATATTTATTGATAATACACAACACATTAAATTAAGCATAAAACACTTATTATATTTTTAAATTACACAAAATATAAAATTAACCATCTTGAGAAAGGTTGGCACAAGGCTAATAACCTTGCCCGTAAAAATAAATTATTATGGACAATTTAGCAAACCTCGAGACTTGTTCAATAAGGCCAAGACCAGATCCCGGTCGTAGTGCCGATCATGATGATGATGATGATAAAATTAACACATTAAAAACATATTGCACATTTTTACACTTTTCAACACTTCAAATATAGAATATTAAGAATAAATATACGCTAGCACATACAAACGCCCAGTTATCACACCGGCGATGATGTCTCAGATCAACTCGAGATCGATCATCGCCGATGATTGGGACATACGATACCGGTTACGTGGTGTGACCTAGTTTTCTCGGCGGGATAAAGTTGGCGGGGGAGTAACTACGTAACAATTGCTTGCTGCTAAACAAAAACCCGGCTCCTCGATAATATAGTGGTTAGTATACCCGCCTGTCACCCGGGAGACCGGGGTTCGATTCCCTGTCGGCGAGCCTCTGGGGCAAGACTAATGACCTTGCAGGGAAAAAACAAATCATTATTGAAAATTTAACAAGCCTCAGGACTTGCTAAATAAGGCCAAGACCGGCTCCCGGTTGTAGTGCCGATGATGATGATGATAAACACAAACCCACGATCATAAACGATCGTGTATGATTTTCGATCATGTGATTCGAACTGAATGTTCGCCTTGAACTCATGCTCAATCGATCGCTCTTTGTCTCTCAACCAAAGTGGTAAAATCATAATGAGTACAAGTCAATGGTGGAGTGTGATCGAACATTTATTACCCGATTCACTTATTACAACAGTAAATTGATCTCAAGCATACTTTCGCCATTTACCTAGTGCGGTGACATTCCACATTTTTGAGGTTTTTTTTACGTTGGTGCAATATGTATGGGGTTTTCTAATAGGGACTTGACAACATTTTTTCGGTAGTAAATTTTTATAATTTGCAGACGTTGTTCGTTCGTGTACTTAACCATGATGTTGAGTTTACTGAATAAATTGACAGTGACAGTTCGATGATTAGTGAAAGGGTGCGTTCACAAATTAAATTCAAAGTTGTCAAGTCCCTATTGGAAAACCCGATATAATAACCCAGAAATCAAAAGGAGCCGCTTATTAATTTATTCGAAGCCTTCAAACAAAATAAAATAATTCATTGGTGTTTTCTTGATTTCACTTTATTTTTTGTTATGTATAATAATATTTCATATAAACTCTATTTATTAAAATGTATATTTGACACATTCTTTGTGGTGGTTAGTAAAATTTAGAGTGCGCAATGGAATTAATGGACTTGAAAACATACTTAATTCTATATTGTGGAGTATTATGAGCGTATATTACTCGAATATACTATGGTTCTAAGTACGTACAATTGGTTTACTAGCTTTCAAAACTTGTTTGTCTATAGATGTATAATTACTATGTTGTTTTCTAGTTTGGTTCTCGGCGTATAGATGGTTTGTTTCTTTATAATATCTATGAAATGTGTACGAACTACATTCTGTTACAAATATAGGGCTAAATAAAAAATTTTCTCCGTTTAATTAAGAATAAAAAAAATTTGGCAACCGTTTTTTTTTAAAGTTGTAATCAGACATCTTGTTCTTAAGATTGGAAGCTATTAAAAATAAATCCACGACTTACGACCGAATTAAGTCTATAAACGGTGCTGAATTTATAGAAAAGCTTATGGCACGAAACATAAATTATTTGAATCAGTAGAGCGAAGAAAAATACTATCTACAACAATAACTGGCTAGGTAAAAAAACTTTTTTCGAGGATGTTGATTTCTCCGCTTGCTACAAACCTTGACGTGGTGCGGGGAATTAAATTACAATGAATCACTCAGGTTATGCTGACGGAAGCATACACTCCCAAAAGGGCCACCCATGTCAGGTAGGGTAGCGAGGAGTAACGTACAAGGATCTGCCACTCTTAATTCAGGGTGTTACGCGTTACCGTGCCCATTGAGTGGTTTGCAGCCAGGGGTATACCGGCTGTATTATAACAGCGCCTCTCTGACGAATCAGAGCAGTAAGCAGACCATACCATATCAACAATGGGAACAAAATGAATATCCAATATACCCAAAAGAATCCAACGAAAAATCCGGTAGGCGTAGGTGTAATGAGCCGACACTACCATAAGGGAACAAATCATCAAGAAAACACCGACTCGGCAAAAGAAGACGTAGGGAAAAAGGGAAAAGCGGTATATACGTGTCGGCGCGTGAAATGTTCAGACGTTATATAAACCAGGTGATTGCGACTCGGATCATCTTCTAGTGATTGGCAAAATTAGGAGTCGGCTCACAGCAAGCCCACATGTGCAGTCACGGGAGACGAGTATAAAATTCGAAGCTGATAAATTAAAAGACCTGCGGCAAAAGGCATGAATATCAAGATGAACTAACGAATAGATTTCGCATCCTAGAGAATGGGGTCAGTGAGGAAGAGGAAGCCAATAGTGTAGACATTAAAAGGGGGTCGATCAGAGACGTAATCAAACAAACGGCCCAAAAGATATTAAGATTTAAGAAAACAATTAAGTCCAAACCTTGGTTTGACTATGTGTGCTGGGCGAAGATCGAACAACATAAGCGCCTCAGTGTGATCCACTTAGAAATATATGACGACGTCAACGCATAAAGATACGCGACGATTGGGAAAGAGACAACGAGACATTTCAAACCCAAAAAAGTGAATGGAAGAAGACTCGGATCGAAAAAATCCTAGAAAACGCCAGAGCTATGTATGCCGGCATAAATTCAATTAGAAATGGCTACCGAGGGAGAACCAAAATAAAACGAGACGTAAACGGCTGTATGGTCACAGAAACAAACAATATCGTGACAAGATGGAATGAGTACTTTGAAAACCTGCTTAACGTGTGCACCCATCAACCACAACTAAACGCACCAGACGTACATACAGCCGAGCCTCAGATCCCAGAGTCCTCTTTCAACGAAGTTGTAGACGCAATAAATCGACTGAAAAACAACAAGGCTCCCGGACTGTATACCGACAGAGCTTATGAAGCATGGAAGAGCGGCAACTGCTCGAAAGATCTGTGGGGTTTCTCTATATTACATGGAGAACCAACCCACAATTCCAACCCCAATGTCCTCTTTATTTCGACCGCTAACAGCGCGTCAACCCAATCCTAATTCCTACCGTCGGCTATTTCACCTGCAATAGATAAATCCATAAAAGAAAACTGGCCGGAAGTCATTAATTTATTCGGTTAATGCACAATTGCATTCAGTGTTTTCTTGCCATACGGCAAAACTATTGCATTAACCCATGAGATTTCCACCGGAAATTTCGAAGTCATTTCGGGTAGCAACAACAAGTCGAAGCAAACGACGCCGTCGCATAATAGCGAAACCGCTGGGGAAATTATCAAAACATCTAATTAGTTGTCATGATAAATTACCCTAGCCAATTTGGCGTCACTTCGGCTTTTCATCAGATCATCTATTCGCTTGGGATCAATGATCTCTTTTTGCAGGTGAATTCCACCACCTAAATTTTCCTCTCCTCTGAAATTCTGACTTTACACGGTTCAATGTTCTCTGACTACACCATAGCCGTACCACTGGGTCAGTAGGTCATGTCAGTAGCTGCAATTGATACCAACACACACAACCAAAGCTACCCCGAGATCACAGCACATCATGTTTCTGTTCTCTCATTCTCCATGTTCGTCAATTACCCAATTAATAGAAGTTACCCACACTTCGACGGGCATGAGGTTGAGAGAGCAGAGGCGTGGTCTCTTTTGGTTGTCCTGTGTGTGGAATGAAATACGAATTTCACTCCTGATTCGAGTTACTCACATCTCAATCGTTACAGCGAACAGACGCGCTGCCGCTATAAGTCGCTATCCATACACCACCACAGTCGGACGCCGTACCACAAGTTCCCAATTCAAATCTAGTGATATAGACAAATTATCGATAGGAGTTCGTGTAAATTATTAGTCCGATAGCAACGAAGACAAATCATCAATAGTATTTCGTATTGTACACTTGGATTATATTAAAAGAAATGGATTATATTCAAATAAAAACACAACAACTAAATTAAGAAAACCTGCCAGTGTAAATACAAATACATGTTTTTCAATTCAAATCTAGTGATAGTTTATTTTAATGAAAAATAAAAGAAACCATTATACCAACAAATAAAAAAAGAGAACAACTAGATTAAACCAAGTGCCTTTATTATTATTATTCCTAACTGGTGAACATTTTTTTCTGCGGATCATCGTTGGGGGATTACAGTGAACACTTGCCCTACGTCGGCATCCATACCCTCACCCCCATAGATCCATCAGCTGATTAAAACAATATGGGATAAGAAGGTCACTCCGGAAGAATGGAAAACCTGAATAGTCGTCCCCACCTTCAAAAGGGCGACATGGAGGGGAGGCAACTGCTCGAAAGATCCACCAACTGATCAAAACAATATGGGATAAGGTAGTCACTCCGGAAGAATGGAAAACCTCAATTGTCGTCGCCATCTTCAAAAACGGCGACAGACCTGACTGTGAAAACTACAGAGGATTATCATTGTTCAAAATACTAACAAATGTCATACCGTCGAGAATCACATCGTTTGTAGAAGAAATACTGGGAGACTATCAGTGGGGACTCTGTAAGAACCGGTCAACGAGCGACCAAATGTTCACAGTAAGGCAATTGGTGGAAAAGAAGTGGTAATACGGAGAGACGGTTCACCAACTGTTCGTTGACTTCAAAAAAGCCTATGACTCAGTCGCAAGGCAAGGACTTCGCCATATTGCGGTTGAGCTGGGAGTCCCGAAAAATATGCAGCCCTCATTCAAATCTGTATGAACGAAAATAAAGGGCGTGTTAGAATAGAAAACCACCTCTCAGAACCATTTGAAATCCGCGACGGACTAAAACAGGGCGATGGCCTATCACCATGTCTTTTTAACCTTGTGCTCGAGTATGTCATCAGGAAGGTACAAGACGACAACATGGCCGGATCATCCCCGAACGCGGTCACACAAACGCCCTCATATGCGGATGACGTCGCCGTTTTCGACGATAATCTAGAAATTGTAAGTAAAAACAGTGAAATCATCATCCAAACGGCAGAAGAGGTAATCTAGAAATTAACGAAGATAGAACAAAATATAATAATTACGGCGAGAGCAGGCGGACCTCAGGGAACACATATGAACATCAGAGGCAAGATATTTGAAAAAATTAAAGCTTTTAAATATCTCCGAACAATACTGACGGGTAGCAACGAAGTGCCTAAGGTAATTAACAAAAGATTGCATTCTGGCAACGCTAGTTGGCACACAGTCAGTAAACTGCTGAAATCCAAACTGCTATCACGTAACATAAAGCTCCGTGTTTATAGAACCATAATCATGCCGATTTTTCTATACGGATGCGAAACATTGGCTTCCATAGCATGGGAAGAAAACAAACTCCGCGTATTTGAGAATAAAGTTTTAAGGAGTATCTTTGGCGGTAAATGTGATGAATAGGCAGGAGAATGAAGGAAACTCCATAACCACGAATTGGAAGAGCTTTACTGCAAACCTACAATTGTGAGAGTAATCAGGTCGCGAAGATTAAGACGGGCCGTGCTTAGAATTCTTGACGGTAGCCCAACGGGAAAGAGCCCGGTAGGAGGGTCGCGACGGAGATGGGAGGACAGAGTAAGGTTTGACCTTGAGGAGATCGGATCAGATGGTCAGGCGTGGAAGAAGATTGCACAGGACAGGGGGCGATGGCGCAACCGTGTCAGTGAGGTCATGAACTTCCGGGTTCCTATAGGCCAATAAATAGAAACAGAATAGAATAGGAGGATGTTGACTGATTATACACCCTCGATCTTGATATTAGGAATGTTATACCACCGCAGAATTAATATCAAAAAATCTACTTGCTTCAACTATGTTTAGTAATTAGAGTCTATTTGGTACAAAAACTTATGACAGTGGCATATATTCTATTCAAGGGTTACTGATCCATTAAATTCACTCGCTTTGCGATCTTGTTGCTACTAAATATTCTGCAACCAGCCATAATTATTTTCTAAAAGTATACTTAATGAAGTACTATACATTTACAAAATTTGACGTTGATATTTGCTTCCGTCTTTGAGAAAAGAATTCAAAAAAAACACGTCATTTTTTGGGTCTCTACCTGCAACCTGAAGAGCGGAATCGGCGACCGAGAAGCGGTCCAACCACGGCAACAAGTAAGTCCCCTTTTTAGTCTACTTTAATTGTTTAACATACATAACATGAGCGAAGAGGAGCCTGCCCGGAAAGCCTTTTGTGACAGGATGTATGGAAGGAGACGGCGCAGCAGACTTTGTCTGCGATGGAGGGATGGTGTAGACCAGGACGCCCAGAGCTTGCGAGTGCCAAACTGGATGATATCGGCTCGAAGTCGGGATCGGTGGAGAGACTTGCTAAATAAGGTCAAGACCGAATCCCGGTTGTAGTGCTGTTGATGATGATGATGATGAATCGATTAATTTGTAATTTATTTTTGTAGCGTCATTGAAATAATTTTTCAATATGTTTTACCTTTTCTGTTTCTTATGTATTTGGAAGTACAATATAATATCGAAAAATATTATATTTTTATATATAGGGTGGGCCATAAATTTCTGCAAATGGCAGCACTTGATTTCCTAAAAACCGTTAAAGGGAAGGGTGGCGCGAGTTGCGGGGAATGGTTTATTACGTTGTTGTTGAAATTGTTTATACGTTTATTACGCCCCGCCACTCGCGCGCCCCTCCTTCTAACGGTTTTTAAGAAATCAAGTGCTGCCATTTGTTTTTAAGAAATCAAGTGTTGCCATTTGCAAAAATGTATGGCCCACCCTATGTATGGAAGAATAATAGAACGTAGTTAACTTTAAAAATCTAAATAGAATTGGGAGATATTATTACCACCGTATTGTGGTAATTGATATCGGTATAGGAACGATTGTATTTAAGTGTTCGTTTTTTAATCTTATCATAATGCTATTGGTTTAACTTGAATCCTTTGGGTAGATGTCTAGAGAAGTAATTTTCAGCATTGTAATTAGAAAGACTTTAAAGCCCTTTACCCGAGAAGTAAATGTTTTAAGATGTTTACTCTTTTAAAGGATAAAATATTATTTAGATGGTTTTATGGCGACTCTAACAGATACACACACAATTCACAAGAAAAATAGTGAAGAGCACCGAACGAAAAATCGAATAAGAAAATACATCAGAGCCGTATACCATAGCGATTACATAACAATTCGCATCAGTGTAGTACAGTCGAGTTTAAAAATCAAATTCTAAACACGGCCAGTAGCCTGATGGGTAAGGCTTAGGTTCAATTTCTGGTGATTCAAACTGCCATAGCGTCAGTTCGAATCACACGTTCTTCTTCACTATTATTTCATACGCTATAATTGGTGACTACGACGTGATCTGTACACATAGCGCACACTTCTCGTAGTAAACAGAACTTCACACACGATCATGACTTCCGCATAGAGCACCAAGGCACACTCGCTTGCTCCGACGTTCTCTCGTTCTCTCCGTCGTTCGCACCGAAGCTGATCGTAACGCAGTTACTGAGGAGGGAGTGGTGTGGCGACTCTAACAGATACACACACAATTCACAAGCAAAATAGTGAAGGGCACCGAACGAAAAATCGAATAAGAAAATACATCAGAGCCGTATACCATAGCGATAACATAACAATTCACATCAGTGAAGTATAGTCGAGTTTAAAAATCGAATTCTAAACACGGCCAGTAGCCTGATGGGTAACGCTTAGGTTCAATTTTTGGTGATTCAAACTGTCATAGCGTCAGTTCGAATCACGCGTTCTTCTTCACTATTATTTCATACGCTATAGTTTTATATTACACTAAAAATGCTATAAACGTAAAAATAGTTTTCGAAAAAGAATTGTTAAAACTGGACAGCTACAAGAATGTCTAGAAAGCATAGGCCTACACGCGAAGGACTAAGAAGAGCTCTACATTAAGACTGATACTATGGAAATGAGCGAAACCGACATGTTGTTTAAATGCAACAATAAAACCCTTCAATTTTGGCCAAACTAACACCCTCTTTAAAAAAATATACGAAATAAGACACGACATATATGTCATAAACTTTCTAACTAACTACATGTATATCGCTTCCTGTAAACGTGTGGAAGACAGTATTAAGTACATTGTAGTACAAATATTATATTACAAATGTGAGGGTATTAGAAATTTCAGAGCTATTGTGAAAATTTATAAAAGCATGGGCCAAATCCACTACACATATTATGAGTACCTTAACCAACAAAGTACTTATCTACTCCCACAAACCTTTTTAAAAACAGGAAGAGGTGCCATTACCACAACCAGTCGTATAAATTCCTTAAATGCTCAGCATTTAAAACTTGTCATATCAAACAGATGCTCGTTTTAGGCTTAGCGAACTTGCAATAATATCCGTTGGCCGGTAATCCGTGCCTACAAAAGTTTCATGATTTAAACATCGGTTCCCTCCAAGGCAAGTGCAAGAACAAACTGAAGTGTTATCGTCGAATTCAGTGCAACAATTTGAGTTGCTTAACAGCTTTCCTTTCATGTTGTATGATGATTCTGCATCGTAGGTCGTCAGTGGTTGATTAGACGAGCTACAATTCTGAATAGCATCCTGTTCGTCGCGTTTAGCCTCTTCAGCTTGCCTATAATGAAATAGTTGTAATTAATTATTTTATCAAATATGTTTGCTAATTGTTAGATTGTTTGAGTGACTCTAAGTTATATTACAGTATAACATCTTAGAATCACTCCGATAAGATCGACAAAAACATGGAAAATTTAAAATTTCATTACATTGTCATAAATCTCAAAACAAGCAGGTTTATACTAGCAGCGACTACAGCCAAGCCAAAAAGTATGAAAACTAAGCTGAGCGCTACATAGCCCGGCTTATTCATGAGAGCCTGATCGTTCTGCAATGCAACATAATCGCCAAAACCGATCGTCGTTAGTGTTACGAAACAATAATAGAAGCTATCGAAATAGCTCCAACCTTCGTAACGTGAAAATACGGCTGCACCTGTTGTGATTATTATGGATGATAGCATTCCAGTAGCAAGCATAAGATTCATTTCAGTTGCTTCCGTATGGTTGCAATGCAAATAGCGTTTTGCACGACGGATAATTACCGATGCGAACTTATTCAAACGTTCTCCAATGCTTTGGAACATAACCAATCCCAGAGGAATACCGACCTGAAATTCGAAGAAAACTACATATCATTCAAATATCCATCGCAGTGGCGAACTTTACTTTACCATTGCATAAGCCATACAAAATGCCTTGCCTCCAATTGTAACCGGAGTAGAGTGTCCATAGCCTATCATGGCTAGGACGACTGTGGCGAAATAAAAAGCACCTGCGAATTTCCATTGTGGGCCTGCTTTGTGAGGTTTGTTCTCAATTATTACAATTTCCATCATTCGATAGTCTTCCGATGTAACATTATACTTCTTCACGAAGTTATTCTTGATCGCTGGAAGATTGAAGTAAAAATAATTTATTGCTTATTTTTTTCTTTAAATGAGTAACATGAGTAAATGAGAGAAAAGCTTAAAATAGATGAATTAATTCTAATCGATGTTCCATAAATATGTTTGAGGTTAACGAAAATTTAACCGCGCCATGAGATTTCCGAAACCTAGGTTATAAAACCCGAAATACGAGGGCAGTTTGATAAATCAATGACTAAGGGTAGTGTCGACAGGGCTAGTTCGAATATTCTCTAACTACTTGGTGGAGGGATGGTGTGGATAACTAATTGACGCAGTAGCGACAGTAGTCTTGTGGGGTTTTATCTGCTAATAGTGCCAGCACGGGAACGGGTTCACCAATATCCCACCGCTTTTGCTACGAGAGACGAATTCCATAATAGGTGCACCAAATAGCATCACAGACGAAGACGATGAACAAAAAGTGTCAATTTGAATCAATAAAAATCTTCGATGAACAGTTTAGTTAATTATTAGCACTTTATTGGAAATCTTTCTTCAGTTTGAATCAATACAAATCTTCAATGAACGGTTTAGTTAATTATTAATACTTTATTGGAAATCTTTCTTCAGTTTGAGTCAATACAAATCTTCAATGAACAGTGTAGTTAATTATTAACACTTTATTGGAAATCTTTCTTCACTAGCGCCTTTCACTGTTTTTGACGGGAATCCTTCAAGTTACCATTAAGTTAAAAAGGCAATGCAAATTATTACCGCACCGACTTACGACTTTACTTTCGGCCTGCGTCATATCGACTTCCTGAAGCCGACTCGGGGTTATAAAAGGGGGATGCGCGCTCGACGGTGGTTGCGACTCGACTGACTAAAAATGGGCAAGAATCCATTCGTGGTGTCGTGACAGTGGGGTCATCGCTAAGTAAGCTCACTGCCACTTACTAGGGATGTGAAGAAGGGTTGCTATGCGTACATAGAGAATTGTTTCGGGGAATTTTCTGCCGTACAGACTGAATTAGATTCCTCTGTTGCTATGTATACGGAGAAATCGGTTTCGGGGGCATAACCAAGTATGGGCATGAGTTGTCGGTTAGACAAAGGAACATCGGTCTTGGTCGTTGCGATGGTTGTTTCGTGGAAATGCAACGCATCGTGCTGGTGACTTACAAGTAAGGGGAATTGGTAGTATTTCAGATGGTTTAGATAGGATGGGAGCCGAAATGGTTTTTCGGGGAAAATATATGTTGCTTGGTTACAAGCGAGGGAAATGGCTTAAGCTGAAAATGACCCGCGATGATTTTCGGGGGAAATTAATGCTGCTTGGTTGCAAGCGAGAAATATAGTTTAAGTAGGAAATTAACCGAAGTGGTTTTTGGGAAAAATGTATGCGGTTTGATGTAGATGAGGGAGATAATTTATGTTCTGTTGTACGTATTGAAAACGCGTTTTATTACAGATTGGGAAATGGATTCTTTGCATGTTTGGGGGTGTATGCGATTGCAGATTTGGGAATCTGCTGTTACAGGTGGCAAGTGTGTTCTTTGCATGTTTGTGAATGTGTGCTATTGCAGGTTTGGGTTATGGTGACGCGCTGTTAGCGGTCGAAGTTAGGTAGGAATTGTGGGTTGGTTCTCCGTGTGATACAGAGAACCCCCACAGTCTACTTATAGAGAACAGTCGCTGGGAGCGGTGTTGCATTTAGAGTTACTGCGAGAGAAATTCAAAGAGTAACTGACTTATCAAACTGCCCTCGTAAATTTGGACATGCTGATGTTATACGGTTAAAGGGAACCTGAGGTCATTGTCCTAAAATAAGAGCGAAAATCATTGCTCTTTAACGCCCTGACGGCCACCCATTTCGAGACACGAACGCGAATGAGTATGGATGAATGTGAGCATCATGCGACACAATCAGATTATAGGGTGAGTTTTCTTCGGTGGTGAAAGGAAGCAGAAAAACTTAGTCGAGCCTTTCGAGGAAGCCAAGCATCATTCGCCAATTAAGTCGAGTATTGTCCTCCGAGAAAAATAGAGTACAGTCCATCACAAAAGTTGTGGGTGTAATATTCGCTGGCCACCAAATTAATTGAGTGATTCCATTTATAAAACTTAGATAAAAAAAAAATAAACGACCATGAAATCGACCAAAAAAGTGTTTTACACTACTGCACTTTATCATCAATGCATATTCGGAGCAATCGTGTTTATGGGAACAGGAGAATGAGTTCCAGCGTAATTAAGGGCGAATACCCACCTAAGTCTTCGCAGATGTTCGAGATATTTGTTTTCTTATGCGCATATGCAAATATTCTCTCAAGGGATATCAGGACTTCATCTATGTTCAGCCGTCCCCAGAGCAGTAACAATAACAGTACAATAACAAGGTGCGAATGTAAAATTGCCTAAAATAACCCTGCTATGTAATAGTTGGCCTCGCTCCCAGGTAGCGTGTCTCCTTGTTCTGAAAAGAACGAGGGATCTCTTTAGACCGCTCCTGAGGGGACCCGTTGCGGTCGCCGCCGTGCTTCCTCAAACCTGAGGGAAGAGTAGCGACTGGTCGTAGACGAAGCTAGTACCGCAAACTTCTTAGGGCAACAGCCAGCAGCTTCCGTGGGGAAAGTGATCCTCGGCGTCAGCGATAATCTGTGGATAAACAAAAGGGGCAAGAGCCACAGATCTACTCACTAGTCAAGAATAAAACGCCGTTTTTTAAGGCATACAGGGTCTTCTTTATTCTTTCAGTTATAAGTTGTTCAGGATTTACTATACTGTTGGTCTCCTGCAGCAATTCCTCCAGGGACCATGTACATCAATCGACTACCGACCAGAGATCGCGAAGGATGTTCCTTTTAAATGGAAACAAATCAAGATTTGTATCTTGAAACGAAGGACTCAAATGGAAAATCTCGATTTCGTTACATTGGGTGGGGTGTTCAATGTTTGTTTAAGGATTTCGATACGTTGGGTGTGGTGCTCAATGTTTGTTTAAGATAAGAGTTCAGTTTTATGAATTCTCATGAAACTATATTGCATATGAGGATATGTATTGGAATTTGGGTTTTGTTTGTTTATGGAAAATTGAACATCTGGTTCGATTTGCCATGGGTTTGGTTTATTTAGTTTATGAGGGATTTTACCCGATTGGGATAATGTATTTCCGGATTTTGAATTTAGATTATACCGTGGGGCAAATGCAAAGAGATAAACGAATATTTGATTCGTTTATTGCGAATTTTTGAATTTAGATTAATGTTTTATGTTAATCTAGGTTTAGGTATAGGATTATGGGATTTGGATGCGTGTGTGGGGAAAAGAGATGTTAGGGCTTTTCAGAGCACTACAACCCTACCAACATGTGATGACAGTTATTTATCATGGCGTTTCAATATTTCTTCAAGCATTTTATTCTTATACATTCATTGCTAACTGCTCAAAAGTTATATTATATGTGAGCCAATGTTTCTGGAGTAACACAGGCTTTGATCCAACATTTTTAATCCATAGACAGTAATTATAAAACAGCATGGATGACACTGGTTGATCGTTATGAAAACAAACGATTACTGTAACTGCTCAGCGGATAAGAATCCTATTTCAAACTTCCATACAAATTGCAATAGCCAACAGCTTAAGATGGATGCACGCTACTGTTAAAGAAAGGGTGCAAAGAATTGTGAATATCGGAATCTCCACGGAAGATTGGGATCATCTTCTTTTCAATTGCTGCTACAGAAAATGGACAAAGAAAGCTGAGTTCTCTTTAAGTAATCGCTGGACGATATAAAATGGGTCCGATCAATGCTGATTTCCCTAAGTTTTTCGTCAGGTTCTTTCAAACACTGGAAGGTGTCGCAGTAAAGAGGAAAATTTCATTATGTGTTGTAACCAATTGCACGATATGCAATTCATGTAAACACAAAATTTATAATTGCAGAACTTGTTTAGGTAATTTATGTTGAAAAAGAATATGATTAAGCTAGTAAAGTTTTTGTTTGAGCGAAAAAAAGAAATAAAAAAGACAGCAAGATCTATGACACGTTCGAGTCCTTGTAATGTTCCCAAAACCCTAGGCTAGTATTCGTTTATGACATTGCAAAAGAGTATGAATATCAAGACGAACAAACGAATAGATTTAGCATTCTAGAGAATGGGAGCAGTGAGGAAGAGGAAGTCAATAGTGTGGACACTAAATGGACATCGATCAGAGATACAATCAAACAACCAGCCCAAAAGGTATTAGCATTTAAGAAAACAATTAAGTCCAAACTTTGGTTTGACGATGAGTGCAGGGCGAAGATCGAAGAACGTAAACGCCTCAGAGTGATCCACTTACAAAGATATGATGAAGTCAACGCAGAAAGATACGCGACAATCCGGAAAGAGACAATGATTGATTGATTGATTGATTGATTGAAGGCGGAACCCCAATTTTTATTTAGCTTAATGCAAGCTTAAAATTAACTTTACTCTTCAAACGGAAACAACGCGAATGGGAGAAGACACGGATCGAAAAAATTCTAGAAAATGCCAGAGCAAAGAATATTAGAGGTATGTATGCCGGCATAAATCCAATTAGAAATGGCTACCGACGGAGAGCCAAAATAGTAGTACTTTAAAAACCTGCTTAATGTGCGCACCCATCAACCACGAATAAACGCATCAGACGTACATACAGCCGAGCCTCAGATCCCAGAGCCTTCTTTCAACGAAGTTGTAGACGCAATAAATCGATTGAAAGACAAGACGGCTTCCGGAGTCGACTGCATACCGACAGAGCTTGTGAAGCATGGAGGAGAGGCAACCGCTGGAAAGATCCACCAACTCATCACAACAATACGGTATAAGAAAGGCACTCCGGAAGAATGGAAAACCCCAATAGTCGTCCCCATTTTCAAAAAAGGCGACAGATCTGACCGCGAAAACTACAGAGGAATATCGTTGCTCCCAACCACATACAAAATACTAACAAATGTCATACTGGCGAAAATCACACCGTATGTACAAAAAATACTGGGAGACTATCAATGTGGATTCCGTAGGAACCGGTCAACAAATGACCAAATATTAACAATAAGGTGACTGCTGGAAAAGAAATGGGAATACGGAGAGGGTTCACCAACTGTTCGGTGACTTCAAAGAAGCCTACGACTCAGTCGCAAGGCAAAGACTCTACCATATTGTAGTTGAGCTGGGAATCCCAAAAAATATGCCGCCCTCATTCAAATTTGCACGAATGAAAGTAGAGGGCGAGTTAGAATAGAAAATCACGTCTCAGAACCATTTGAAATCCAGGACGGACTAAAACAGGGCGATGGCCTCTCGCCATGTCTTTTTAACCTTGTGCTCGAGCATGTCATCAGAAATGTACAAGGCGACAATGTAGCCGGATCATCCCTGAACTTGGTCACACAAGTGCTCGCATATGCGGATGACATCGCCGTTTTGGGCGATAATCTAGAAACTGTAAGTAAAAACTATGAAATCATCATCCAAGTGGCAGAAGAGGTGGGCCTAGAAATAAATGAAGATAAAACAAAATATATGATTACGGCTAGAGCAGGTCGACCTCAGAGAACAAACATAAACGTCAGAGGCAAGATATTTGAAAAAGTTGAAGAATTTAAATATCTGGGAACGATACTTACGGTCAGTAACGACACGTCGAAGGAAATCAACAAAAGGCTGCATTCCGGCAACGCCAGTTGGCACACAGTCAGTAAGTTTCCTCCTTTTCGAGTGTTCGGCCGATTGGTGCATCTGCGTCGCATCACCTGAGATGTAGACAGATTGACTCTCTGAATCGGGATCTGGATTAGGTGCTGCAGTGAGGAAAGGTCAATCTCGTCCACTTCAATAAAACGAAGACACAGTATACAGCATTCACAAAGAAAAGTGAATCATTGGTCCTACAGCTGATGATGAATGGCCGGGCCCTCGAATCTGGAGAAAGCATGAAATTGCTCGGCGTCACGGTCTGTGGGAATATATCGTGGCATAAACACGGGTCGAACACCGCCAGGTGCGCCTCAGGAAATTGAGCTATCTTTTTAGAGCCAAGAAATATTTTACTCTAGCCCAACTTCTTCTCCTATATAAATCCCAAATTAGACCCGCGCTCGAATATTGCTCTCATGTTTGGAGCTCGGCTCCTAAACATACCCTCGACCTACTTGAGAGCATACAGAGACGAGCGATCCGCCTGATCGGGGACTCGGCGCTGACGTCGAGACTACAGTCGCTATCACATCGAAGGCGCGTAGCTGACCTCTGTCTGTTTTACAGATATTATGACGGGTTCTGTTCTTTGGAGATTCGTGGTATTGTTCCACGCAATTCGGTTTATATGCCCACCACAAGACAATCCGACGGATCGCACCAGTTTGCAGTCCATCTCCCGACGGTGCTAACATCCCTGCAACAGAACTCGTTCCGTTACAGAGCGGGGAAGCTGTGAAACTCATTTCCCGCGCGAGTGTTCCCGGAGCGTTACGACCTGCAGCTGTTCAAGAGGAACTGCAACCGGGTTTTTGGTGGCATCTCGGGGCGCCCACTCGGCGCTATAGGTTCGCCTCTCCCGAGAGAAGTGTAATGAAATAATAAAAATAATTTTAAAAAAGTGGAAAAATGGGAATTTCATGTGTTGATAAAGCATTGCTTCTTGATAGGAAAAAACACTGTTTAAGTATCGGCTCGATAAGTGTTATTCGGACGCTGCTTCGTAAGAAACAACAGGTTGGAGGTGGTATTCTGACTTTAAACATGACCGTTCCAGGTCCAATGGTGCCGCACCCTCTGGGTGTGTGAATTCTCGGCGCTATGGGTTCGCCTCTCCCGTGAGAAGTCTAATAATAAAAATAAAAAAAAAATAAAAAAACTGCTGAAATCCAAACTGCTATCACGTAACATAAAGGTCCGTGTCTATACAACCATAATCATGCCGATTGCTCAATGCGGCTGCGAAACATGGGGTCTCACAAAACGTAAAGAAAACAATTCCGCGTGTTCGAGAATAAAGTTTAAGGAGTATCTTTGGCGGTGCAATGGAGGAAACTTCACAACCACGAATTGGAAGAGCTATACAACAAACCTAGAATAGTAAGAGTAATCTGGTCGCGAAGATTAAGATGGGCCGGACATGCGGCGCGAATGGGCAATGATAGGACCGTGCGTAGAATTCTTGACGGTAGACCAACGGGAAAAAGAACTGCAGGACGACCGCGACGGAGATGAGAGGACCATGATAAGTTTGACCTTGAAGAGATCGGATCGGCTGGTCAAGTGTGAAAGGAGAGTGCACAGGACAGGGAACGATGGTGGAGTCGAGTCGGTGAGGTCATAAACTTCCGGGTTCCTACAGACCAATAAATAGTAATAGCATTGCAAAAGAGAGAAAGAAACGACTTAAAAATGCTTCAACGAAATGGTGGTTTTCGGTGAGACGTATTGAACGTCAGGGAGCGCCTCAATCCATCCAGTAACATTAACCTAATATGTACCCATCTCCCCACAGAAGAAAATGGTAATGCGACTGTCGAACGAACAATGTTGGTTTGTTAAAAATACTTCTACGAACTCTTCAAAAGGACATTCGATTAGTCTCTCAATGTGAGATTAAAATAATCTAAGATAGTTTTAACGTAAAAGTAAAACAGAACTTCTTTGCTCACACAACGGGAAAATATAGGCCACATAAAACTATGCCCGACAGTGACACTCAGGCCAATTTATTTTGCTACTATGCTTAGTAACGATAGTTTTAATTAAAGGCGTCAGCAAGGACATGCAGCTACCCAATTCACCTACAGGGCGACGTTAAAGAATACGTCGATTTTTTGGGAGACTCGTGTAAGGAAATAGAGATCAAATCTCTACCACTATTCGGAAAGGTAAATAAAGCATAAAACCAGACCAACAGTTTTCTTGTTGGTGATCAGGATATTACAAAACCGCTTTTGCAAGTTAGTGAACAATGATCCTCACTCACATAAGGTAGAAGAAGCACACCGCCTGGACTATGAATGTGAAGACTTCCGCCCAAACAGCTAAACTGAATGATAAAGAAGAAACGATATTAAAATTAAAAACGAGCAAGGCTGCTGAACCAGATGATGGGGGAGAGATTTCTATCAGACCGGCAACAAAAGATACATACCTTGTAAAAATTCCCATCGTCTAGCTTCTGTTTGTGATTCCAGTGAATCAAACACTGCTGCTCCAATCAATAAATAAGTGAAAGTACAAACCACTAAAGATAAAGTACGTACGTTCTGGCGTTTCATAATGTAGTAGATAGACACCTCAAAGAGTGATTCACTGCGCTCTATGAGCATTTAGGTGTTTTTAAAACATAAAAGCTTCACTAACTATGCAATAGGCCTGTTTTTTGCCACACGTACACAAGGCTCAATTTACTATGTTTTGGCACATGATATCTTTAATTTAATAACACATTTTAAGAGCAGTCATGTTACGAATTAAGAAAAACTGAAACAACGTCGAAACTTTTGCTTGTTGCGTATTCAATTTAACAACAGTTTTAGCTTTCGTCCTTGAGTATTGATTTTTCATGCAGAGGGTGGGTCCTGCGCATTACTGAATTTGCTCGTAAAAGGATGGGTTGCTTATACCCCAACAGCTTGTGAATTTGTGCATATAACAACAGCTGATCTAATGGCGACAATACGCCCAAGCGTGCGGTTTTTTTAATCAATTGTTTTAACGTTATAATTTGTGATAAAAACAATGTTGGTTTGTTAAATAATACTAGAAGCACAGTGTGCAAAGGATAATAAGTTCCGTGATATCTTGTTGTCAATATTATCAAATTCATAAGTTCCTCCGATTTACTGGCGGGAGCTCAACAGGATGTATTAGTCAACAAGTAGAGTTATTAACCTGGCGCTAATTAGAATAAAAAAATTTTTCCTTCGTTCTCAAAATCATCATGGTAATTGAGTGAATAACATTTATCATCTTATCTTATTTACACATAATATGTAACAGAATATTCGATTACACAAATGATAATTGTTGTTTATTTTACAACAAAATTGTGATAAGAAATATATCACATATCGCTGTGGGAATGAAAGGCTGGAATTACAGGGTGCCCTTGCAACAGAAAGTAATACGAATACATAAAAGTTGTGATATAAGTTCAAAATTCATGGATAGCAGTTATATCTATTTAAATATAGACTTTTTTTGTGTCGGGATGATCCGAGAAATGCTCCAAAAACTCAAGCACCGTTTGTTTATTTAAAATTCATTCATTCTTTGCTTATAATTATACAGTGTGTATCTAAAAATTGACTTTTCGAATTATATTATACAGTGATGTGAAAAATTATAAACTCAAAGGTAAATTTTCAGTTTTTTTTTTGGAATTAGTAATAAACTTTTATGACTAGTTTTGTGGCATAAATTGTCAGCCGACGCTAACCCAGGGAAAACTCTTTAATGGCTTAATTGCTTTTCTACCAGGAATTGTAATAATTTTTCTGAAAAAACTCAAACTTCACCGGTCAAAGAATATAAACTCAAAACATTTATATTTTAATTTTTTGTATAATACTTTATTTAGTATGGAATGCTTTGTCCGTTATTTCTTATTATCATCATCGGCAAGTCCTGAGGCTTGTTAAATTTTCAATAATGATTTGTTTTTTCCGGGCAAGGTCATTAGTCTTGTGCCAGAATTTCTTATAATATGTGATAATATTCAGGACAGACTGGAAATGAGATTGTTTAAAGTGTTGTCCAGTATATTATTCCATGCTTCACCAAGTCTTTCTTTGAGTTGTTCCATGTAAACTGCCCTTGCCAGAATCTCCCACAGGATCTCAATGGGGTTTATATCTGGCTTTAAAGCTATTACTATTACTATTTATTGGCCTATAAGAACCCGGAAGTTCATGATTTCACTGACTCGGCTGCGCCATCGCTCTCTGTCCTGTGCCCTTTCCTTCCACGTTTGACCATCAAATCCAATCTTCTCAAGATCAAAGCTTACATTGTCCTCCCATCTTAATCGCGGTCGTCCTGCAGGTCTCTTTCCCGTTGGTCTACCGTCAATAATTCTACGCACGATCCTATCGTTCCCCATTCGCGCCACATGCCCGGCCCATCTTAATCTTCACGACTTGATTACTCTCACTATTGTAGGTTTGCAGTATAACTCTTCCAATTCGTGGTTATGGAGTTTCCTCCATTGTCCTGCTTCTTCATCATACTTACCCTTCAAAGATACGCCTTAATCTTTATTCTCAAATACCCGCAATTTGTTTTATTCCCGTTTGTTTTCTCACCATTTGGGCTCTCACACCATGTTTCGCATCCGAATAGAACAATCGGCCCGATTATGGTTCTATAAACACGGAGGTTTATATTACGTGATAACAGTTTCGATTTCAGCAGTTTACTGACTGCGTACCAACTAGTGTTGCCGGAAGGCAGTCATTCGTTAATTGCCTTTGACATTTTGTCACTGGCGGTAAGTATTGTTGACAGATATTTAACCTTTTTAATTTTTTCAAATATCTTGCCCCTGACGTTTATGTGTGCCCCCTGATATCCACCTCACCATCATCATCGGCAATACAACCGCGATCCGGTTTTGGTCTATTTTGGCAAGTCTTTGCACCGGTATCCGGTCCTTATCCGAGACTTGTTAAATTATCCATAATAATTTGTTTTTCCGGTCAAGGTTATTAGCCTTGCGCCGCTGATGTCCACATGCTCGTGCCGTATTCATATATTTTGTTTTATCTTCATTTATTTTTAGGCACACCTCTTTTGCCGCTTGGATGATGATTCCACTGCTTTTACTTACAGTTTCTAGATTATCGCACAGAACGGTGATGTCATCCGCATATGCGAGCACTTGTGTGACCAAGTTCATGGATGATCCGGCCATGTTGTCGCCTTGTACCTTTCTGATGACATACTCGAGCACACGGTTAAAAAGACATGATGAGAGGCCGTCCCCCTGTTTTAGTCCGTCGCGGTTTTCAAGTAGTTCTGAGAGGTGATTTTCTATTCTAACTCCCCCTTTATTTTCGTGAATGCAGATTTTAATGAGGGCGGTGTATTTTTTCGAGACTCCCAGCTCAACTGAAATATGATAAAGTCTATGCCTTGCGACTGAGTCGTGGGCTTTTTTGAAGTCAACGAAAAGTTGGTGAACCGTCCCTCCGTGTTCCCACTTCCTTTCTAGCAATTGCCTTACTGTGAACATTTAGTCGCTCGTTGACCGGTTCGTACGGAATCCGCATTGGTAATCTCCCAGTATTTCTTCTGCGTACGGTCTGATTCTTGTCAGTATGACATTTGTTAGCATTTTGTATGTGGTTGGGAACAATGATATTCCTCTGTAGTTTTCGCAGTCAGATCTGTCGCCCTTTTTGAAAATGGGGATGACTATTGAGGTTTTCCATTCTTCCGGAGTGACTTCCTTATCCCATATTGCTTTGATCACTTGGTGCATCTTTCGAGCAGTTGCCTATCCTCCATGTCGCCCTTTTTAAAAATGGGGATGACTATTGAGGTTTTCCATTCTTCCGGAGTGACTTCCTTATCTCATATCGTTTTAATCAGTTGGTGGATCTTTCGAGCGGTTGCCTCTCCTCCATGCTTCATGAGCTCTGCCGGTATGAAGTCGACTTCGGGGGCCTTGTTGTTTTTCAATCGATTTATTGCGTCTTTTAGAGCTCTGGGATCTGGGGGTCGCTTGTATGTACGTCTGGTACGTTTATTTGTGATTGATGGGTGCGTACATTAAGCAGGTTTTCAAAGTACTGCTTCCATCTTGTCACGATATTTTTTGTTTCTGTCACCAGACAGCCGTTTGTGTCTCGGATTATTTTGGCTCTCCCTCGGTAGCCATTTCTAATTGAATTTATGCCGACACACATACCTCTGATGTTCTTTGCTCTGGCATTTTCTAGCATTTTTTCGATCCGAGTCTTCTCCCATTCCCGTTTTTTGCGTTTGAAAAGTCTCGTTGTCTCTTTCCGAATCGTCGCGTATCTTTCCTCTTTAACTTCATCATATAAGTACATAATTGTACCATGGGCCCCGTATTTTTAGCATCGAAATTCGGCCACATCTTTTACATAGGGCGTAATCTTATTGCTTATGGTGAAGCCGGTTCCAAGGTTATGTGTATCGGTATCTCCACACGCCAGTGTGTATCCGTTGGTTTAGACTACTTGGTGTGGATGTCGGACTGCCTGGAGTGCGACGATGTCCATTTTATATTGTTTTGCTTTCTCAACGATCGTCTGTATCGCGTCTGGTTTATATAACGTTCGAGCATTCCACGTACCGGCGCGTATATCCCGCTTTTTCCGTTTTCCCCTAGGTCTTCGGTTTGCCGAGTGTGTGTTTTCTTGATGATTTATTCCCTTATGGTAGTGTCGGATTGTTTTGTGTATATTGGTCATTCATTATTGTTCCCACGACTCGGGGTGTTAGATACTCCGCAATATCAGAGCCCCGTTTTTTATGGTAAAATCTGTTGAGTGCTCTGATTCGACCCGGTGTCAGGGAGGCGCCGTTATAATACAGACGGTATACCCCTGGCTGCAAACCATGTAATGGGCACGGTGACGCGTAACACCCTGTGTAAAGGGTGGCAGATCTTTGTGTGTTACTCCTCGCTAGCCTGTCTGACGTGGGTGACCCTACTGGAAGTGTATGCTTCTGTTAGCATAGTCTGGATGATTTATTGTAATATAAGCCCCCGCACCACACCAAGGTTTGTACCAAATGTGGGGGACTTAAAGCTGCCCACCGTAAAAGTTTAATTCCATGCTCTTGAAACCACCCCGTTGTTGTTCGTACTGTATGGATGGGAGCGTTGTCCTGTTGAAATATGACATCTTCTTCCTCTGTTAGGGTTAGCTCTTCCAACACTTCGTGGTACTTGTTGGCGTCCATTCTTCCAGAAATTAAAACAATTTCTGTATTCAGATTTCCAATGAAAGGTGCCCACACCATAAGTCCTCTTCCTGCTAAAGGCATGCGGGATATGATTTTCCTTTCTTTCCAGAGATCATGCCAATAGTATTTGAAGTCGTCGAGGCCGTCCAGATTAATTTTTTTCTCATCACTGAAGATCACATGAGACCACATTTCACTGTGTTAGACCATGAGTTGTACGCGATCCACATTGAAGCTAATATTGTAAAAAAAATCAAGCTCAGTAGATTTGTGGCGGTTCTTTCGAACGCTACTACTTACCTGCTCATCTACCACCAGGTAACCATTTTCACAAGCGTCCTATTTCATAAAGCATGTACTTACCTGTCCTTTACTTGCGAAAACCTTCGCCTAAAATATCTAATGTATCATGTTCGCTGAGGTAAAATCCATTAGCACCAAACGGATATTTTTCCTAAAGGCACGGTTCCCGGGCGCGCCATTTACATAGGGCCAATTCAGTTGCAACACGAAGCAACTGACACGACCATCACGGTGCACATAGCACCCATTGAAATTGCAGCACACAAGCAAGAGATACTTTCGCTTGGCTTCAATGCTGCAATCACATCGGTCGCTAAATCGACCCACACGAAATGGTAACTCACACCTGGCAGCAAAAAGGCATCGAGAACTCGTCAGTGTAAATACACACACGACGGTTCGACCCTGTTGATGCCAACAACAACACGCACACGATCAGCATCATGCTACTCGTAGTCACTGATCGTGTAAACATTTCAACCCTTTTTTGCGTTGAGATGCTCGCACCTGTTGCGAATTTGTGGAGGAATCTTTTCTGAGTCTGGATATTTGCGGATACACACGATGAGCAGCAAATGCAATCATCGTGTGTGTATTTCAACCCCTTTGTGTTGAACAAAAACGCAAAAGGGATATATTACCATATATGGTCATCGAGGCAATAAATGAATATTTCATAACTCTGTTGCTTCGATGGCGATCCTTAATCGCGTTTTGGATTCCGCGAGGGCAGGTTGTGCCCTCACGTAAAATACACATCTCTCGTGGGGCGTCCCAAGAGATTCGAATCTCGTTTCAGATTCCGTGGAGGCCAGTCGGGCCCTCCACGTAAAAATTAAATTAAAGAGTAGCGATTTTACCCTCGATTCGTGTGAACGTAGCGCGTGAAACCTTAATAATTCGCTGACATCGAGAGACTTTGGACGTGTGGTGTTTGGATACTTCATCGTATGTTGTGTGTTTGCGGCACTATATTTGTGGAATAATTCTCTTTTTGTGCGTGAGTGAAACATAATTTAGCACGGCATTATAAAATAAATCAAATTGATATCAAACGATTCAACTCAAGATAAATTTTGTTCGTGCGACGGGTGAAGAAGTGTGGACAATGTCGAAGTTTCAAAACATCCAAACAATAAAAATTCATTCGAAACTAGTATGAAAATATCAAGATATTCAGTGTAATGCATTAAACTTTTCAACTACCAGACAAATTCATTTCAAACAATTCAACTTCAACTAAGTGACATTCCGGACGACACAGTGATGACGGTGGAAAATATCGACATATTCGTTCCCAAGTTTTAAACAATTCAACCCTTTCCGGATTTTACTTCAAAGGTCTTAACTTCGATCATATGGCTTTCGATATCATCATCACCGTTCTAACTTCAATTATCACCCCCATAGTTTCCGGTGGGCGGGACACCTAGCTCGAATGAGCGGAGAGGAGCCTGCCCGGAAAGGCCTTTGTGGCAGGATGTATGGAAGGAGACAGCGCGGCAGACCTTGTCTGCGATGGAGGGATGGTGTAGATCAGGACGCCCAGAGCCTGGGAGTGCGAAACTGGATGACATCGGCTCGAAATCGGGACCGGTGGAGAGATTTGTTAAATAAGATCAAGACTGGATCCCGGTTGTAGTGCCGATGATGATGATGATATGAAGTTTTCATATATTTTGCTGATGCAAGTGAGGAGCGAGATAGGGCGAAAGCTTGAGGGTATGACATGTTGTCGATACCGGGTGACTTCTTGGGGTTTCGAGATTTAACTAGGTTCTGTAGAGTATCTGGTTTTACAAAACCGTGACCGTTATCACGTGTGTCGTCGAATTATGCACTGTTAGCTGAGTTGAAGACAACTATTGGCTCGTTAAAGTTGTCTAATTTGTTGTGAATCTCTGAACTAATTATTGCATTCGTGCGCGGATCGCTATCCTCGAGAGTGAACTTGTGATTGTTTTCAAAGGTCTTTACAATGATGTTTGCTTCATTGGCGTCATTATTGACAACAACACCGTTGTGCATGATTGGTCCAGTGATACGAGAAGTGCCACATATCTTTTTAATATTTTTATAAACGTTCTGGTCCATCTGAATACCCTTCAGTTTATCTTCCAATTGTCGGGTACGATTGTATTGTATTATGTTTTATCTGTGTACCAATATTGTGAATGATGGATAACAATAATGGCCCCCTCTGCGGGAAGCGGTGACGATATCTCATTCTGCAGAGATTTTTACGCACCAGGATGAGACGAAGAGTGAAGTCGTCATGGAGAATCTGATAAGTCTTTTCAAGTTTGTACTTCGGGACATGAATCTCGTGAAGCCCTGCTCCAGCGTTATTTATCACAACCGCCGTTAGGTTCCTGTCAGTGGGAAGATAGAGTTGGTTGAGTTTTTCGTTCAATGTAATATTAAAGTTGTTCCAATTTGTGCGCCAATAATCGGTTATGTATCTGATATGAGCTCGGGATTTTCGATAGTTGCGAATGGACGTTGTCACCGCGTTGTGATCTGATTCACCCACCGATACTTGTGGAGGAGAGATTTGGGGAAGTAAATCTTTGGACACAAAAAAGAAGTCCAGAATTGATTGTATTTTCACTTTAAAGGCGAATTTCTCAAAACAACGTTTTTCAAGTTCGCGTGCATGATTAAAAGAACGCGTTAATCTACACATGTTAATGCTCAAAATAACGTACGGATGAAAAAAATCGGCATTCAATTTTTTGAGTTACAACCGAGTTTTTGGGGGCAAAAAAGTCAATTTTCGAAAAAAACGCCGTCATTTTGTTATTTTTCAATGAATTTTATCTTTTTAGGTCATTCTATTTGATGCTGATAAAAAGCCCGTTTTTTCAGACTTTTTTGAGGGTAGTAAACCTGCATGCCGTGATTTTTTGGGTTTTTTATTAAATAGGAGCAGACGACGTTGGGCTAAAAAAAATATTTTTGTATACTATGAGTGTGATGAGCCGACACTACCATAAGGGAAGACTTCATCAAGAAAACACCGACTTAGTAAAAAGAAGACCTAGACGAGTCAGTGAGGTCATGAACTTTCGGGTTCCTACAGGCCAATCAATATGAATATAGTATGGTAATAGTATACTATGAGACCAATAAAACATATGGTCAAAGATTCATTAAGATATGACGTTCGAACGTTATATAAACCAGGCGCGATACAGACGATCGTAGAAAACGCGAAACAATATAAAATGGACATCGTTGCATTTCAGGAAGTCCGACTCCCACATTAAGTAATCGAAACCAACAGGTTTACACTGGCATGTGGAGGTGCCAATAACATAACCTCGGAACCGGCTTCATCATAAACAAGAAGGTTACGCCCCATGTAAAAGATGTGAAATTTATTAATGACCGAATGTCGGTGCTAAAAATACAGGGACCATGGTACAATTATGTATTTATAAACGTACATGCCCCAACAGAATCTACGGACGAAGAAACGAAGGACACTTTCTACGAAACCCTAAAGGAGGTATCTGGTGGGATCTCATCATTCGATGTTTAAATCCTCCTCGCGGACCTCAATGCGAAAATTGTAAAGGAAGATATCTTCCAACCAACTATAGGTAAAACAATCCTGATTGACATTTCAAATGATAATGGAATTCGAATTATCACGTTCACAGCGTTAAAAGATCTGGAAGTGAAAAGTACGATGTTCAAGCACAAGTAATTTCATAAAGCCACATGGATATCATCCGACGGCGTAACACGTAACCAAATAGATCATTTCCTCATAGACAAAAGACACCACTCGAATATCCTTGACGTAAGATCATATAGAGGAGCAGATTGCGACTCCGATCATCTTCTAGTGATGGGCAAAATCAGGAGTCGCCTCGCAGCAAACCCACATGGGCAGTCACGGGAGACGAGCAAAAAGCTCGACATTGATAAACTAAAAGATCTGCGCAAAAGGGCTGAATATCAAGACGAACTAACGAATAGATTTAGCATCCTAGAGAATGGGAGTAGTGAGGAAGAAGAAACCAATAATCTGGGCACTAAACGGGCATCGACCAGAGACACAATCAAACAAACAGCCCAAAAGGTATTAGGATTTAAGAAAACAATTAAGTCCAAACCTTGGTTTGACGATGAGTGCAGGAAGAAGATCGAACAACATAAACGCCTCAGAGTGATACACTTAGAAGGATATGATGAAGTTAACGCAGAATGATACGCGACGTTTCGGAAAGAGACAATGAGACTTTTCAAACGCAAAAAACGCGAATGGGATAAGACTCGGATCGAAAAATTCCAGAAAATGCCAGAGCAACGAATAAAAGAGGTATGTATGCCAGTATAAATCCAATTCGAAATGGCTACCGAGGGAGTGTCAAAATAATTTGAGACGCAAACGGCTGTCTGGTCATAGAAACTAACAATATCGTGACAAGATGGAAGCACTACTTTGAAAACCTGCTCAATGTGCGCACCCATCAACCACAAATAAACGCACCAGACGTACATACAGGCAAGCCTTGGATACCAGAGCCGTCTTACAACCAAATTGTAGACGCAATAAATCGATTGAAAAACAACAAGGCTCCCGGAGTCGATTGCACATCGGCAGAGCTTGCGAAGCATGCAAGAGAGGCAACCGCTCGAAAGATCATCAACTCATCAAAAAATATGGGATAAGAAAGGCACTCCGGAAGAATGGAAAACCCCAATAGTCGTCCCCATTTTCAAAAAAGGCGACAGATCTGACTGCGAAAACTACAGAGGAATATCATTGCTCCCAACCGCATACAAAATACTAACAAATATCAAACTGGCGAGAATTACACCGTACGCAGAAGAAATGCTGGGAGACTACCAATGCGGATTCCGTGGGAACCGGTCAACAAGCGACCAAATGTTCACAATAAGGCAATTACTGGAAAAGAAGTGGGAATACGGAGAGACGGTTCACCAACTGTTCGTTGACTTCAAAAAAGCCGACGACTCAGTCGCAAGGCAAAGACTCTACCGTATTGTAGTTGAGCTGGGAATCCCGAAAAAATATGCCGCCCTGATTCAAATTTGCATGAACGAAAACAAAGGGTGAGTTAGAATAGAAAATCCCTTCTCAGAACCATTTGAAATCCGGGACGGACTAAAACAGGGGGAAGGCTTCTCCCCATGTCTTTTTAACCTTGTGCTCGAGTATGTTATCAGAAAAGTACAAGACGACAACATGGCCGGATCATCCCTGAACGGGGTCACACAAGTGCTCGCATATGCTGATGACATCGCCGTTTTGGGCGATAATCTAGAAACTGTAAGTAAAAGCTGTGAAATCATCATCCAAGCGGCAGAAGAGGTGGGTCTAGAAATAAATGAAGACTAAACAAAAAACATGACTACGGCGAGAGCAGGTAGACCTCAGGGAACACATATCAATGCCAGAGACAAGATATTTGAAAAAGTTAAAGAATTTAAATATCTGGGAATAATACTGACGGCCCGTAACGAAATGTCGAAGGAAATTAACAAAATACTGCATTCCGGCAACGCTAGTTGGCACGTAGTCAAATCCAAACTGCTGTCACGTAACATAAAGCTCCGTGTCTATAGAACTATCATGCCGGTTGCTCTATACGGATGCGAAACATCATCATCATCATCGGCACTACAACCGGGAACCGGTGTTGGCCTTCTTTACCAAGTCCCGAGGCTTGTTAAAATTCCATAATTTATTTTTACGGGCAAGGTTATCAGCCTTGCGCCACGGATGCGAAACATGGGGTCTCACAAAACGGGAAGAAAACAAATTCCGCGTATTCGAGAATAAAGTTCTAAGGGGTATCTTTGGCGGTAAATATGACAAGGAGGCAGGACAATGGAGGAAACTCCACAACCACGAATTGGAAGATCTATACCGCAAATCTACAATAGTGAGAGTTTTCAGGTCGCGAAGATTAAGATGGGCCGGACATGTGGCGCGAATGGGCAACGATAGGACCTTGCGTAGAATTCTTGCCGGTAGATCAACGGAAAAGAGATCTACAGGACTGCCACGAGAGAGACGGGAGGACAATGTAAGGTTTGATGTTGAGGAGATCGGATTGGCCTGTCAAGCGTGGAAGGAGAGTCCACAGGGCAGGGAACCATGGCGGAGTCGAGTCGGTGAGGTCCTGAACTTCCGGGTTCCAACAGGCCAATAAATAGTAGTAATAAATAATGTCCCCTTAAATTGTTCGGATTGGGGAAGAACTGAACATATTTTCAAGAGTTAAACATGCGCCCTCATCATCATCATCATTGGCACTATAACCGGGATCCGGTCTTGGCCTTATTTAGCAAATCCCGAGGCTTGTTACATTTTCCATAATAATTTGTTTTTCCGGGCAAGGTTATTAGCCTGCTTCATATTACCCAAATAGCTACTAATTTGATAAATGTAAAATAAAGTATTCACAAATGTTGTCCAATCATCATCATCATCGGCACTACAACCGGGGACCGGTCTTGGCCTGTTGTCCTATAATTGGATACAAATAAAACTCAAGGTTTGCATTCATGTTGGGCGGTTCATCTTTGGCGATATTTTTCAAACTAGCGGTAGAAGTCTATAAGCGACATGTTGATCTTTTTTGTTATCATTAATTTTGCAACTCTCATTAGACTACACAAATTCTAATCCCTTTCGGTATTATTTTTAAGACGCTTGAGCATTAAAGCCACGTAAAAATATAAGAGAAATTTCGTTAATACAAAAAATATAACTGTGTACTACATAATATTATGTTTAAATCAACCTCAATGTTGCAAAAGACCAGCTGAGCCATATCTGCTGTTGGCGAATAGAAGATTTGTTGCATGTTGCAGTTTAACAGCTGTAGCCGAAATTATTGTTTACTCCATACTCATTGAGTGATATTCGAACTTTAAGAAGCATTAATAACAAATTTGTTTTCAACTTTTGTTATATATATTCTTGTGTAATATTTATTGACGAAATGCAGATTCATACTTTCCCGTGATTAAGGGGATGCCAGTAAAGTTTTGTATTTGAATGTAGAACAGTTTACTACAATGGTAACGCAGAAACATATACATTAACCCTAAAATGTTTCATGGACAATTGTCTAAAAACACACCCTCGAGTCGAATGGTTGAGCGACTTTGTATAAGGTCTAGTAGTAATTCTCCTACTATGAAATAAAGAATGTTTTATAGAAATGTTTATTTCTGGTTTATATATTATAAGTGACTGATTGGTAAAAGCAATGCCTATTTTAGAATAAACTTCAGTACAGACCACACTGCCTAACCCGCTTTGGAAGGACGTCCGTGGCGCATACGCTATATGTACCCTTTGATGAAAGCTCTTCTATAGACTTCATATCGCTCAAATGAATTTCTTTCTTTTTGTTATACCTTAAGTGTATTCATTGGAGAATGAATACTTATTTTGAAAAAGAGGTAACAGATATTTGGAGTAAAAATAAATGAAAAGTGCTACTGGCTTCTCCAAAACTTAATTTGATTGCCGCTCTCAAGAAAGTCGCTCTCTAATGGCATTCATTCTCAAACAGCTATTGTTTCAAGTTCGCACTGAGCAACATAGTTACATCCGTCCCTGCAACCATTCACGATTACCCAACTTAGAACAATTCAAAATATTGAAATGCTACAAATGTTTATATGCTATACTTTAGATATGATATCCTAAATTATAAAAAATTACATTTTGATTTTTGTTATTAAATTTATATTTAATTTGAAACTGATTTACAAATATATTTCCACATTCTATCTTCTAGAAAATTTGGTAGTTTTATTAATTATGTTGCAGAATTATTTGAATACACTTTTAATTTAAAAGAATTAGTTAGATAATATTTCAATTACTTGCCCAGATGATCATATAGGGAAATAATTAATTGAAATAAATTTAAAATAAAAATAATTTATAATGTGATTATGCTAAAGGTATTAGCAAACAATATTTTTCGTTATCTTAACGATTGTGAATGGTACATAATGGTTTTTTAGATTTTCTCTATACATACGCCACACAACACATTTTGACTCTGTATACATGTTCATCTCAATCTTAAAATAGGTATCTGTTGTGTCTCTATACTTTGTGTAATGTTTTCCCAAAAAGTATCTCAGCAGCAACAGTATCCACTAACATCAAAGACATCAACTTTATCATCATCAGCAATCCTTCATCATTTTTCTGCAATAAAAACATAAATATTCTTTCGAGTGTAGGTACGAAATTCACCTGTATCTTGATAATTCTCTTCAGATTCATCACTGTCCCCTCTCTGTGCGACCGACTTCGTTGGACCTATCAAAAAAAAGATGGAGTGGACTCGGGAAAAAACACTTTCGTTAATAAATGAATATAGGAAAAGACGCGGTCTTTGGGATATGACCCATGAAGATTATCGAAAAAAGGAAATGAAACAGAAACTACTGCTGGAAGTATCCTCTAGTCTTGGCGGCGGAATACCAGTAGTTGAAATAGAAAAGAAATTCCATACCCTTCGTACACAATATCATAGAGAAATTAATCGAATGAAACGAAAGGAGCCGTACAATTCAAAGTGGTTTGGATTTAAAAACCTCCAATTTCTTAGTTCACCAAAAGCCATGCGAGCTGGAAAAGGTAAAGTGAAATCAGAAATATGTGAAGATGGTGTTACTAAGTATATAATAAGTGACCACGCGTCAAGAGAGAATGAAAATCCGGCTGCCGTTGCTGCCGCGAACTCAGCCATAACTACAGAATTCCTAACAATACATCGGGATAAACCAGTGACTGTTTCATATGCACCTGCGACGACTGCATCGGCCACAGTTACAGCCACAGCAGTACCAGTAGCCAGAGTGCAAAAGTTTGAATCTAGCCGCGCGCGGGATCTTGAGAAGCTTATTGAAGAAACTACAAAAGATGTCGAAGAACCTGAAGATTCCAAGCCTAAGATGTTAAAAGAAATAAACATACCACTACAACATCACTCATACAGTAGTGCTCCCATAGCAGCCCAAGAAGAGGTGGAACAAACACAAACCCATCACCAACATCATCAGGAGCACCACATAGAAGAAGAGCATCTGGGTACAATAGATATTCAAACAACTGTCGAAGAGGATAGTATAAATTATCATCAAAACGCTCCACGGGTGTTTAAAATCCAAAGGCGGGATACATGCAATGAAGAGGAATACTACGAAGAGGAACAGCATCAGCAGCAGCAAATCCAAACCAAACGAATTTATTACGAAAATCCTAACCCATCCACAGCACTCCCAACCACAGTTACAGCATCATCACCGTCTACCTTAATTACAACGAAAATGCAAACTCCGAATCACACAAATCGTTTTCGAGATGAATTTGCCACTTATGGGGAATATGTGGCGAATGAGATGAGGACGATAACGAACAGAGAGATACTGACGTCATTGAAGCACAAGATCAACACAGCTCTCTTTGAGGCAAGCATGGCTGAATTGCAACAAAAGTGACGGTTTTATGTTTGGTGTAGTCTCACCTAAATTAGAAAAAAAATAAAAAAAAATGGTAATAATAATACTTGTAGTAGATGTGTGTATGTGAGTATCTAAAGATGTTCCACCTTCTGTGGAATCCTTTGCATCCTTTTTAGTTAAATTGATTAACGACATTTTAAACAATTGTAGAGTCAACGAGGACTTTTTAATAAAACTTAAATGAATGTGTCTATCATAGGGTGTATTTTAATAGCAGGCGTTTTGAGTGATTCAATTGCTTGTTGTAGTCTCCGGGTAATCGGAGGCTCTGATACTTATTTGCTTCCAGATATTGCACGTTGAAGACGTCTAGGTGATCAGCGGATGTTCGATTTTACGATTCTTCTGAGTTGGAGACAATGTTCATACGCCTACATGCACTACATCAATCTATTTGCAGTTGATTATAATATTTTATTTTTTAAAATTATTTCTACACATGTCTTTGCAAAGCCATGCATTTTCTTAACAGGCGAAGTTTCGCGAACACAATTCTAATTAGTAAGCCCGTTCATCGACAGTTCATTTACATTCGAGTTCGCTTTTGACGGCAGACCTGAGTTTTTGAGACATTGAATTCTATTCGGTCAGATGCTGGAATTCAATGACCTGCATATCTAAGTCGGTTATATACAAGTGATTATGAAAAACTCATCGTGCTCATCGTGCTCAGCCAGGGGGAGCATCGGCATTAATTCTGTGAGAGGCGGATTTGACGCCGTCTAGAATTACTTGAATTCAACGGGAGAATATCTTATATAATGGTTAGCGTATCATCATCATCATCGGGACTAGAACTGGGATCCGGTCTTGGCCTTATGTAACAACTCTCTCTACCGGTCCCTATTTCGAGCCGATGTCATCCAGTTTGGCACTCCCAGACTCTGGGCGTCCTGGTCTACGCCATCCCTCCATCACAGACAAGGTTTCCGCGCTGTCTTCTTCCATACATCCTGCCACAAAGGACTTTCACCCCTCAAGCTTTCGCCCTATCTCGCTCCTCACTTGCATCAGCAAAATATATGAAAACTTCATATCATCATCATCATCGGCACTACAACCGGGATCAAGTCTTGATCTTATTTAACAAATCTCTCCACCGGTCCCGATTTCGAGCCGATGTCATCCAGTTTGGCACTCCCAGGCTCTGGGCGTCCTGGTCTACACCATCCCTTCATCACAGACAAGGTTTGCCGCGCTGTCTTCTTCCATACATCCTGCCACAAAGGACTTTCCGGGCAGGCCCCTTCTCCGCTCATTCGAGCTAGGTGTCCCGCCCACCGGAGTCTACCGAGCTTGATTTTTCTTACAACATTAACTTCAAGGTAGATCGCGTACAACTCATGGTTGTAGCGTCTCCGAAATCGTCCTCCCCCACTTACGGGCCAACAATTCTCTTTAAGACCTTCCTCTCGAATGCGGCTAAGAGTTCAGCGTGCCTTTTATTGAGCACCCACGTCTCGTATCCATACATGAGTACTGGTAAAACCATGGCCTTGTACAGTAGAAGCTGGAAGGTTCTGGATACATTTTGGGATTTAAAGAGCCTTGATATACGATAGTAGGCTTTGTTGGGTTTGATCACCCGTTCACGTATTTTTTCTTCCATATTGTTATCGGCTGATACTATTGACCCGAGGTAGTTAAAGGATTGCACTACTTCAAATTCGTGCTCCGCTACGCTGATAGTTTGACCAACGTTAGGCCTTTTCTTTGCTGAAGTTACCACCATGTACTTAGTTTTTCCCTCATTAATGTGCAGTCCCAGTTTTTGTGCCGCCTGTTCGATCTGGTTGAAGAAGTCCTCTACAGCTGAATCGGATTTACCGATGATGTTGATGTCATGCGTAGGCAAGCATCTGGCTGGGCGTGGTAACAATAGTCCCTCTAGTTGTAATGCCAGAGTCACGGATTGCTTTCTCCAACGCCTGGTTGAAGAGGAGGCAGGCCAGACCATCCCCTTGTCGGAGTCCATTATAGATGTTTATTGGTTTGGACGGCAATCCCGCTATTTTTACTTGACTAGTTTCGTTGGTCATGGTCAACCCACGTAGTCGTATCAATTTGTTTGGAATGCCGAACTCTCTCATGGCATTATATAGTTCTACCCTGGCTATGCTGTCGTAGGCGGCCTTAAAGTCTATAAACAAATGATATAATGGAATTTTAAATTCCAGACATTTTTCCATCTCCTGCCTAAGGGTGAATATCTGATCAATTGCTGATTTGCCTGGGATGAAGCCACACTGATATTGACCAATGATGGCTTTAGCGTATGGGGCTATCCGATCTTGAAGGATAGTCGAGAGTATCTTATAGGCGGTACTCAGCAATGTTATACCCCTGTAGTTGCTGCACAGTGTGATATCTCCCTTCTTATGTATGGGACAAACTATTCCACGACGCCAATCTTCCGACATCTCCTCTTGCTCGCATACATGCACCACGATCTCATGAATTGCGTAATGTAACACTGTCCCTCCTTATTTGATCAGCTCAGCTGGTATGCCATCAGCTCCAGGGGCTTTATTTGATTTGAGCTGTCTAGTGGCTTTTAATGTTTCCTCAATGCTTGGCGACGGCAGCATCTGGTCTTGATCTTGCATTGGTGGAGCCTCCAATTTTTCTGTGAGCTGACTATTTAGTAATTCATTGAAGTGCACTTCCCATCGCTCCAGAATGCCTTCAGGATCGGTGATCAGATTACCCTCTTTATTCTTGGAGTAAGTGCAGCGTGGTGTGTACCGCGTCATACTGCGGATTATTTGGTAGAACTCCCGCTTCTGATGCGGACCCCGCTCTCTACTTTTCTCTATTTCATCATCATCATCATCGGCACTACAACCGGGAACTGGTCTTGGCCTTATTTAAGCAAGTCCTGAGGCATTGTTAAATTTTCCATAATGATTTGTTTTTTCCGGGCAAGGTCATTAGTCTTGCGCCAGAGGCTCCCCGACGGGGAATCGAACCCCGGTCTCCCGCGTGACAGGCGGGTATACTAACCACTATACTATTTATTTCACAGACAAGGTTTTTTTCCCAGGCACTTTTCTTTTGTCTGTGAAGTCTTTTTTCAGATCTTCTGAGCTCTTTGTATTTCTCCTCGCGCACCCGCGTCGTATGAGACTGCTGCATTGTCCGGTATGCAGCATTCTTACGTTCAGTCGCTAGTTTGCACTCATCATCAAACCAGTCGTTCCGACCTCTACGACTACTGCCTAAGATGGACTTGGCAGTACTAATGACAGTATTCTTAAGGTGTGTCCATTTCTCTTCTACGCCTGACATTCTGGCCCCAGGATTTACTCTCCCTCCGTCGAGCTTTTCGAGGACGAGTCTTAACGCATGACCAAAGGTGTTACTGGTATTCTCATTGCGTAAGGCAGCCGTGTTGATTCGAACCTGATCCGCGGATGCAATACGTCTCCGTAAGGCAATCGGCGCTCAGAAAACTGTACCAACAAGATAGTGATCCGAGTCGACGTTGGCACCCCGGCACTTTCGTACCGTCATCAGGCTCGAGGAGTGCGGCGATCTATCAAAACGTGGTCAATTTGGTTGCGAGTGGCTCCATCAGTTGATACCGAGGTGGCTTTGTGGATATCTTTACGCGGAAACCCGGTACTCGCAACGAACAAGTTTTTCGATGCTGCCAGTTCGATGACTCGTAGTCCATTGTCATTAGTGTTCTCATGCAAACTATGGGAACCTGTGTAGTGCCTGAAAACCGGCTCCCGACCTATTTTTGCATTCAAATCACCAAGAGCGATTTTCAATTCGTATCTTGGGCAGGCATTGAGAGCCCGTTCGACGTTCTCGTAGTATTCTTCCTTTTCGTCGTCATTTAGATCCAAGAAGAAAAGTTTGTTTGTTAAGATCAATCTCATGAATGAGTCTGTTGAGGACCTCTACCTCATTGTTGACGTCTGTACTTGTTTCGCTAACAGCTAATTCTTGGAATTAGTTTCCAGCCCCTGAGTACTGAGCACCATGGCCGATGTCTTCGCCGTCGCTGCTATCACTCAACGTGCCTGTATAGTTGTTTTTATTGGCTTTATGGCGTTTAGTCTTTAAATTTGGGTCGGTATTTTGCTTTCTCCGAAGCACCATTTTGGCATCCATTTGATCTACGTCCATATTATGGACCATGTGTTCTTACGTTTTTATTTTTTTATTGCGCGAAGGACAATTATATCGCGGATTCGTGCACACACTCACAATGTTCGCGTGTTCCCACGTAAACACATTGTTACTCATACACTTTTATTTTCTTTTTTTTTCGTTTCGTTTTTTTAATTTTTTCTTTTCTTTTTTTTCTTCACGACCATCCGCTTTCGCGCGATCCTGACGACGTTTGTACTGGGTAAAAGGGAAGACAGCATTAGATAGAGATTCACAAGAGGAAGCTTGGTGCAATGTTTCGATAGGGATTGAGGCCTACCATAGCCTAGCTCTTCCAGTTTATCTAGCCACACTTGGCCAAAGACACCACACAGTGGGCCCGCACCTGTATGAATTGCCTACGCTGCAACGTAGGTCGCTGACAGACAAAATACTTATCTGCCAAAGGAGTCGGATGATCGTCTACACCCAGTGGCGCCAACCACTCAAATCCCTTGTTGCGGATTGGCAATTGAATGTGCTGGAATGTACTGGAGAAATCTAATACATTCGCAGTGTATACCAGTTACGCAGCAGCTGGTATCAGCTGGCCGATTGTCACCATCGATGAGGTCATAGCGTCCCTTTTTGAATTGGCAGTTATGCCCAATGAGTTAGTCTGCAATCAACCTTCGCGGCGCTCAAACCGCCAAACGGAACAGTAAACCATTCCCAGTCATTGCCATCCGCAAAATACCAATCATTGTGCATAATAGCGTTCCTTAAGCAATAAAGAACAACTTGACATTACAATACAGAAGAACGTGTTATTATTAATTGGTTCCAGTTCAATTGGTGACGTGCTCTTCTACATTGACCGCGCTGCTCTCTCCCCTTTGCGACAGCCATTGTTCGTTGTGACCGTCCATCGGCGGCCAACGAAACGCGTACCACTTCAACTAACACCCTGCTTTCAAAGACTTTACGCAATATACATCGTCTTTCTATGTGGCAGAAGTATGTGTGTATAAGCAAGTATGAAGCAGAACTTGGGCACATACGCAACAGAATTGACGCACGGAACCAATCGGTGTCTCTCAAGAGGATTTGTTGCGAAGGACGAATCTTCACAAGACCAATTACAATCTGTGGTCGACCTACGCGAGATCATGGCTACACCGGAAACTCGGCGCGGAGTCATGAAATTATTCGCCCACTTATGTAGGGACAGCGCACATATGTCTTCGACAGGGTACACAAGGTGAAAAAGTCTCTAGAATATCTACATGAGAGACTTTACAGATTTCTCGACCGAATCCACTATTTTCGATTGACGTTGGCACCGTCGCCGCACAGCGATCTCAGCCAACCCCGCCGATATTCTTGACGCACCAACGATGCAACAGTACACTCAGAACTAGCGTGCGAAAAAAAAAAACACACGTAAACCTCTCACAGAACTTAGGCAACCAATGCCATAGAGAGTAGCAAGGTAGTGGGTTTCACGCCCCACCCAAACATCGACTCAGGCCGATTGGCAGACGTAAAATAACAAACTAAACTCCTCCTTTATTTTCCGGAGACACTTTCGTGACTACGTCATAAGCGAGGGAGTGCTGAAATCACACTGCAACTTAATCCAACAGCAACCATAAATTTGTAATTCATTTCCCAATGCAATATACATCTCTATATCAGGTGTTTGCTACAGAACTGACTTTCTCGACAACTCTCGTCCAGGATGGGAATGTTAAAATTTACAACTGGTAAAAAAAAGAAGGTTGCCTTAGGACGTTATAGCGTTTTGCGACGATAGGGAAGCACGTGTGTTTTGAACTGATGCTATGACGGTTAGAATCACTAAAAATTGTAGCAATCCTCAACACATCACGCTACTTCCGCGTGTACGGATTTGATTTCTAAACTAAGTACATTCAACTGATGTGGAATTGCTGCGTTATTGCTTGGTATACGGCTGATGCTTTTTGCTTATTCAATTTTCTTGCTCGTGTTGTTCTACACTATTTTGCTTGTGTATGTGTGGGTTTGGCGGATTTTGTGGTCGATTCGAATGTTTGATGATGATGGTGAAGTGTTCCGCCGAACACTGTTCACACGAAGGCACAACGAAGCGAATGCAGCACCTTAATAAAAACACAGCGAAAGGTTTGATTTATATTTGTCTTTATTTTATTGTTGTTAAATCCAGGATTTACTACACTGGGACGCCTGTGGCGATTTTACAAAAGGTATTAACTAATATAGCACTTAATTACCCGCCGATACGTTACACTCGACACACACGCGACCTTTGGTGGTTGATTTACTTTTTGTTTAACAATTCTGACTGCGACGACATACGAAAATGACTCTCGTTGGGAATGGAGGATCTCACCTCCGTGAATGCTACTTGATGACTAACTAGAGCGACGGTTGCGTTGCGCGGATCCTGTCTCTCGAATGCGTTCTATATCGACTGTTGTACCCAAGGATTAACCTCGAGGGACGCGCGGTGAGTTTTCTTTCTCCGAGTGAAACGTGAAGTTTCTCTTTGTCGTGGTGAATTGGCGAGGATCTCTCTGGTTGATCTTAGCACGTGTGCTAATAGATCCATTGTTTTCTCATGCAGCGAAGGTCATGGGAAAACGGAATTGTGAAAAGAGGAAGGAACAAAGGGGCCTCGTAGGATCATTGTGTAGCTGTTTAATAGCCTGCAACGCAATTAGGACAATGGTGTTATAAGGGATTTTGGTATACAATGATAATTGTGTCCCGTATCTTAGCTGGCGGCAAGGCTCGGATTATGTTTGCACGTTTGCAGCGAACGCTGGCTAACAGGGGCGCTGATAAGGTTTTCGAATTACGATGCCTGTATGATGTATAGAATTATTTTCAGGAATTTAGGACGATGCGTTAAATGTCCTTGGTAAGCAATGTTTGTCAGTTTGTTGTGTCCTTCGATCGCCATGCAGGCGTAGGGCGATTGGTCCGACTTGTGGCCCACGTGTCTGTCGGTACGTGGGGTTGTTGCCTCCCAGATGTGTGTTATCTTTGTTTCGGGTGTGGTAGAGGACTTTTGAGGATACGTGTCTGTGGGCACGTGTAATTTATCTATAGGTGAGTGTGTTCCTTGGTGGAACGACGACATCTCGACCAATAGTGGATTGTGTGGTTCGTAGAACCGCCACATTTGTATCTGTTAGAAACGTCACAACGTCATGTTAACGCCATAGACTCACCTTTCCTGCGAGAAGTAATCAAAGAAAGGAAGGGGGAGATATTGGGAAAACAACTGACGTTAACTAATTAACGGCATGGTAGTCTTAACGTTTACGACAGCCAAACTATACCAGATAAATCAAATGGTGACTAAAAGTTTGGCTTTAGCCAAATTTATCGAAGACCGTACAAAAGAAGTCCCACTACCGAAAGATATTTTATACAGACAAAGCTTTTATCCTGATCAAATTCGAATCCACAAACCAGTAAAAGACAACTTTTTTAAACAATAAACAATAAATTACTCTATTTATTTCTTAACGTTTCAACAAAATCATTTTGTCACTTCTAGATCTTCTAGTCGGGCTTGATGAACTCTCTTCATGTGATCCTTTAAATATCGCCTTTGAGACATTTTCGTCCCACAAATGTGACACACGAATTCTAGAGACTTATCGTGAATTTTCCGATGCTTCGTGAGGTTATTTAGTCCAGTGAACTTCTTGTGGCATACATTGCACTCAAAGGATTTCATTCTGTCTGTATGTTGTACCGAATGCACGTCCAAGTGGTGTTTGAATTTGAACCCTTTTCCACAGTAGTCACATTTATGTGGTGTTTCATCTGAATGAATCTTTCGATGGGTATACAATGAAGAATCGGTTTTGAAGCGCTTATCACAATCTGTGCATTTGTACTCTTTAGTTTTACTATGAACACTCTTAATATGATTTAGTAAGACACGTTTGCAGGCAAAACTGTAGTTACAATCGTTGCAGGTAAATTGCCTTAGTTTGGAGTGATGGGAATCCATGTGATATTTTAATCCATTGCCGCTGACGAATTCCTTGACACATTTTGGGCATTGGAATTTTTTTGATTTTGGTATTGAGTTTGGTCCCGCCGAAGTTGGAGGAGAATTTAGGGCATGATCGGTCATATGCTGGATAAGATCACATCTTGGTTCATAGTTTTTACATATATCACAGCAGAATATCAAATCGCAATGATCGGCTATTAAATGGTCATTCAGACTCTGAAGGCTTTCATGGTGTGATGAGCAGAATTTACAACTCATCCTTCGCTCGGCTTTTTCCCTAAAAAGAATAAATTAAGTCAAACAATGAATAAAGCTACAAGGAAGTATTGATGTGGTTATAATTGTTATATATATATAGCAACGGAATCGTTTTTGTACGAGTTTTATACAATATGTGTTCGGCCTGGACAAAAAAATGTCTGTGCTGGGGAAGTTCAAATGTTAATGTGCGCAAAGTGAGTCAATAATATCCCATCGTACGGATTAAAAAATGTCAAGAAATATAAATACATATAATGTTACTGTGAAGATACCTTACAGTGAACTATAATAGTGCAGACATTAATTATTTAACTCTGTGAGTGATGATAGTAATGATGATCGAAAAGAAAAAGATGATTATGAAAATTCTGAAATTAATTATTGTCTTGGTGAAATGGAAATGTGTTGAGTGATTTAGACTAGATACTGCTCGGCATCAACTTTGTGATTTCCAATGTTGTATTTGTAGCCACACATTTATTGAAATTGACTCACTTCATCATGGTAGCCACCAGGTACTTTGCTAGTCTATTGGGGCATCATCTAATAAATTCACGCGTTGATCAAGGAGCCAATCATAAAACAATCATGGTGTAGCGGTTCCAATAGACACACAGAGCGACAGTAATTTGCGTAGCAATTCAGTTTATCTACCAAGTTAAAACATCCTCGTCTACATGCGGTTGTGGTCTGATGCGTTTGTTCTTTGATTCCAACCTTGCACAACGCGCGTCCCAAACGCGTTCTTCAGGTAAAACTCTATAATACATCACAATCCATGTAGTCCGAAAATCCTCTGAGATTAATTTAAGCTTCCATAACTTGTCACAATTTGTCAATGATAAATATGAGTCTAACTGGGCACATTAGCATAGACTCGTTATATTTCAGCAGAAATTACCCGAAGTCTCGCGTGTCAATCGTTGTTGAGTCATGTGTGCAGTCAATGTTTGTCAGCAAAAATTAAGGTATCCTTATATAAAACAAATTGTTTCTATTCTGCCCAGACACAGAACAATAAACATCATAGAGATCGATAAAAATATCTTTGGTTTTTTCGAATACAAAATTTCCTTTGCAATATTCCATCTCATAGGAGCCAATAGACTTTGGAGAAGGAGGACTAGCAAAATTAGTTCACAAAGTTAGCTTCTTTATAACGTGCATATCAAAGTAGGATTTTTATAATTCTGAGTGTCAAAGATTCAGGGCAGGTTTGAATGTGAGGAAGGGATAATAAAAAATAGGTAGGTTAAAAAAATATAATAAAAAGATTGAAAAGACTGAGTGCTACAAGGCTTTGCACAGGAAACATGTTTCTAGTATATTCACCAGAACTCTATTACTACTCATTGGCCTATAGGAACCCGGAAGTTCATGACCTCACCATTGTTCCCTGTCTCGTGCACTCTCCTTCCACGTTTGACCAGCCGATCCGGTCTCCTCAAGGTCAAACCTAACATTGTCCTTCCATCTCCGTCGCGGCCATCCAGCCGGGCTCTTTCCCCTTGGTCTACCGTCAAGAATTCTACGCACGGTCCTATCGTTGCCTATTCGCGCCACATGTCCGATCCATCTTAATCTTCGCAACCTGATTACTCTCACTATTGTAGGTTTGTGGTATAGCTCTTCCAATTCGTGGTATTGGAGGTTCCTCCATTTTCCTGCCGCCTCGTTATATTTACCGCCAAAGATACTCCTCAAAACTTTATTCTCGAATACGCGGAATTTGTTTTCTTTCAGTTTTGTGAGAGGCCATGTTTCGCATCCGTATAGAGCAATCGGCACGATTATGGTTCTATAGACACGGAGCTTTATGTTACGTGATAACGGTTTGGATTTCAGAAGTTTACTGACTGCGTGCCAACTAGCGTTGCCGGAGTGTAGTCTTTTGTTAATTTCCTTCGACATGTCGTTACTGACCGTAAGTATCGTTCCCAGATATTTAAATTCTTCAACGTTTTCAAATATCTTGCCTCTGACGTTTATGTTTGTTCTCTGAGGTCGACCTGCTCTAGCCGTAATCATATATTTTGTTTTATCTTCATTTATTTCTAGGCCCACCTCTTCTGCCACTTGGATGATGATTTCATAGTTTTTACTTACAGTTTCTAGATTATCGCCCAAAACGGCGATGTCATCCGCATATGCGAGCACTTGTGTGACCAAGTTCATGGATGATCCGGCCATGTTGTCGCCTTGTACCTTTCTGATGACATACTCGAGCACAAGGTTAAAAAGACATGATGAGAGGCCGTCCCCCTGTTTTAGTCCGTCGCGGTTTTTAAGTGGTTCTGAAAGGTGGTTTTCTATTCTAACTCCCCCTTTATTTTCGTGAATGCAGATTTTAATGAGGGCGGTATATTTTTCCGAGACTCCCAGCTCAACTAAAATATGGTAAAGTCTGTGCCATGCGACTGAGTCGTGGGTTTTTTTGAAGTCAACGAAAACTTGGTGAACCGTCTCTCCGTATTCCCACTTCCTTTTCAGCAATTGCCTTACTGTGAACATTTGGTCGCTCGTTGACCGGTTCCTACGGAAGCCGCGTTGGTAGTCTCCCAGTATTTCTTCTGCGTACGGTGTGATTCTCGCAAGAATGGCATTTGTTAGTATTTTGTATGTGGTTGGGAACAATGATATTCATCTGTAGTTTTCGCAGTCAGACATGTCGCCTTTTTTGAAAATGGGGACGACTACTGAGTTTTTCCATTCTTCCGGAGTGACTTCCTTATCCCATACTGTTTTGATGAGTTGGTGGATCTTTCGAGAGGTTGCCTCTCCTCCGGTATGCAGTCGACTCCGGGAGCCTTGTTGCTTTTCAGTCGGTTTATTGCGTCTACAACTTCGTCGAAAGAGGGCTCTGGGATCCGAGGCTCGGCTGTATGTACGTCTGGTGCGTTTATTTGTGGTTGATCGGTGCGTGCACATTGAACAGGTTTTCAAAGTACTGCCTCCATCTTGTCACGATATTGTTAGTTTCTGTGACCAGACAGCCGTTTGCGTCGCGACTTATTTTGGGTCTCCCTCGGTAGCAATTTCTAATTGAATTTATGCCGGCTTACATACCTCTGATATTCTTTGCTCTGGCATTTTCTAGGATTTTTTCGATCCGAGTCTTCTCCCATTCGCGTTTGAAGAGTCTCATTGTCTCTTTCCGAATTGTCACGTATCTTTCTGCGTTGACTTCATCATATCTTTCTAAGTGGATCACTCTGAGGCGTTTACCTTCTTCGATCTTCGCCCTGCACTCATCGTCAAACCAAGGCTTGGACTTAATTGTTTTCTTAAATCCTAATACCTTTTGGGCTGTTTGTTTGATTTTGTTTCTGATCAATGCCCATTTAGTGCCCAGATTATTGCTTTCTTCTTCCTCACTACTCCCATTCCCCAGGATGCTAAATTGTATACAAAATGCATGCTAAAATATACAAAATAAGTACATCCGGCAATCACTCTGAGACGTTTACGTTCTTCGATCTTCGCCCTGCATTCATCGTCAAACCAAGGTCTAGACTTAATTGTTTTCTTAAATCCCAATACCTTTTGGGCTATTTGTTTGATTACGTCTCTGATTGATGTCCATTTTTGTCCACATTATTGGTTTTCTCTTCCTTACTGCTCCCACTCTCTGGGATGCTAAATCTATTCGTTAGTTCGTCTTGATATTGAGCCCTAGTGCGCAAGTCTTTTAGTTTATCAATGTCGAACATTTCGCTCGTCTCCGGTGACTACCCATGTGTGTTTGCTGGTAACCAACTCCTGGTTTTGCCCATCACTAGAAGATGATCGGAGTCGCAATCTGCTCCTCTATATGATCTTACGTCAAGGATATTTGAGTGATGCTTTTGTGTATGAGGATGTGATTTATTTGGTTACGCGTTACGCCGTCGAGTGGTATCCATGTGGCTTTATGGATTTGCTTGTGCTTGAGCATCGTGCTTTTCACTACCAGATCTTTTGACACCGCGAACGTAATAATCTGAATTCCATTATCATTTGAAACGTCGTGTAGGCTTTCTTCACCTATAGTTGGTTGGAAGATATCTTCCTTTCTAATTTGCATTGAGGTCCCCGAGGAGGATTTGAACATCACATCACAACATAATGATGAGATTCCATAAAACACTTCTTCTAGGGTCTCGTAGAACGCGTCTTTCGTTTCTTCGTCCGGAGATTCTGTTGAGACGTGTACGTTTATAAATACATAATTGTACCATGGTCCCTGTATTTTTAGCACAGACATTCGGCCATTAATAAATTTCACATATTTTACATGGGGCGTAACCTTCTTGTTTATGATGAAGCCGGTTCCGAGGTTATGTTATTGGCACCTCCACATGCCAGTGTAAACCCGTTGGTTTCGATTACTTGATGTGGGAGTCGGACTTCCTGAAGTACGACGATGTCCATTTTATATTGTTTCGCATTTCCTACAACCGTCTGTATCGTGCCTGGTTTATATAACGTTCGAACATTCCACGTGCCGAAGCGTATATCACGCTTTTTCCGTTTTTCCCTACGTCTTCTTTTTGCCGAGTCGGTGTTTTCTTGATGATTTGTAGGCTCATCACACCTACGCCTACCGGGTTTTTCGTGAGATTGATTTTTGTATATTTTTGGTCCCACGAGTCTTGGGGTTTCAAATAGTCTGCCATATCAGTGCCCCTCTTTATTCACCAGAAGAACTTTGAAAAATCACACAACACTAAGCAAAATTGAAAAACACATTGGCGTACAAAGTATCATTTTCTTTTACATGCTTCTCGTAGGAAAATCGAACCTATAGGGGTGAATTGACTCTCAGTTGCTATTTTGTCTCGATCGGGGCGGTCAGCCAGGTTGTGAAACAATTTTCTCCCGACCATTTCACGGAGCTGTTGAGGAAGCTGTTCTGGGGGATTAACATCAGGTTACCACTAGCCAGTGGGTCACCATTCTTTTGTGATGGTCCGGAGTTAGTGCCCGCAATGTCCTGTCCAGATTTCCTTTCGCGGTGCGCCCTGGCCCGCAATATCTTGCCAAGACCTCGCTTAACCTTGTGGTTAATATTTCTGTTAACTCGGTTGTTGAGCTCTCTTGCTAAGATCTCTTTTAATTCGTATCTTAGGGTCCCCTGTTAAGATCTCTTTTCCCAGGATAGGACACTCTCCACCAGGGGGGTGTTCTGTCGACAATTAAAACGCTGGTGTGTTGTATTCTCCTTTTTAAATTCTTTTATTTCTTCCTTTTTATTCGGCACTGGACCAGGGGTTTGGCCTTCCAGAACTTTACTGATGCCGAAATTGAAATTTGTTGCCCTTTTATTTTATTTTGCGTTGAAAATTGTCAACTTTTTTAATGTGAAAATTCCAAGAAGCACAAACAAGATTTTGTGTGCTTCAATTGGAATTGTGTTCTAGGAAATGGTTAAGAATTTATTTGAATAAATTCTTGGAAGGGAAATCATGAAATGCATTTTGGGTTAAGCATTTCATTATGTCTGGGTTATGGGGAATTGGATCACTGCACGACAAATGGATTTTGGTTTAAATTTATCGTGCATATGATTCAATATGAAATTTGGATTTGGGTTATGGGAGGTATTGGGGAGTTGGATGGGATTATTTGGGTATGTTGGGAATTTGGATGGGAGTGGCGATTTAGGATCGCTACAGAGCTAATTAGGTGATATTTCATCAACATTAGAATCCAACCTACCGTTTGTAATCGTGGCGAATTTCTACAAAGCAAGAGTCGCCAGTTAAACCTACGTATGCACAATCAAACGCATGATACAACCTCCTTACCAACTCAGCCATTAAGCCGACATATACCTATACAGCAAAGTCAGTTAACTAATCTACTAAACACTCATCCTTAATTTGCCGTTTTATTACCAAGTCCAAAGCAAACAGTGATGTGAGAAGGTCGTCTGTGTGTTTATGGAGCGACGCTGATGTTAGCGACACGTCACTCCATGTCCAGGTGAGACGCCGAGCCGGTACATCATAAAATGCCGATGATGCCACATATAAAACAACATCGTGGGATTCCCAGGAACACTCACAGATCTTCATATAATTATGTGACTCCTGTGAAGACACCGCATCGAGAAAAAGGAAAAGCAGCAATCATCACCAAATGTTGGACAATAATAACAAAGAAAAGAATACCGGGCGGATAGTCTGGCAGACGCTGCAACGAAGCAACATTGTGTCGATTTCCCAGGGAAGCGCTATTTACCCGAGCAATAATTGCTCGACCCCGGAGAAGACGTGACCCAATAGAACCCCGTGCGGCAACTACTATTTAGACAATGGTACATGGCGTCGATGGTCATGTGCAAGAGTATATGTAATGGCAACGAAGTTGATGTTATCACCACCGATTTCAGCAAGGCATTTGACAAAATCTCCTATAATCTCATCCTTTTCAAGCTGTCCTCCCTAGGCTTCGAACCCCTATTGATCAAATGGTTATCTTCTTATCTGAAAGACCGATCCTACCGTGTCAAATTCAGATCCTCCCTTTCCGATCCTTTTTTTCCCACCTCAGGGGTTCCGCAAGGAAGTCATCTAGGCCCCCTCCTTTTTATCCTAACCATCAATGATGTCGACTCTGTTATTAAACACTCATCCATATCCCTCTATGCGGACGACACCAAACTCTACAAAACAATCATCTCTCCCCTCGACTCCTCACTCCTCCAACAGGACCTCGACAGCTTCTCAACCTGGTGCCGTAATAACTGCCTTGATCTCAATGTTGCCAAATGTCACTCCATTACCTTCTCCCACAAACGTCCACCCCCACCCCCTCGCCCTTACTTCCTGCTTAATCAGCAGCTCTCATACGTATCCTCAATACGTGACCTCGGAATCTTATTTGACAGGGAGCTCAGCTTCATCCCACATATCGACGATATCATTCTTAAGGCCAACTCCGCCCTAGGATTTGTGAAACGCTGGTCTAAGGAATTCTCTAATCCTTACGTTTCCCGCTCCCTCTACATTGCCTTCGTCCGCCCCCTTCTTGAATACGCCAGTCAGGTCTGGTCTCCACATTGCTCGTCCCATATCCGCAGAATCGAGAGCGTGCAACGTCGGTTTCTGCGCTTTGCCCTCCGTGGACTGAACTGGGAGAATCCTCGGATTCTTCCCCCATACACAAGCCGGCTCCATTTGATCAACCTCAGTACACTTGAGGAACGCAGAACTCTTGCCGATATCCTCTTTATCCACCGTCTCCTCTCCGGCACAATCAACTGCCCTAGCTTGCTTTCCGCCATCGCACTCAACACCAACCCCCGCAACCTACGAAACCCTCGTCTCTTCTATCTGCCCTCCCACCACACTTCCTACGGTTGTAATGAACCAATTTCACGTATGCTTAAGCAGGCAAACTCTTACCCCACCTCCTTCGATTTCTACCTCACTTCTATTGCTCTCAAACGTCGTCTTCTGTCTTTCCCCTCGTGACCTTCCCCCACCCACTATCTACACTTTTACTACCCGTATACATTCCTATCACCCCGCCCCTTTATCCTACTACCCGGTCTTCGCCAAGCCATCACGTGCACAGCCACCTTCCCACCTTTTTATCTTCTTACTTATTCGAATGTAATTTTTTTTTTTTTTGTAATCCTATTTCTTAAGTTAGTTCGTAAGTTTTTTTTTTTTCTTTACTTTTAATTTCTTTTTCTTTTTTTTTTCTCTCAAACGCTTGTATTAAGTGTAATAAACGAGGGTTCTGCTCTCACTAAACTAAAAAACTAAACTATATATGTAAACCGTTGGTTCCTGGTTTTTTTTCCGACCTTTTCCAGGAAAAATAAAAATTACAAATATTTAAATCTCATGAAATCCTAAGCACATATAAAAAACTGTTTGGAAAATGTTAACAAATAACATGTAAACAATTATTATATAACCAACCAGTATTATATAATTCACTGTATTACTTATTGTAACTCTTAATTTCTGGTCTAATAGTTGCAGTACATAAAAAAAAGTAAGCCGTTGAGTTCTCTTCAAGAGCTCAAGGTTCATGTGGGTTCCTTTCTGTTATGAATAAATATTAAGCGAGAAATATCCGGTTGTTTTTCAGAGGGAAGCTGTTCCGCTTTTCAATTCGTTCCTTTTCTTGATTTACAGGCCCCCCAAAGCAATTCTCTCTACCAGTGCCAAGGCGTGCTCGAAGCATATATCTCCGTTCGTTTAGTTTTACGTAAGGCGTGTTCCCACCACTGGTGGTAACAGCACTCGCGATGGTAAGGAATATAAAACAAACACGATGCCACATCGCGCCGGAGGCACTTGGTAGAATCGTGTTAGGGGGTAGAGAGAAGGCGTTTTTGTTTTTTCTTCTCTTTTTTCTATACTTTTGTTTGTATAGTTGCTTCGCCACTCCGGACACACAGCACCTCAAGGTAAGTATGTTCAGCTCTTTGCCGAGTCAAATAATTAAACTCAACTCGTCAATGTGCCAATACGGGTACCAGATATAGATGGTCATTCCACCAACACACTGGACGTGTTTCTCATCTTCCACCCAAACAAATACACAATTGACGTTACTTCGGCCTTGGGCACTTTAGACCACTGTGTCGTGTCAGCTAAATTTGCTGTAACCAACAGCAACGCTAACGATAAAACTCCCTAAAGAACAGTATGGTTATATGAGAAAGCAAACTGGCAATCTCCGAACGACTTTTTTGGGAAGTAAAATTGGTCGTTATTTTTACTCAAGATCAATGTTGACTCTATAGCGGATATAATGACATACATGATTTTGTTTGGCGTGCGAGCCTTTATTCCACACAGAGTAAAGAGTATCAAACCCAAGAGAAATATGTGGTTCGATTCCGGGTACAGAGAAGACATTAAGGGTAAAGAGTTGAGCTTCCGGTTGTATAAATCAAACAATACTGAGGAAAACCCGAAAAAATTCTGAAGAGCTAGAAATGACGGCAAAAAGCATATTCAATGCGCAAAGTTCTTACATGACCAGAGAGTGAGACAAAAAATACTACATTCACACTTTTATGCGTTTGTGAAGATCATTCAAAACACGGTCTCTTCATCCATACCTTCCCTAGTAGTCGATGATAGTCACCAGTGCAATAGAGAAAGCGAATTTACTTGCTGCACAGTTCGCAGCCAACTCAGCGTGGCCTGATACCACATCAGTTCCAGCTCAACTTGAGCATAAGCAGTACACCGTGAGCCAGATTCACTTCCGAACGTGTACTGGTGCCCGGGCACTCAAGGAGCTAAACGCAAACCAGTCCGCTGCTCATGATGGCATTCCCCCAATTCTCTTGAAGAGATGTGTGGCGACTCTAACAGATACACACATATTTCACAAGCAAAAATAGTGAAGAGCACCGAACGAAAAATCGAATAAGAAAATACATCAGAGCCGTATACCATAGCGATAACAAAAAAATAATTCACATCAGTGGAGTATCATCATCATCATCATCGGTCTTGGCCTTATTTAGCAAGTCCTGAGGCTTGTTAAATTTTCCATAATGATTTGTTTTTTTTTTCGGGCAAGGTCATTAGTCTTGCGCCAGAGGCTCCCCGACGAGGAATCGAACCCCGGTCTCCCGCGTGACAGGCGGGTATACTAACCAGTATACTATTGAGGAGTTATCAGTGGAGTATAGTCGAGTTTAAAAAAATCAAATACAAAACACGGCCAGTAGCCTGATGGGTAACGCTTATGTTCAATTTTTTTCGTGATTCAAACTGTCATTGCGTCAGTTCGAATCACACGATCTTCACTATTATTTCAAACGCTATAATTGGTAACCCCGACGTGATCTGTACACACAGCATACACTTTCCCATAGTAAGCAGAACTTCACACACGGTCACGACTTCCGCATAGAGCACAGCCTCCGGCGTTTTCTCGTTCGTCCGTCGCTATAGAGCACAGCCTCCGACGTTTTCTCTTTCCCTCGTTCTCCCCGTCGTTCGCAGTGAAGCTGATCGTAACGCAGTTTCTGAGGAGGGAGTGGTGTGGCATCTCTAACAAATACACACAATTCACAAGCCAAAATAGTGAAGAGCACCGAACGAAAAATCGAATAAGAAGTATAGTCGAGTTTAAAAAAATCAAATTCAAAACACGGTCAGTAGTTTGATGGGTAACGCTTAGGTTCAATTTTTTTCGTGATTCAAACTGTCATAGCGTCAGTTCGAATCACACGATCTTCTTCACTATTATTTCAAACGCTATAGATGTTCCTCTTCACTCTCTAAACCGGTCCGGAAACTCTTTCATTTGTTTTATTCTACTGGTCGTTTCTTAAATAGATGGAAGTCAGTGAACATTCAGCCAATTCCCAAAAAGGGCGACAAATTGTCACTCTCTACCATTGTAAAGAGGCATTCAACTCTGTTTTGTTACGTTAATCGTATAAAAACAGTAAATGCCTTCTAGTTTTCCTATATATTATTTTAGTCGATAATATTTGTCAATTGTATTGTAAAATTTAATGTACAAACCATATTAGAAATAAAACTACTACTACTAATCCACATTTCACTTACTGCTATTCTCCCGAAGGTTACGGAATCACTGATTAACCGCCAACTTGCGAAATATCTGGAATCCAATGACCACCTCAATGACCGCCAATATGGCTTTCGTAGCAACCGGTCCACGGGAGATTTGATGGCGCACCTTACCGAAAAGTGGAGCCATTCCATCCACTACTTCGGAGAAAACAAGGTCGTTGCACTGGATATCTCGAAAGCCTTCGACAGAGTTTGGCATCCAGCTCTTTTATCAAAATTACATTCATATGGGGTGGACAATTTCCTGATCCAATGGATAAGAGAGTATGGCCGTTCAATCCAAGTGGCTCTTGATGGTATCAAATCTACCCCCCATCAAATTAATGCAGGTGTTCCCCAAGGTACTGTACTCTCACCCACTCTTTTCCTGATCTTTATAAATTATATCTTATCAATTACCCACAACTCAATCCACTCGTTTGCTGATGATAGCACATTGAGTTTCCCATACTCATACGAAAAGTCCCCACCGAACTCTTCGAATATCATTATCAATCAGCAGGTTATGCTGCTACTGATTCCCCACCTCAACAAGATATATCAATGGGGATTATCTAACCGAGTAGAGTTCAATGCCTTAAAAACTCTGTGCTGTCTCCTGTCGTCAAAGGCAAACCCCAAAGTAAATACACTGTCGATGAACGGCACTTGTATCGACGAAGCCAAGGAACCATTAATCCTCGGCACTCGAATTAATTCGACTGTTAATTGGAGCGACCACATATTTGAAGTGCGAAAAGTGCGCCCAAATGTATGGGGTTTCTTAAGAGATGCAACAAATACTTCATTCCATTCAACATTGCCTATTTACGAGGCGTATATTCGTCCCAAAATGGAGTTCGACTCTCACATTTGGGCAGGCGCATCCAAAACTACGCTACACGTGCTCAATAGGATGCAAAATCGATCAGTGAAACTTATTGGGGAGCCAGGAGTAAGTCGATCAGCTCCGTCATTAGAACATAGGCAACGTATCATCATGCCTATCTCTTTCTATAGGTATTATCACGGTCGTTGCTCAACTGAACTTGTTGAATGTGTTCCGCTTCCTTAGACATTTTTCCCGATACCCGTCATTCTGAGAATGTGCATTAAGACAACTTCAAGCGCACAAATAAACCTAGAGAGTCGGTCTTTAGCCGAACCACACGAATGTGGAATGCTCTACCTGATCACATGTTTCCTCGTCGTTGTAATGTCCAGGCATTTAAGACCAATGTACATCGATACCATCTTTTCTTATCCGCTTTCCCTCCTTCGATCGCACTGTCCTCTGACATTTAAGGGTACTCATCCCCTGTTGTACGAGCGTTTGTGTAAAAAAAAAAGGTGGCACTATAAATCAGGATAGGACTGAAAGTCAGTAAAGGTCTCCAATTACCGGAGTTGTTTATTAATGGTTTCCACTTTTGCATACCAAGTTGTTTGAGATCACTCTTTCCTTGTAGATCCACCTTAGTGGAGTAGTCCTCCACTACCTCGATGTCCCTGCGGTTTGGAATTAAAGATTTGTACGTGGAAAACCAGTGACTAATCAAAGTATATAACATCAACGTGAGAGTTCGATACAATTTCATTCCCGTTTGTTTCAACGAAATTTGTAGAAAGAAATATAAAACGGAAATAAACAAGTTGTATAGCTTCATTAGCGAGTAACTTTAAAGCGAGTGGAGATTAGTTTCCAGTTCAAAGGGGTCTCAACTTCAGGCGGGAACTACCTTGGACAAAAGAACATCACACTTCAAATGGCAGGCGGCGCTGATAACCATGGTGTGAGAAATTGTGGACAGTCAACTGAAGTACGCGGTAGTTTGAGTTCGTCAAACTCCTTGACGGGTCTGTTTCCGAACGCGTGCTGTTTACCCAGCATTAAAGATGTGCAAGTACATAAATTGCCAACAAAGTTTTTCTTTCATTTCAGAATGAACGCACAAGAATGTAAAGTGATTACAAAAATTAAAAAGCACAATCCTGCGAACGAATCAAATCTGTAATTTAGAACCGAGCTTTTCTTACCATCATCATCATCATCGACACTACAACCGGGATCCGGTCTTAGCCTTATTTAGCAAGTCCCGAGGATTCTTAAATTTTCCGGGCAAGGTTATTAGCCTTGCGCCAATTTTCTTACCATATATATATATATATATATATATATATATATATATATATATATATATATATATATATATATATATATATATATATATATATATATATATATATATATATATATATATATTTTTTTTTTTTTTTAAATACTTCTTTCGGGAGTGGCGAAACTATAGCACCGACACGGCAAACCGAGATGCCACCAAATAACTGCTGCAGTTCCTTTTGAACAGCTACAGGTTGTAACACTCCGCAGGGACGGAGTTCCACAGTTTCCCCGCTCCGTAACGGAACGAGTTCTGATGTAGGGATGTTCGCGCCGTCGGGAGATGAACGGCAAATTGGTGCGGTCTATCGGATTGTCTTGTGGAGCGCATATAGACCGAATTGTGCGGAATAATACCACGAATCTCCGAATTACAGTGCCCGTGATGATATCTGTAAAACAGGCCGAGATCGACTACACGCCTTCGATGTGATAGCGACTGTAGTCCCGATGTCAGCGCCGTGTTCCCGATCAGGCGGATCGCTCGTCTCTGTATGTTCTCAAGTAGGTCGAGGGTATGCTTAGGAGCAGAGCACCAAACATGAGAGCACTATTCGAGCGCGGGTCTAATTTGGGATTTATACAGGAGAAGAAGTTGGGCCGGAGTAAAATATTTCTTGGCTCTAAAAAGATAGCTCAATTTCCTGAGGCGCACCTGGCGATGTTGGACCCGTGTTTATGCCACGATACATTCCCACAGACCGTGACGCCCAACAATTTCATGCTTTCTCCAGATTCGGGGGCCTGACTATTCACCATCAGCTGTAGGACCGATGATCCACTTTTCTTTGTGAATGCTGTATACTGTGTCTTCGTTTTATTGAAGTCGACGAGATTGGCCTTTCCCCACTGCAGGATTTTATTCAGATCCCGATTCAGAGAGTCGATCTGACCACTTCTCAGGTGATCCGACGTTGATGCACCAATCGGTCGATCACTCGGAAAAGAGAAAACAAGCGTACTATCATCCGCGAAACTGAACACATTGTTTACCGTTTATTCCAACAAATCATTTGTGTGAAGCAAAAGTAAGGTTGGATCCAAAATAGAACCCAGAGGCACCCCGGAATTAACAGGATACAGATCTGAACACTCACCGTCTACAACAACCCGGATCGATCAATTTTCGAGAAAGCTCTTCGTCCAGTCGCAAAGCTACTTTCAGCAGACTTTCCATATGAACGAATTTTGCTCAGCAATGCCCCATGCCAGACGCCGTCAAAAGCCTTGGAGATATCCAATGCGACTGCCCTTGACTCACTATGCCGCTCAATCACAGATGTCCATATATCGGTTATAAGTGTCAAAAGGTCTCCCGTGGACCGCCTGCCACGGAATCCATATTGAGGATCATTCAGAAGTCCGTTGGACTACAAATACTTAATAAACTCGGCGTTAGTGACCTTTTCCATCACCTTAGATAACATAGACAGTAATGCTATCCGCTGGTAGGAGACACTTTTTTCCCCTCGTTGGGATTGGCTGAACTCGAGCGGCTTTCCAGCAGGTAGGAAGGGTCTCTCGTGCATAAGACAAGTGAAAGAGTCTGCCAAGAACCGGCGATAGTTCTGGATCACAGTTCTGAAGAACTATTGCTGGTATTCCGACCGGTTGCCTTCCTACAGTCCAGCCTATGTAGAATGCGTTGAATAGTAGGCGGGCGGAACCTCATATCCCGCATCGAAGACCACACCGGCACGATCACAGGTGGTTCCAAAAGAACAGCATCGAAGTTTGAATTCACGGTAAATAAATTTGCGAACACATTAGTTTTATCTTTTGAATTTGTGATCGACGCGCCGCTGCTCGTGAGTAACGGAGGAAAAGAGGAGGAAGCGGATTTACTGCTGACAGCCCTTGCCATTGACGAGAAGGGACGTGAACCAGTAGGGGACTCATGGAGTTTTGGGCCACTCTGTCGTTGTTGGTTGGCTCGGTAAGCAGAGACTTAGGTTCGCTCCCATCCCCCAAAAAGGTAGTAACCTACTAATCTAAAAATATTTGTAGTTCATTGTATACAAAGTGTATGCTAAAATATACAAAATAAGTACATCCGGAAAAAAAAGGGAAAAGAAAAGAATGTCGTTATACCGTTCGGGTAAAGTAAGTTCCCATATTCAAAGAGGGGCTCTGATATGGCGGACTATTTGAAACCCCAGAGTGATCCCATGAAATGAATGATCAATACACAAAACAACAATCTCACGAAAAACCCGGTAGGCGTAGGTGTGATGAGCCGACACTACCATAAGGGAACAAATCATCAAGAAAACATCGACTCCACAAAAAGAAGACGTAGGGAAAAACGGAAAAAGCGGGATATACGCGTCGGCACGTGGAATGTTCGAACGTTATATAAACCAGGCGCGATACAGATGGTCCTAGAAAATCAAGTAATCGAAACCAACGGATTTACACTGGTGTGTGGAGGTACCGATACACATAACCTCGGAACCGGGTTCATCATAAGCAAGAAGTTTACGCCCCATATAAAAGATGTGAAATTTATTAATGACCGAATGTATGTGCTAAAAATACAGGGACCATGGTACAATTATGTATTTATAAACGTACACGCCCCAACAGAATCTACGGACGAAGAAACGAAGGACACGTTCTACGAGACCGTAGAGGAAGTATTTGATGGGATCTCATCATTCAATGTTAAAATCCTCCTCGCGGACCTCAATGCGAAAATTGGAAAGTAAGACATCTTCCAACCAACTATAGGTAAAGAAACCCTACACTACGTTTCAAATGATAATTGAATTCGAGTTATTACGTTCGCAGCGTCAAAATATCTGATAGTGAAAAGCGCGATGTTCAAGCACAAGCAAATCCATAAAGCCACATGGATATCACCCGACTGCGTAACGCGTAACCAAATAGATCACTTCCTCATAGACAAAACACACCACTCGAATATCCTTGACGTAAGATCATATAGAGGAGCAGAGTGCGACTCCGATCATCTTCTAGTGATGGGCAAAATCAGGTGTTGCCTCTCAGCAATCCCACATGGGCAGTCACGGGAGACGAGCAAAAAGTTAGACACTGATAAACTAAAAGACCTGCGCACTAGGGCTCAATATCAAGACAAACTAACGAATAGATTTAGCATCCTAGAGAATGGGAGCAGTGAGGAAGAGGAAGCTAATATTGTGGACACTAAATGGACATCGATCAGAGACACAAACCAACAAACAGCCTAAAAGGTATTAGGGCTTAAGAAAACAATTAAGTCCAAACATTGGTTTGACGATGAGTGCAGGGCGGAGATCGAGGAACGTAAACGCCTCTGAGTGATACACTTACAAAGATATGATGAGGTCAACGCAGAAAGATACGCGACATTTCGGAAAGAGACAACGAGACTTTTCAAATGCAAAAAAAAAACGCGAATGGGAAAAGACTCGGATCGAAACAATTCTAAAAAATGTCAGAGCAAAGAACATCCGAGGTGCCGGCATAAATTTAATTAGAAATGCCTACCGAGGGAGAGCCAAAATAAGTCCAGACGCAAACGGCTGTCTGGTCATAGAAACTAACGATATCGTGAGAAGATGGAGGCAGTACTTTGAAAACATGCTCAATGTTCGCACCCATCAATCACAAATAAACGCACCAGACGTACATACCGCCGAGCCTCAGATCCCAAAGCCCTCATTCAACGAAGTTGTAGACGCAATAAATCGATTGAAAAACCACAAAGCTCCCGGAGTCGACTGCATACCGGCAGAGCTTGTGAAGCATGGAGGAGAGGCAACCGCTCGAAAGATCCACCAGCTCATCCAAACAATATGGGATAGTCACTCCGGAAGCATGGAAAACCACAATAGTCGTTCCCATTTTCAAAAAAGGCGACAGATCTGACTGCGAAAATTACAGAGGAATATCATTGCTACCAACCACATACAAAATAATAACAAATGTCATTCTGGCGAGAATCACACCGTATGCAGAAGAAATACTGGGAGATTCCGTAGGAACCGGTCAACAAGCGACCAAATGTTCACAATAAGGCAACTGCTGGAAAAGAAGTAGGAATACGGAGAGACGATTCACCAACTGTTCGTTGACTTCATAAAAGCCTAGAACTCAGTCGCAAGGCAAAGACTCGCCATATTGTAGTTGAGCTGGGAATCCAGAAAAAATATGCCGCCCTTATTCAAATTTGCATGAACGAAAACAAAGGACGAGTTAGAAAAGAAAACCACCTCTCAGAACAATTTGAAATCCGGCACGGACTAAAATAGGGAGATGATCTATCACCGTGTCTTTTTAACCTTGTGCTCGAGTATGTCATCAGAAAGGTACAAGACGACAACATGGCCGGATCATCCCTGAACTGGGTCACACAAGTGCTCACATATGCGGATAATATAGCCGTTCTGGGTGATAATCTAGAAACTGTAAGTAAATACTATGAAATCATCATGTAAGCGGCAGAAGAGGTGGGTTTGGAAATAAATGAAGACAAAATACATAAGCAGGCGAGAGCAGGTGGAACTCAGGGAACACATAAACGTCAGGGGCAAGATATTTGAAAAAGTTAAAGAATTTAAATATCTGGGAACGATACTGACGGCCAGTAACGAAATGTCGAAGGAAATTAACAAACGACTACACTCCGGCTACGCTAGTTGGCACGCAGTCAGTAAACTGCTGAAATCCAAACTGCTTTCACGTAACATGAAGCTCCGTGTCTATAGAACCATATTCATGCCGATTGTTCTATACGGCGGCGAAGCATGGGCTCTCACAAAACGGGAAGAAAACAAATTCCGCGTATTCGAGAATAAAGTTTTGAGGGGTATCTTTGGAGTTAATATCGGGTTTTCCGATAGTGACCTTACAACTTTGAATTTAATTGGTAAACGCACCATTTCACAAATCATCGAACTGTCATTGTCAATTTATTCAGTAAACTCAACATTTTCATCATGGTTAAGTACACGAACGAACTACGTCTGCAAATTATAACAATTTACTAACGAAAAAATGTTGTCAAGTCCCTATTGGAAAAACCTATATGACGAGGAGGCAGGACAATGAACGAAACTCAATAACCACGAATTGGAAGAGCTATACTGCAAACCTACAATAGTGAGAGTAATCAAGTCGCGAAGATTAAGATGGGGTGGACACGTGGCGCGAATGGGCAACGATAGCACCGTGCGTAGAATTCTTGACGATAGACCAACGGGAAAGAGACCGGTAGGACGGCCGCAACGGAGATGGGAGGACAGTGTTAGATTTGACCTTGAGGAGGGTGGGTCAGATGGTCGGGCGTGGAAGGACAGGGGACGATGCCGGAGTCGAGTCGGTGAGGTCATGAACTTCCGGGTTCCTACAGGTCAATAAATAATAAAAATAAACTAACACGCCCGAGACATTGGTACTTGGTAAAATGTGCTTTAATCTCTTTGTCGTGTTTGAGACAAGTCCCATGAAGAATTGTTGGTCTAACATGTTAGAGAGATCTGTTCTTCGGAAGGTAGAACGATCAGATATATGAGCGCCACGATGGTATTGAAGTGCAAACAATTATGCTTAATCAAAGTGAATGTGAGAATGTATGTCCAGAAGAGTAAAAAGGTAGTAACCTACTAATCTAAAAATATTTGTAGTTCATTGTATACAAAGTGCATGCTAAAATATACAAAATAAGTACATCCGGCAAAACAAAAAGGAAAAGAAAAGAAGGTCGTTATCCCGTTCGGCTAAAGTAAGTCTTGTATTCACAAGGAACAAGGAAAACGTTTCCCATATTCAGATATGATTGACTGGGTTTACTAAAACTAAATACCCGGCCATGCAGTTCTGCATTGACATGCCAAAGTTATAATACATTAAGAAGAATCAATGGTTATTAATATTAGAAAAGGACAGAACGACCATTTACATTTAATGTATCGTAAAAGATTATTTACAAGAATAATTAACCAAAGCTGGAAAAGATGAACCTGATACACACACGGGAAATCAAAAGGCCATTCAATTGGGAGGGCGGTGAACCAATGGAAAAGAAATGTGATTGTCAATACGACTGTGATTTAGAAAACTATTTTTGTGTCGATTATTTCATGGTGGGCAATAATATTTCTGCATGCACTATAATGCGTGTGGTTTTTGTTTCTACTTATTTTGTATTCAATTTATTACTGAATTCACGGTGCATTCAGTACACCATCCCTACCGTCCGTCAATACTCAGGAATTCAATTGGGTACGTACCTATCACTTGTTGTAGCATGCAACTTCTTTTCAGTTTCTGTCTTAAAAATAGTCACAATTAATAAGACAATTTCAAGCAAACTAAATTAAATACCTATTACCTGTTTGCAAATCAAGGTGCTTCTCTTTTTCTTCGGCTTCGATCAGAGTAGGCGTTAAAAGTAAATTAAATTTTCGTTGAGCCTCTTGACACTGCTTGTAGAAAATATCCCATTGGCTAATCGAACACGAACAATCTATGCAGACATTTCTTGGGTAATCGTTATCATCCATCTGAAAAGCGATATAACAAAAACTGCGTAATTAATTTTTCCCGTAGACAATGGAGAATACCTCAATCGGTAGATATTTGTTGATTTGTTCGTGGTAATCGTTGATCTTTTTGTAAGGTTTCTCTAAAACCTCACCACATATTCGACACATTTTATTCCAGTTTGTCTTATTCATTTCGTTAAAATTGTGCACCGTTGTGTTTGTAGCAATTCCATTAAAATAAAATAAAAAGCAACCAACAAAGTATGAACTTTATAAAAATTTATAACAATTTTCCCTCATTCGTTTGACAACTAACTAAATGTTAAATGTTTGTTTACACAACATGCTCATTGGAACCGACGGAAACATGACATTCATAGTGTGTTTACCGTGTTGCAAAACATTTGTATAAGCTTAGAAAGATATTTTTGTTGATATGTTGCCAGGGAAATGTTTTTAAAGTGGTTTATTAGCAAATCAGTTGTCAACATTTGTATCGTCAAACTATTGCTAAATTGATGACACCTCAATTGTTAGCGGTTATTTTGAAAAAGGAAACTCTGGGTAAATATTTGAAATCAGTCCAAAGTGTAATTTGCTTAGATTTACAATTTGTACTTTATAATTAAAAAATATTTGGCCATCTGAAGTGGTCAATTACATTGGAAAATGTAATATTTGCAAACATTGTGCACGAACTTCTATATTTTAAATTTAATAGTATGTATCGTAATTGCTAATTGAAAAAAAAAATTCCTTGCGGGTAAACAAATTTATGGTGATACGTTCTGCCGGAAGGAGAACAATTGAAAAGCTTCCGATTGCGGTTTTATGTTTTAATATCGTACGGTACTGGAATAAGCTCTCCAGTTATTCGGTAAAATGTACCCGTAAGGATCATTCGACGTACAGGCGATTTCCTAGGATGATAATTCAATTATAAAGGATGGCTGCGACGTACTATTGCATTCTTACTTTATTTTTGTATCGGAATATGGTCGGATTATTAACACTTTTACAGGTGCATTGTCTAAAAATTTATCCCATTTCCTTGCCATGTGTTTATTATTCATCATTGAAAAAGAAGCTATTAGTTCTTCGGTTGATGCAGTTTCTTCGACGTACTCTTCCGGTAACTTTTTCTCCGTTTCTCCTTTTTTTGTTCCTTCAGCCTTGATTTTTGCTATGGTAACTCGGTGTGGGATTAGTATATTTGGTTCACAATTTATACCCCGATTAGCCGACATCTTGTATTTGATCCTCCAGATGTTTTAAAAAAATATTTTAGATATATTAATAAGTAACAAAATTTCGAGTACAATAATATAATATTTCAACAAGTAGTTCAGCGTTAACTAGACATATTTTATGTATAAAATAATACAAAATAGCTATTCGAAATTTTGAGTAGTTGCTTTTGCTTTGTGTGCGATGGCAGATAACCGAGTGAATTGCCGTAATCTCATTAGGCCACAAATACGATTACGGCTATTTGGACTGAGTAACAATACCATCAACGGCCAACAACTTTTAGCCATCGGCAATCCAGTTCCACAGTTAGGTACTAGTGTTGTAAAGGTGTGCGCGTTTCGTTGGCCGCCGATGGACGGTCACAACGAGCAATGGGTGTCGAACTCGTTATAAGATAACGTGACACTTTTACAATTCAGTGTTTTATTTTTCAGCAATAACGCACAACAATTCAATTTACTTTATATGAGATTGAGTTAGTTTATTTGACATTTTAAGTTTGATCAGCAACAATGACTCGGAAGGTGTGCGCGCGATGAAGATTGGTTGCAGACGGTGTGCCCACGACGGGAGTTGATTGCAGACCGACGTTGAGTAATGACGCCGAATAACCGCCAATTCAAAAAAGGGACGTTGCTGACCTCATCGTTGGTAATAATCGGCCAGCTGGTCCGTGACAGCTGCCGCGCAACTGGTATACTGCGAATGTACTAGATTTCTCCAGCACATCCCAGCACATCCAACTGCCAATCCGCAACAACTAGTTATCATATTTCAGGTCTAGATTAAACGCTTTTCCCGGCAACGATGACGGACATACTTGTCCTTATGAAATAGTTTCGTCCTTGTCCTTGTGAAGTAGTTTCGTTTCAATTTATGGGATTTTTGGACTAAGTGAAAAATGTGATTCGAACAGACGCTTTGAAAATATTAGAACCGAAAACACATCCCACCACGGGAAGGAGTTTCACAGTTTTCCCGTGGTGTTTGTGTTCTGGTGTACAACTCTGATAATTTCTTTAGCTTCCTTTTGGTACTGTGTTGCATATATATCTATTGGAATCGCAACCACTTTAATATCTGGACACAGATAGTAAAATTCATTCAAAGAACTTTGGTTTAATCAAAATTTAAAAAAAATTATAAAATGTGATTGTCTATTCCAATTGAAGTCAACAGAACGAGTTTTGCTACGTATAAGCGAGCATGATTCTATAACGTTTGCGACGATAGTGAAGAACGTGGGATTCGAACCGAGGCTATACCGTTTAGAATCACCAAAAGATTGAACCAATACTGCCGGCGTGTTCGAATCCGATCGTTATTCTCAAGTACACTCAACTGATGCTATGTTTTCGCTATGGTATATGATTCTGATGGTTTGCTTATTCGAATTTTCCTTCGGCGTTCTTTACTATTTGCTTGTATAGGGTGGGGCAAAATTAATCATCTATTTTGGTTTTGAATTACTTTTTTACTAAATAAAAAAAAATTATTTTGAGTGATGGAAACCTTTTTTTGGACCTTTACAATTTTTGCTGTTAAGTTAAGAGATGAGTGCAGTTGTGTAGTTCACAAATGTGAAATATGATTGACGTACGACGCCATTTGCAAAAATTATATCATTTTCCGATAGGGTAATAAATTTTGCGCCACCCTATATATTGTGCGGCTAACTGTTAGAAACGCAACAATTCCCCTCGCCATTTATATTAATCTAGAGGCCCCGACAACTGCAAGTATAAATAGGTACTCATTTAGAAATTAAATTTTAAAAAAGTAATGCAGATATGGATTTCATTCCTTTTCCCACATCATTCCTTTTCCCACATCATTCCTTTTCCCACATCAGCTTCTGCCACAATATGGGCTCTGTTCGAACCCAGAATTTAATTTCTCTTGGCTAAAACTACACGTTCGTAAGCATATCATACATTACTGCTTTCTTTACAGAAGCCCAAACTTGGATAGAAATGCATCCTTTAACGAATTTGATGCTCTGTCTGATTCTATCGATATGATCTTGACCCTATATCCGCACACTGAAATCGTTATTGCGAGTGATTTTAATGTGCATAACTCTCAGTGGCTTTGTAGCGTCTCTAACAGATACACACACAATATACAAGCAAATAGTGAAGAACACTGAACGAAAATCGAATAAGAAAATACATCAGAGCCGTATACTATAGCGATAACATGACAATTCACATCAGTGGGATATATGTGAGTTTAAAAATCGAATTCTAAACACGGCCAGTAGCCTGATGGGTTGCGCTTTGGTTCAATATTTGGCGATTCTAACTGTCATAGCGTCAGTTTATAGACAGTATATTTACTTTGCGGTTCACCTTTGACGACAAGAGGCAGCACTGAGTTTTTAGGGCATTCAATTCTACTCGGTTGGATAATTCCCGCTGATATATTTTGTTGAGGTCTGAATTCAATGTATCAAGCATAAGTTGCTGGTTGGCGTTCGAAGAGTTTGGATGGGAGTGTTCGTATGAGTATGAAACTCAACTCAACGTGCTATCATCAGCAAACGAGTGAATTGGGTTGTGAGTAATTGACAAGAGATCGTTTATAAAGATGAGGAAGAGGGTGGGTGGGAGTACCGAACCCTGGGGAACACCTGTATTAATTTGAGGGGAGACAGATTTGACACCATCAAGAACCACTTGAATTGAACGGCCAGAAAGATAATCTCTTATCCATTGGATCAGGGAATTGTCCACTCCATATGTATGCAATTTTGACAAAAGGGCTGGATGCCAAACTCTGACGAAGGCTTTTGAAATATCCAATGCGACTACCTTGCTTTGATGGAATGGCTCCACTTTTCGGTAAGGGTGCGCCATCAGATCTCCTGTGGACCTGTTGCTACGAAAGCCATATTGGCGGTTATTGAGGACGTCATTTGATTCCAGTGTAGCGATCCTAAATCCCCACTCACATCCAAATCCCCAACATTACCAATAATCCCATCCAACATCCAAATCCCCAATACTTCCCATTAACTTACATCCAAATTCCATATTGAATCATATAAGCGAAGAATTAAACCAAAAGTAAATTCGTCGCACATTGATTCAATTCATAAAATCCTGACATCATGAAATGCTTAATTCAAAACGCATTTATTGATTTCCCTTCCAGGAACCCATCCAACTAAACCTTTAACCAATTCCCAAAACACAATTCCAATTGAAGCACACAAAATCTTGTGTGTGCTTCTTAGAATTTTTACACTAAAATCGTTGACAAATCTCAACGTAAAAAAGAATAAAAGGGCAGTAAATTTCAATTTCGTGATCAGTAGGATTCCAGAGGCCGAATCCCTGGTCGCGCATGATCTAAATCCAGAAGACCGACTATAAAACCATGTTACAGTCGAACAAAGTAAAATAATTCCCAACGAAATTAAATCACTAAAAGCTGCGTATTAGAAAATAGAAAGTTGCCTTTTCGTTTGTGATTTCTTGGATTATTGTGGGTACCTTCTCCCATTGAGCAGTCATGAGCTGTTGATTCGCTCCTCAAAGACGACCAAGACTGTTGGCATCACAGCTACATAGGGCGACCATCATCTCTTGGGGACATCCTTAACCTCAAGAAGCAATCGTCGACAGTACGGCCCATCCAGAATTCTGAAGAAGAAGAAAGATGGGCACTCTGCTCCTACAACCCCTCAGCCGTATACCAGCCACCGGAAGCCGCCCAAGTGGGCCTACCCAACCAGAGGTGAAAAACGATTGCGGGTACGCTCACGTATCAACCGTTGATCCATCTCCCCGAGATTGGCAACGCTGCCGGTACCACCGCTAACAAGGAAATCCATTCGCTCTGGCGGACTACCACCGGAAACAAGCAGTACATCCAAGGAACTTCCGTTAAGAGACCGGCTCATCGGGGAGCTCCCACTAAAAAGGCCGGGCGCATCCACTACGCCGCCCTCACAACCCAACACCAGATATTTCGAAAGTTAACGGTTGATAAGAGATTCCATTACCTTGGAGAGAATAGACGTTAGTGCTATGGGTCGATAAGAAGAAAGGGATGATTTGTCACACTTTTTGGGAATTGGCTGAATGTTCGCTGACTTCCATCTATTTGGGAAACGACTAGCAGAATAAGACTAATGGAAGAGTTTCCGCAATGGTTTAGCGAGTGAAGAGGAACATCTTTTCAAGAGGATTGGGGGAATGCCGTCTGGACCAGCGGATTTGCGTGCGTTTAGCTCTTTGAGTGCGCGGGCAACAGTACGCGTTCAGAAGCGAATCTGGTTCATGGTGTGCTGCTTATGCTTAAGTTGAGGTGGAACTGATGTGGTATCAGGCAGCGTTGAGTTGCCTGCAAAATCTGCAGCAAGTAGATTCGCCTTCTCTATTGCAGTGGTGACTGGTTTGTCATCGACTATAAGCGATGGAATGGATGAAGAGACTGAGTTTTGAATGTTTTTCACGAATGCCCAGAAGTTTCTACTACCTGTGGGAGAGTGTAGTATTTTTTGTCCCACTCTCTGGTCATGCAAGAACTTGGCGCGTTGAATATCCACATTGTAGTCATTCCTAGCTCTCTTTCATCTTTTCCGGTTTTCCTCAGTATTGTTTGATTTTTATATTTCTCTTGGGTTTGATACTCTTCATTCTGTTTGGAATAAAGGTCCCCATGCCACGATAAAAGAAAAAGGAAAAATTTGTAACAGAACGTTTGTAAACTATAAATTAAGAAAATGCTGCTGAACAAAACAGGAATAAACTGTAATGAACAACAAAGGAGAAAAAAAAAAAGAAAATAAATAATAAAGAAAGGAAAATATACTTTACTAATTTGTTTTTTTTTTTTTTTATTGTTAGGAGTGTTCTTGTGCGGAGAAGCACCCCAAAAAACCTTAACTCGCGTATACGCGAACAATACTTTTAATATTTTTTTGTTGACGAGCGACGATCGATATATTGTAGTTCGTTCAACGATTTTTCGGATACTGTGCAATATTTAGTTCATTGTTCTCGATTTATTTACTAACCTCCTTCTTTATTTTCGAAGAATGATATTTTATTTACATTTTTTGTGTTTTATCTATTCATATTTTTCAGCGCCTACTGTAACAATCTTTTTACTCAGTAGTTTTTAAATGTTTTATTTATTTCTTTTCTACGTTCCACCTCGGGCTACCAGGAGAGAGGGCTCATAAGCGGGGGTTTTAAATAAATAAATTATGTAACGGAATCCATATCCTTTAATATGATAGCGTAACAGTGTTTGTGTGGTGATACAGTTTCTGTGAATAGCCCAGAAAAAAGAGAATGTAACTTAAAAAACAAACCCCATTTGTCTAATGACCGCAATCATTACTGTGGGTTATCAGTAACCATTAATGTCGGTCACTGATTATTCTATGACATGGTTCTGAAGGATTTTTAATATACCGTGTTGGGCCCTGGGGTCGAACCGTCGTTTGGATTGCACTTCCTATACTACGTATTGTGTTTTATTGATTCAAACCGGCTTTGGGTGTATTTGATGAAACTCAATTATTGCTATTTGTTGCGGATTGGCAATTAAATGTGCTGGAATGTACTGGAGAAATCTAGTACATTCGCATGTATACCAGTTGCGCAGCAGCTGGCACCAACTGGCCATCATTGTCACCACGATGATGTCATGGCGTCACTTTTTGAATTGGCAGTTATGCCATTTAGTCAGTCCGCATTCAACCTTCATCAAGTGCACACCATCGGTTCTCGTCCGATCACCGAAATTAAATAATAAAGTAAATAAAAGTTAATCTCAAGGAGAAAAGACTCCAGACTTGGTTTTGTGCTTCCTCTTCGTTGTCTCCATTGGCTTCCCCCCATCATTTGCATTTATTGGTTACGCTCTTGGGTACAGCTCACCGTTCCTGGAACCTGCCTGCTAATCCCTATCAACCACCACTCTTGGACGCTTCACTCGTGGAACGCTTTTCTCCTGGACGCGACCTCACTATCGGCCGCCTCTATTACAACATTTCTGGTCCTTCGAAACGGATCCAGTGCCGATTTGGATCTACACCATCGCCGCCCAGTTCGTGGCACAACATACCTGTGACAGGTACACACGACAAAAGAGCGCCAAAACCACAACACAAAAAGATAGTGCACCATCAGTTGTAGACTGCAACTAGATCGATAACTGCCAATCACCTCGACACATCAAGGAACTGAAGCTGCAACATTCAAGAAATCATAATATCTGTAGGATGTGAAGCAATATTGGCTGAAGTATCAATTTAATTTTCAATCCAATCGTCTGTGAAACAAACACAAGATGTCTGACTGGGACACAGTTACGGTTTTACGTAAACGGGCTCCGAAATCACCTGCCCTCAAAACAAAAAGTGCTATTAATCAGGCACGTCGTCAGGGCGTTCAAGCGGATACTCAACAGAAACTTGGTGCCGGTACTAATAAGCAGCACATCAACACTAACAACACGGCTAAATTGGACAGGGAAACTGAAGAACTTAAACATGAAAAAATACCTTTAGAAGTCGGCAAGATCATTCAACAGGAACGTCGAGGGAAAGGATTGAGTCAAAAGGACTTGGCAACAAAAATATGTGAAAGGAAACCACAGGCAAAGGTAGAAGCCGATCTATCGAAGCTGCGCCCAGTGCAACAGCGAAGGCTGGCAATATCCGGACAAAATGCTGGTGAATCCCCGAAGGGAACGGAGAGTGCTCAAAGGAAACGAGGAAAGGAACAGGACCCTAAGCCTAACCACAGTGAGAGTGACAAGCAGGAAGAAAGTGATACATCGAGTGAAGCTGGTGACGGGGAACCTGGTAACGATGCTCCTCGGACTGGTGCACCGGCCATCTCCCCGCCAGCAAGTCGTTCGCCGCCGATGATGTTCCGGCCACCTCTACGCCGCCCGGAAACTCCGTCGGGACTTGACATACGAATGCCGTCCGGCCCAACCACGGTTCGTCCCTGCCTTGGCGGCTTGCCTCGGCAATTAGGAGTTAATATGCCGCTCGGCCCTACACCCGGATTGCCATCACGGATGATGCACCCGGAAAATTCCCCCCGTAGGGACAACGGTTCCCCGACGACATTCCTCTGTCGGCGGAACAACAAAGATCTCGACCGACGACATTCCTCGCTCGGAAGAGATCATACGTTTTCTCGCTACACTATGCGCAACGGAGCCGACAATCACCACGGCAGTGGTGGCGGCGGCGACGGCGACAACTTTGACAACGGTTCCGCGATGACATTCCTCAATCGGCGGAACACCAAAGATCTCGACCGACGACATTCCTCGGTCGGCAGAGATCATACATCTGTTCATCACCAACCCGAGTCGAGTACAAATGTAAGGACATGCACAAAAGAAGATGACAGTTCCAAGGATTCCTTAAGTCGTGGATCGGAGGACAGCGGCCGCCAGATGATCATTGCAAATCAAACGCTAAGTGATTTGTTGGAGAAAAATTCAATGGAAACCGCTGTTGATGCAAAACGAAAGCAGGATGACGAACTTTCTACAACGATAGTTCAAACCAACGTGTCTTTGACAGCTGCTCCAATACAACAACCGACCACGATTAAGGAACTCATCGCCGCTCAGTTCGCGGCACAGGCCACCATCTCCGGTATTTTCCTCAACATACAGGAAAAGGGACAACCAAGTCCGACAGCAATCGAGGCAACCAAATGCGCACTCCGCGCCGAATGGGAAGCCTTCTCCAAGCGGCACTACGACATCTTCTACCTGGCGGCACCTGAGGATCAGCAACACGCGTACTTCGCGGATGATTGTTTCGGCGAAACCGAAGAGATATACCTCGAGGAAGAGACGAAGCTCCTTGAGGCCCAGTACGCGCTCAAAGCAGCCTCCTCAACCATGGTCAACAGCACCAACCGCCTCCACCCTAGCGAGCTACCCCCAGTGCAGCTGCCAATGGCCGACATCAAGCCATCAGAAACGGAACTGCACCCCAGAACAGTGGATGAGAGTGAGCAGGCCGCCGACCAGAGTGCCGCCTGCCCAAAGCCCAACCTACCCAAGGTCGACCCAGTGCCGAAGCCGCCACAGAAGACGATGCCGCGCACGCATTGTGGGGCACACCATGACATAGCCGTTCCTCGTGGGTTGCGAACTTACAACTCCGACCCAGAGGAACTGGCTACCATCACACGGACTCCAGAGCAAGCAGTGGGCACGGCGTACATAGGATCCGTGTCAGATCCAACGCCAATGCCTTCCACGAACTCGACTGTTCCAGCAACAGTAGTCGGCCCGATGACTAACCAGCCCAGTGTCCCGATGCACAAAACACCGCCGACACCCGTAAAGCAACGGGGTGCTTGCACATTCTGCAGGGCCTCACACACCATTTACGCTTGCGAGGGCTTCCGATCACTCACACCTGGCCGTCGAAAGTCCTTCGCACACAAAAGAAACCTGTGCACCAACTGCTTGGGTCGCCACCGCCTGCGCGACTGCCACTCCAACAAGACGTGCCGTCGATGCCAGCGGAGACATCACAGCCTGCTGCATGTCCGGTCTACCGCCATCGACAGGACAACATCACCGCCACAACGAGCCAAAGGATCCGCCCCTCGGATCGACCGCCAGGAAGGGGTCTGCGCACATACAATCAGCACCCCTTCACAGCATTCCGCGTTGCTGCCAACAGCCAGAGTTATCGTGACATCTAAGACCGAACAGAGGATTGAAGTCCGTGCTCTGCTGGACCCCTGCTCCAGTGGCACCTTCATTTCAACATCACTCGCCCGAAGGTTGCACCTCCGACGCCAAGCATCGCCCGTCCCCACCTACGGTGTTGGGGGCACTCGTGGCCTTGCCACCAGGACTCAGGCCGCCATCAGAATCACTTCTCGCCTCCACGGCTCGAGACAATGGACACTGAGGCCCTTCATCCTGTCCGGGCTCTCAGTGTATACACCACCACCAGGATCAACGACAAGGGATCTCTCGTTCGTGGCGGATCTGGAACTTGCAGATCCGAACATCGCCTCCGCCGAGAAGGTGGACATCATCCTTGGGGCAGACATATACCCCAACATCATCGTCGAAGGTCTCAGGAAGGACCAACGTACCGGCCTCGTCGCGCAGGCCACTGAACTGGGATGGGTGCTAACAGGCGCAGCACCCACCACATCATCCAGCGCAAAGGTGACAAGGCCTGTCACCAGCCATCATATGGCCATTCCTCGTGGGTTACGAATTTACAACTCCGACCCAGAGGAACTGGTCGTCCTTCCGACTGAGGGCCGCGGCTTCCATCAGAGAACCCAAAGGACGTCTCGCCGGCATCGGCCGCGGTGGCCACATACGAAGCCCATTCAACTACCAGCCACCGATCACTTGCGCGACCCAACTACAAGACATACCCCCCGCCCTCTGAACCATTGCAGGGGCAAGGGGCAATCGAGGAACCAGGAGCCTACCCACTCGAACACTTCAAGGCATCCCACCACACCCAGGACACCACGTGGTCAAGCTCCTGCCCAGCTCCGAAGCTACCCAGGCCAACCGCTACCACCTGTAGCCACCACAACAGGACCAGGGGCGCGCAATGCCCCGCTTGGCGGGCGGCACTACCCAGCAACCAGCGGTCCCTCGAACTCCAGCAAGAAAGCACGCCCCTCTGTGCATCCACAGAGGCTGCATTCCGACGACCCCGGGAGGCACTTGGCCCGTGACTGCCACTACGAAAGGACAGGCGGACAGTGCCAGGGTAGACACCGCACCCGACTCTATGTTACAGCACACACCCCCAACGGTCGCAACCTGCCGGCCACTCACTCCAGACGGGCGCCAACGTGCGCAGTACATGGCACCACCACCGGTCTCGACATAGCTAGACCCATCACCAGTCATCACGTGGTCATTGATCGTGGGTTGCGACCTTACAACTCCAACCCGGATCAACTGGCCGGTCCCGCGACCACAAGAGGCAACGGACATCAGCGATGGGAAAGAGGTTCCTGTCGCCATCGCTCATACGGGCCATCCCAGACCCCCAAGCCTCCAGCGCTCCTCAGGGCGGGCGGCCCCCTCTCAACCGATCATCAACGTGAAAGTGGACAGCCGACCAAGACCAACCGGCACCAGCAGACCCCACACTCCCGGCCCTTGGCCACCGTCCCCTGGAACGAAATGATTCGCCAATGATTGGCGAAGGCGGGCGGAATGTTGCGGATTGGCAATTAAATGTGCTGGAATGTACTGGAGAAATCTAGTACATTCGCATGTATACCAGTTGCGCAGCAGCTGGCACCAACTGGCCATCATTGTCACCACGATGATGTCATGGCGTCACTTTTTGAATTGGCAGTTATGCCATTTAGTCAGTCCGCATTCAACCTTCATCAAGTGCACACCATCGGTTCTCGTCCGATCACCGAAATTAAATAATAAAGTAAATAAAAGTTAATCTCAAGGAGAAAAGACTCCAGACTTGGTTTTGTGCTTCCTCTTCGTTGTCTCCATTGGCTTCCCCCCATCATTTGCATTTATTGGTTACGCTCTTGGGTACAGCTCACCGTTCCTGGAACCTGCCTGCTAATCCCTATCAACCACCACTCTTGGACGCTTCACTCGTGGAACGCTTTTCTCCTGGACGCGACCTCACTATCGGCCGCCTCTATTACAACACTATTAAATGAGGAATCCCATGAGAGATTTAGTATGTACTATACATTGTATAATGTCACATTACCGTCCATCAAGAAAGTTTAATTAAAGTGATAATTCTACAAGCCGGCTTTATTTCTGGTAATTACTGTGGCTGATAAGTATTTAATGATGGCATTTATTAATAGTATTTTATAATGGTAGTCAATCACCTCAGCAATATTGATAATCAGCCGCCCATGATTAAGATTAAAATTAATACTTTGAAATTTGTGTTCGCCACCGATGCCAGCCATACACTCAATATAATAAATGAATCTGAGTAAAAATCCTACCACACCACAATCACTCAATGGTTGCTCATTCACCACCTATTCACCATTTTTGCTGTAGCAACTGTCTAGTGGATGAGTTTCGCGGCGCAGGTAAACAAACGATGAACTTACTCTTCTCACTGTTTGTATTGATAAAGTGTTTGACATTGCAGATAAGAATTTTGTATATTGCGAACTAGATACAATTATACTATCAGAAAAGTTATTACACAAACAATGGCCACTCTACCGCCACGTAAAAATCCAACGCCAACAAGGATATCAAAACAGCATTTAACTCCTTTGCAAACATTACTACAAATGGGATTCCAAAAACATAGGGCGTGAGTACAAATAAAATATTGATTTTTGTCTACTGTAATTTAATCGCTTTGATAAAATTTTAATGAGCTTGACATTACAATCGGATGTTTGCCTGATTATAGGGAGAAGGCACTCGCTTCGACGGGTAATCGTGGAGTACAAATAGCTTCTGATTGGCTGTTAGCTCATGTTAATGATCCAATGTTAGACGAGTGTGTTCCAAGGGAATATATTTTGTACGCCTGTCCGACTGGACCATTCCTAGATCAATTACAAGAGTTTTGGACAAAATCACGATTGATGTGTGGCTGGAATGGAGCACATAATTATGTGCCTCACATTACTCTGGTTTCATTTTTTAAGGTAAGTCGATATATATATATATATATATATATATATATATATATATATATATATATATATATATATTTTTTTTTTTTTTTTTTTGCTGAGAAAATTACACGGAATATTCCATCCTTATTAGGCTTTGGCGTCAAATTCCTTTATGTTCGTAGCAGTTGGTTATAATTATAATAAGTTGGTAGACGGATTCGAAATGAGTAGATATTTAATTTAACTAATCGTAATTCCGAATTTAGGTAAAGTTTTGGGCATGTAGAAGACTTTACACGAGACTATGTAAAAATGACATTTTGTGAAACATTCAACCAAAGTCCTTTATTTGAACCAAGAACTCTTATAACACGATCAGAATGGGTGTGAAAAGAAGTTCGCTGACAGTAGTTTTAGATCTGTGAAAGTATCTTCCTTTTTCTTATCCGTTAGGTAAATCCTTTTGTTCTATTTACTTATTTTTACTTAAAACCCATAATTACTTCATGAATTAGACGCTGGTGAAAATACCCAGCATTTTTCTCATGCTATTTTAGGCGTTATTTAAGATAATTCCGTGTAGCAGATTATTATAATTACTCATGATGATAGGTACGCGATTTGATGCGAGGTTACCGATCGTTATTTGAAAAGATTAATTTCGTATACTATGACTGAAAGTACCAATCTAACATTTGCAAGCTATAATCTTTATACTTTATATAGTCTTTAATCTTATCTCCTCGATAGTATAGTGGTTAGTATACCTGCCTGTCACGCGGGAGACCGGGGTCCGATTCCCCGTCGGGGAGCCTCTGGCGCAAGACTAATGACCTTGCCCGGAAACAACAAATCATTATGGAAAATTTAACAAGCCTCAGGACTTGCTAAATAAGGCCAAGACCGGTTCTCGGTTGTAGTGCCGATGATGATGATGATGATGTTAATCTTAAAATTGTGTATAATCGAATAGAGTCACGCTAAAAGTATCGATTGCAGCGTATATCTAACTTATATTTAAAGCGTTACGTTGTTTAGTGTTTCTTTTTACAGTTACTATCATTGAACTTTCTCAGTGAATTTGTAAACCTAGCAAACATTGATCATTATTGCCTTATGTATTACCTTCATTTTAAAGGCCCTACTCTACCCTATATCAAAACTGAACTACGTTCTTCTTCTGGGAGTCTGATCCAACGTTAACAACAACAAATATTGGGTAGCAGAGTTTAAGCACGGCCATATGAACATCGGAGTAGACGATCAAATCAGGATACTACACCATAAATGGTGAACACATTCCACAAAATAGCATTGGGAGACCGTGGACTAAAAGAGCGATAGCCAGCATTTCAAAAATGCTGTATATCGCATATTTAATGAAAATTTGGATATACGAATTTTGTAGACAATATATGTGTATATGTGCCCGCAAAGGGTAAAGAAGGGTTGTAAGGATTTTTGCATTAAATAATATGTTAGTCGATTCCTAATGAACCATGGGTCCATCATTTCGAAACAATGGAATGAAAGGAGAGAATCGCTGCAAGCAATTCCCTATTATGGCGCAGTCATGGCCCAATTTTTGGAATTCAGATTGAGGAAAAAGGGTTGGTTCATTGAGATGATCCTTCAAACATTCATAAATCTCAAATTTTCATCATCATCATCGGCACTACAACCGAGATTCGGTCTTGGCCTTATTTAACAAATCTCTCCACCGGTCCCGATTTCGAGCCAATATCATCTAGTTTCGCACTCCCAGGCTCTGGGCGTCCTGGTCTACACCATCCCTCCATCGCAGACAAGGTCTGCCGCGCTGTCTCCTTCCATACATCCTACCCCAAAGGACTTTCCGGGCAGGCTCTCTTCGCTCATTCGAGCTAGGTGTCCCGCCCACCGGAGTCTAGCGAGCTTGATTTTTCTTACAATATTAGCTTCAAGGTAAATCGCGTACAACTCATGGTTGTACGGTCTCCGAAATCGTCCTTTCTCACATTCGGCGCCAACAATTCTTCTTAAGTCCTTCCTCTCGAACGCGGCTAAGAGTTCAGAGTGCCTTCTATTGAGCACCCAAGTCTCGGAACCATACATGAGTACTGGTAAGACCATGGTCTTGTACAGTAGCAGCTTGTATGTTCTGGATAAATTTCGAGATTTAAAGAGCCTTGATAGACCATAGTAGGTTTTGTTGGATTTGATCAGCCGTTCGCGTATTTCTTCTTCCATGTTGTTATCGGTTGATAGTATTGACCCAAGGTAGTTAAAGGATTGCACTATTTCAAATTCGTGCTTCACTAGCCTGATAGTTTGACCACCGTCTTCTCTTCGCAGAAGTTGCCACCATGTACTTAGTTTTCTCCTCATTAATGTGCAGTCCCAGTTTTTGTGCCGCCTGCTCGATCTGGGTGAAGGAGTCCTGGGCAGGCGAATCGGATCTACCGATTCGAGTTTACTGAGTTAAACGCAGTTTTAACGTCGTGTCACTACGGCGCAATCTTTTTTGGTTTCTCCTAGCCACCGTATTCCAGCTTTCGCATTGCGAGCGATGTCGCACACCACAGACAATGCCTTACCGGTTATTCTACCTTTCCAGAACCCAAACTGCTATTCAGAGAGCCCGAAGTCCTCTCAGCGATATATTATATATCTTGGTGTTACCCTCGACAATAGGTTGACCGTCAAGGAGCACCTGCGAAAAACGACTGAAAAAACGGCAAGAGAATGCAATACTTTGGCGAGATAGTTCTTCAAAGTTGGAGGATCCCGGCCCCACATAACGAAACTGATAACCAGTGACAACAACTCTAACAAAGATATAAGACATTTTTCTTGAAATTTACTTTTATTTTTCTACATAGTCTCCTTGTAATGGTAAGAAAGATGTATTTTGTTTTGTCTTCATTTATTTCCAAACCCACCTCTTCTGCCGCTTGCATGATGATTTCACAATTTTTACTTACAGTTTCTAGATTATCGCCCAGAACGGCGATGTAATCCGCATATGCGAGCACTTGTGCGACCCCGTTCAGGGATGATCCGGCCATGTTGTCGTCTTGTACATTTCTGATGACATACTCGAGCACAAGGTTAAAAAGACATGGTGAGAAGCCTGCTCGATCCGTCCCGGATTGCAAATGGTTCTGAGAGGGAGTTTTCTATTCTAACTCGCCCCTTGTTTTCGTTCATGCAAATTTGAATAAGGGCGGCATATTTTTTCGGGATTCCCAGCTCAACTACAATACGTTAGAGTCTTTGCCTTGCGACTGAGTCGTCGGCTTTTTTGAAGTCAACGAACAGTTGGTGAACCGTCTCTCCGTATTCCCACTTCTTTTCCAGTAATTGCCTTATTGTGAACATTTGGTCGCTTGTTGACCGGTTCCCACGGAATCCGCATTGGTAGTCTCCCAGTATTTCTTCTGCGTAAGGTGTGATTCTCGCCAGTATGACATTTGTTAGTATTTTGTATGTGGTTGGGAGCAATGATATTCCTCTGTAATTTTCGCAGTCAGATCTGTTGCCTTTTTTGAAAATGGGGAAGACTATTGAGGTTTTCTATTCTTCCGGAATGACTTCCTTATCCCATATTGTTTTAATCAGTTGGTGGATCTTTCGAGCGGTTGCCTCTCCTCCATGCTTCACAAGCTCTGCCGGTATGCAGTCGATTCCGGGAGCCTTGTTGTTTTTCAATCGGTTTATTGCATCTACAACTTCGTTGAAAGAGGGCTCTGGGATCTGAGACTCGGTTGTATGTACGTCTGGTGCGTTTATTTGTGATTGATGGGTGTGCACATTGTGCAGGTTTTCAAAGTACTGCTTCCATCTTGTCACGATATTTTTTGTTTCTGTCAGCAGACAGCCGTTTGTGTCTCGGATTGTTTTGGCTCTCCCTCGGTAGCCATTTCTAATTGAATTTATGCCGCCATACATACCTCTGATATTCTTTGCTCTGGCATATTCTAGGGTTTTTTCGACCCGACTCTTCTCCCATTCGCGTTTTTTTTTTTTGCGTTAGAAGAGTCTCGTTGTCTCTTTCCGAATTGTCGGGTATCTCTCTGCGTTGACTTCATCATATCTTTGTAAGTGTATCATTCTGAGGCGTTTACGTTCCTCGGTCGTCGCCCTGCACTCATCGTCAAACCAAGGTTTGAACTTAATTGTTTTCTTAAATTCTAATACCTTTTGGGCTGTTTGTTTGTTTGTGTCTCTGATCGATGCCCATTTAGTGCCCAGATTATTGGTTTCCTATTCCCCACTGCTCCCATTCTCTAGGATGCTAAACCTATTCGTTGGTTCGTCTTGATATTCAGCCCTTTTGCGTAGGTCTTTTAGTTTATCAATATCGAACCTTTTGCTCGTCTCCTGTGACTGCCCATGTGGGTTTGCTGCGAGCCGACTTCTAATTTTACCCATCACTAGAAGCTGATCGGAGTCGCAATCTGCTCCTCTATATGATCTTACGTCAAGGATATTCGAGTGGTGTCTTTTGTCTATGAGGAAGTGGTCTATTTGGTTACGCGTTACACCGCCGGGTGATATCCATGTGGCTTTATGGATTTGCTTGTGCTTGAACAGCGTGCTTTTCACTACCAGATCTTTTGACGCTACGAACGTGATAATTCGAATTCCATTATCATTTGAAACGTAGTGTAGGCTTTCTTTGGTTGGAAGATGTCTCACGTTCGCAGCCATAATTCGAATCCCGTTATCATTTGAAACGTCGTGTAGGCTCTCTTTACCTATAGTTGGTAGGAAGATGTCTTCCTTTCCAGTTTTCGCATTGAGGTCCCCCAGGGAGGTTTTTAATATCGAATCATGAGATCCCATCAATACTTCCTCTAGGGTCTCGTAGAATGTGTCCTTCGTTTCTTCGTCCGTAGATTCTGTTGGGGCATGTACTGTATTTATAGCACAGACATTCGGTCATTAATAAATTTCACATCTTTTATATGGGGCGTAAACTTCTTGCTTATGATGAACCCGGTTCCGAGGTTATGTGTATCGGTACCTCCACACACCAGTGTAAATCCGTTGGTTTCGATTACTTGATTTTCTAGGACCATCTGTATCGCGCCTGGTTTATATAACGTTCGAACATTCCACGTGCCGACGCGTATATCCCGCTTTTTCCGTTTTTCCCTACGTCTTCTTTTTGTGGAGTCGATGTTTTCTTGATGATTTGTTCCCTTATGGTAGTATCGGCTCATCACACCTACACCTACCGGGTTTTTCGTGAGATTGTTTTTTTGTGTATTGATCATTCATTTCATAGGATCACTCTGGGGTTTCAAATAGTCCGCCATATCAGAGCCCCTCTTTGATATGGTAAGGTCTGCTTACTGCTCTGATTCGACCCGGTGTCAGAGAGGCGCCGTATAATACAGCCGGTATACCCCTGGCTGCAAACCATCCAATGGGCACGGTGACGCGTAACACCCTGGATTAGGGGTGGTAGATCTTTGTGTGTTACTCCTCGCTAGCCTGTCTGACATGGGTGGCGCTACTGGAAGCGTATGCTTCCGTCAGCATAGCCTTAGTGATTCATCGTAGTTCAAGCCCCCGCACCACGTCAAGGTTTCTACCAAGCGGGGGGCAAATTTTTACAATAGATATGTAAAGTTTAGCTTAGAGCGTCTGCGTAGGACCAGCAGGTTATAATATAAGATAATTAAGCTAGTGTTACACCTCACTTTACACCCCCTCCCAACACACATAACATAATTAAGATACCATCATCTTAAAATCATGATTACATCTATTCTGCATATAATGCAATAATTCGCAGTCATTCATCATTCATTCCAATCAAACCATATCGCATACGATAAGTCCATGCCAAAGCATATATCCATCGTGCACTTGACCTTGCATTTCGTTTCGCATTACGAAAAGCAAAACCAGACCTAAACGGTCTCAGTTTACGAATACACATGTTAACAAAAATAATACATGTTATTCGAGCGCCAGCAACATGATCGAGGAAGACCGGCTGCGACACAGTTGAACCTCGGAGAAATGTTGATCGCAGCGAAAATGGCGGACGCAGCGAGAAGTCGCAAACGATTTGCACGTAGGGCAATGCACTGAAATTGCTGCTGCAAATCGAGTTAATATATGAATCGCTTCTGCTGCAATTTTTGCAGCGATTATTGAAAATTGCGAATTAAGAATGACAGGCAATTAACCCCCAATTAGGCTACACGCGCTGGGTGGAAAAATTGCTTCATCTGCAATTGCGGATAATTAAATTGGTATATAAGGTGGCTGCAAGTGAGTAGTAATGCGCACAGTAATTGAAAGCAAGAAGACTGCGGCCAACCGTAAGTAGAGCGGGTCTTCTTGCAATTAAATTACTATAGGGCAGTTTAGTGTAAAAGTAACAAGTGTAACTAACTTTAAGGGATCGACATTCCCGACGAATAAAATATCAAGTTAAGTGAAATAAAAGTGTTTTATTGTCAATCGCACAGGAGCCTGTCGCCAAGGAAAAGCCACGCTGAATTACCAAGTAAGTTCCGACTAACACCACATGAATAGAACCTGTGACACTTCCAATAACAAATTATTAATGATAGCATCTGGGGTTACGCTCAGGTGTTACATTTTGATAAATAATTAATAAATGATAATATCTGGGGTTACGCTCAGATATTTCATTACAATAACAATTAATAATAACCAATAAACAAAAACTACCGTCTGATAATCAATTATTTAAATGTTTATATCGGAGGTCAAACTTCGATATAACATTTTTGGCGACCGTGACAGGACTAGGGAAGCCCAAGTTTTGATAACTTGTAAGTGCTTTTAAAGAACCTAGTCCAAACCAATAACTTAACTCATTTTGCACTGGGCAAGACACCTTACCCCGTCACCCGGAGTTGAGCCTGGCTTCGGGGGTACAATCTGATAACCCATTTCTCAAATCAAACAACAACAAAAACGAACACTTCACAAAACTGGTGACGGAGGACCAGCTTACGAAACACATGAACTCTGAAGATCGCCATCCAGATGACCAGAGGCCCCAATTCCCGCGGCGCGGACGACAACTACATGCCAACCAATTACTGGCAAATACATGCGAGGCATCTTGGAAGATGCAGCCCAAAGCCCACAACAAAACACAAAAAAAAAAAACACACACACAAACAAAAGCAATACAAAAAAAAAGGAGAGAAATATCAATCCAACTCAGCAGCAGCCAATGTGACTACATCAATCGTCAAAAAGATACCTGTAACCACAACAATCAAAAATCAAATCATCAATAAAAATTAATGGAAGACCAGGTCATAATGTTCAACTGTAGGGCGTGAAGCTTACCTGGCAGCACCAAATAACACAACACCAAAGACAGCAGAAACCCCCAGTGACAACGGCTATCAAGCACCATACCAGTAGGAAACAGCAGCACAGCACGACACCAGTAGTAACAGTAGCAGCAGTCAATAGAACCGAGTAAGCAAACAATTTTTTTTATATATACGATTTAGTTCCTATATATCTTTACATAAACAAACCCTTAAAATACACTGTCGTAGACCATATTGTGCACTTAGTAATCCTAGGGAACAATTTCCACCCCTACATAAACAAATAATTTACGGGATAGCAAATGTTTTAAAATTTAATTTAATAAGTCACCTTAATTTTTAATTATCCCTACGACCATCATCTGCCACCAACACTCGTTACTCGACCATTCCACTGTCTTTCTTCTCCATATCTCTCCATACTGCGACCACTAATCTTTGGGAAGCATTTCCACTACAATAATACAACAATCGCGTACGAAAGCGTTTTTAAAACTAATAAATCTTATCACTAAGACCTCGTCTACTTACTTAACCGCGTCACCCTCTGTCGAAATCATGCCCATCGACTTCGTTAAAATCGCAAAACTTACTTCCCAGCTTGTACCAGTCTTCTCGGGCGGGCACAGTCCCCTGGTTGACAATGAGTTACAAGTATTTTTAGGATGCTGCAGGAAGGTAATCGGATGCCTACCTGCAGAAGAGCACTCCGCGTTTTTAACAATATTCCCCACGCGTCTACGAGGTGAGGCATACGTATTAATTGCCTCAAACCCTCCCCACACCTTCGAGGAAGCCGAAAGACTCCTCAAAAATACCTACTTACCTCGGGAAACATACCAGGAGTTAGTGAATAAGCTGATTACGATCCGACAGCTACCCTTGGAAGCCCTCATCACTTTTACCGCAAGGATAAAGCAGATGCTGATGGTTTGCAAGGAAGCCGCGGACCAAAAATACGGTGTGACAGCAGCCTCCGGTGTGAAGATACAGTTGGAGGACTTCGCCAAAAACGCACTAAAAAGTGGCGTCAACAACTCACACCTCTGCCAATATTTACTGACCCTGGGGGATGGAACGGTAGACGAATTAATTCAAAAAGCTTTAGATATGGAAAAGCTACAACAGGCCGCGTTTCTCACACAACAATATAGCGTCATACCAGGTTCTACTCAACCCCTTCACGTCTCTAATTCCCTGAATCAATTAAACACACGAGCCGTACCTCTCAACCCAAATACTCCACTTACCTCGGGTCTCCACTATGCAGATTTCCCTCAACAATGCAGAAAAAACGACACTGCAAAACAAAGACAAAACGAGCCTCTTACAAACATGAAACAGTTGCGTTTAATTACCGCCAAAATCATATGCAATTACTGCCACAAAAAGGGACATACATATAGTGACTGCCTCACACGGAGAAACACTCCGCCCCATACGCCTTATAGTCACGACATTACAAACTACCAGAAGTCAGAAGACTACACGAATATCATTAATTCAAACACTAATACAAACCATTCAAGAGAACCAAATCAACACAGGGCCACCCCCTTGAATTCTCCTAACAGCACTTACGTTGAAAACTCGCCTAAGGTTTATAGCATAAGAATAGCCTGCGATTTTTGTGGTCGGCAAGGCCATCACGTTTCGGACTGCCGCCAAAAGGCAAAATGGGAATCCCGGAATACAAGAAACACGTCCGGCCCATCAGAATTACAAAATATCCACAACTTAGGATACCCCCAGCCACCACTGACGATCGTACCTACAATTGATACGGGTCTACGCGACCATGCTCTACTAGGGAACGATTCCTTTTCTGAAAACTATTGTATTAATGGTCCAAATCAGCAACTTAGGTTCCCACGTACTAAACGAAATCCTGAAGAGTTTAGTATTCCACTAAACTCCAAAATCGAATACCCACGCCACAAAAGGGCAGCCGATGTAGGGCAAGTTATAGACCAAGCGGTCGGTCATACCGCCTGTAACACCCCCAAGGATTCTTCCAAAAAAGAATCTGGTTGCGAAACCCCAGTGACGGCGGAAAATTTTCAACAAGCGAACCTAAGTAACCAACAGCTAACCTTCCCTCGCACGGAACGAAACCCAGAAGAATTTAGCATTCCCATGGAATCTAAAACCAAAAGCCCAAATCACAAACGGACAGCCGATGTGAGACAAGTTACAGTCACAGCGGGACCCAAAGAGGTCAGATATACCGCCTGTAACCTCTCCAAGAGTTCTCTTACTCGAGAAACTGGCTGCGAAACCTCAGCGATGGTGGCAAACAATCAACTGGTAGAAGAAGTACACGTGCCTGTACGATCTCACCGGACCAAAGCTGTTCCAGTGGAACCAAAAGAGGAAACGCTCTGTCTGAACCAGAAATCACGCGATGGAGCCTTCCTACCGGACATTTCACTACCAGTAAGTACAACCAATAAAAGAATCTTGCGCATACGCCAGATTTGCGACTCTACTGACCAACAGGGACGCAACCCAGAGCCCGGTCATCAGTCACAAACTCAAAACAAACTACCCCCAATACTAGGAAATGGGATAGAACATCCAGTAGCAACAAGAAGCTACCACACTGGGTTCCCACACCCACCAATAACCAGCATCCCAACTGTTCAGCTACCGATAGACGTTAGTGTTGAAAGAAACACAACTCTAGTAGTGGACAACGGAGCTGAAAGAAACCCAAATGGCAAGCGAGCCATAAATAAAGGCAACACCTTTACACTAAATTCTAAGAGGAACCCAAAGTCAAGTGGCAAGTGCCCTAGCTCCTCTCAAAACAAAAAATTGTGGAAAAAACCCATAAAAATCAAACTGAAACAAACCCAAGATAAAGGCAACACCTTTACATGGAGAAACATAAAAAGGACATATAAGACATGTTCAGAAATAGACAGCTCATACGTTAGCTCCTCACAAACTAAAAAATTGTGGAAAAAACCCACAATATCTAAAAATATTATTAAGCAAATCCAAGATAAAGGCAACACCTTTACATATAATCAGAGGAATACAAAAAGGACATATCAGACATGTTCGAATCCAATAAACTCACCTCAAAACGAAGGCAACAAATTATTGTTGCAAAAGTCCAACCAAACACCCATGTGGAAAGGCCTGTTTTTCGTTACAGCAGTAACAAGGCCAAACAAGACAGCCATTGACGTTGGCCAAAAATTGATAATAGTTCGAAATGGTAGGTTAAAACCATATTCCAAGATTAGCTAGTTTCAATACACACCTATTACCTAGCCCAACACATTTGCTATCTCCAGTAGGTACCACTTTTCAAATTCATGCACAATATGGCCATGTACGGAAATAAAAATAAGATATACAAATTAAACAAGTAACTTACTATTACCACTACCATACGGATGGAAAATAAACCAAATTACTATGTACAAACAAATCCTTTGCTGCCGAAATTAAAAGTAAAGAAATCCATAATACATATATGATTACTATTAAAAGTAAACTAATTAGACCATTAGATAAATAATTTCATGTACTATTAAAAATTGCAAATAAGCCAACCACTGTCGTACAAAAGTTTTTCTCTACTGATAAAATTAAATTAAAATTAAATATATATATATACAGATAGTAAATATAATTGATTACAAATTATAAAGAAAATAAAAAATGCGAATATAAATACTTTCATTCATCATTACCACTAATGTTAAAATTAATAAATAAACAGGGTTGAACAAACAATCGCTACAAATAAGTTCTACTATTATAAACGCTATTCAAATTACGAAAATCATTAATCATACTAGAAAAAAAAAATATATTACTGATACAAATTCCAATACAAACAATTAGTTACATAAAAAATAAGTATAGCACAATATAGTTATACAAACAAAAGGAAACAAAAAAGAAAAAAAAACACAATTGTTAATAATAAACTATAAGAAAACATTTATATATATATACCAAGGAAAATCATCAATTCATTCATTAAAGAAAATTTTAAATTACAAATTGTAAATAATTAATTACTTACATATATATATACAGATTATGAAGAAAAACAAAAATTGTTGAAAAATTATACAGATAATGAAGGAAATTGTTAGATAATAAACCCTTTATAAAAGGATTATTACAACCACATCTTGTGATTAAAGTATTAAGTAAAAACACAAAAAAAAAAGGAAAACTGCTACTACCTATATGATTTCTGTTAAAAGCAAAACTAATTAGAAAACTATTAATAAATTCATATACTTAAAACAAACCCATCAATATTAGCAGATGCAATAAAACTACTATGTAAGCCCCAATATCCAAAAGAAAAGAAATTATATATATATACATATACATACAGAAAATTAAGAAAAAACATTTGTAATATCTAAGACTAATACAGATAAAATAATGAGTTAACACAAAAAAAAAATATATATATATAATTATTGCAATGTTACAGAGAGACAAAACAAATTGTTAACTTACGCCAAAACACAGAAGAAAACTCTATGGGCAAACTACAACATAATGCACTAATACATGTTAGAAACCATAGAAAATACTTATGTAAATACACACCACTCATAGAAGAGAAACTTGAATAGGTAAACACCAAACTCAACTCACAACTGCAACCCACTCTTATACCACAGAAAATCACTCGTACCGATGATTTTCTTTCTTTCAAGGGGGGAGGAATGTTACACCTCACTTTACACCCCCTCCCAACACACATAACATAATTAAGATACCATCATCTTAAAATCATGATTACATCTATTCTGCATATAATGCAATAATTCGCAGTCATTCATCATTCATTCCAATCAAACCATATCGCATACGATAAGTCCATGCCAAAGCATATATCCATCGTGCACTTGACCTTGCATTTCGTTTCGCATTACGAAAAGCAAAACCAGACCTAAACGGTCTCAGTTTACGAATACACATGTTAACAAAAATAATACATGTTATTCGAGCGCCAGCAACATGATCGAGGAAGACCGGCTGCGACACAGTTGAACCTCGGAGAAATGTTGATCGCAGCGAAAATGGCGGACGCAGCGAGAAGTCGCAAACGATTTGCACGTAGGGCAATGCACTGAAATTGCTGCTGCAAATCGAGTTAATATATGAATCGCTTCTGCTGCAATTTTTGCAGCGATTATTGAAAATTGCGAATTAAGAATGACAGGCAATTAACCCCCAATTAGGCTACACGCGCTGGGTGGAAAAATTGCTTCATCTGCAATTGCGGATAATTAAATTGGTATATAAGGTGGCTGCAAGTGAGTAGTAATGCGCACAGTAATTGAAAGCAAGAAGACTGCGGCCAACCGTAAGTAGAGCGGGTCTTCTTGCAATTAAATTACTATAGGGCAGTTTAGTGTAAAAGTAACAAGTGTAACTAACTTTAAGGGATCGACATTCCCGACGAATAAAATATCAAGTTAAGTGAAATAAAAGTGTTTTATTGTCAATCGCACAGGAGCCTGTCGCCAAGGAAAAGCCACGCTGAATTACCAAGTAAGTTCCGACTAACACCACATGAATAGAACCTGTGACACTTCCAATAACAAATTATTAATGATAGCATCTGGGGTTACGCTCAGGTGTTACATTTTGATAAATAATTAATAAATGATAATATCTGGGGTTACGCTCAGATATTTCATTACAATAACAATTAATAATAACCAATAAACAAAAACTACCGTCTGATAATCAATTATTTAAATGTTTATATCGGAGGTCAAACTTCGATATAACACTAGAATTGAAGCATTTTTTGCCTAGCCTGTAATTTAGAATCTTAGAAAAAAAAAACGGATATAAAAAATGTTGGAAAAATGAAATGAAAAAATGCAAAACCAAGCAGCGTTGGGAATCCAAGCGTAAGCGTTGGGAATCCAAGCGTAAGCCTCTTAAATCAATCGTTTCATAACTATATTTTCTCTATAGATATTATCACGATCAACTGAACTTGGAGAATGCGTTCGACCTCTCAAACGTTCTCCCGTGGTGCCCGTCAACCCCAAAGTACGCAAAGCTCACGTTGAAAATCAACTTCTAACGTACAAATAAACACCAGAGTCATTCTTTAGCCGAGCTACATGAATATGGATTGATCTACCTGATCATGTGCTTCCATGTCCTTGTAATATCCAGACATTCAAAACCAATCTACGTCAATAGACCTTTTTCTTATCTTCTTTCCCCTTTCGCATTTTGACATTTAAGGATATATCTAAATCTCTTTTTATGCGCATGTTTGTATTAAAGAAACACTATTTTAGCTACTTGGCGCAACGCTAATAACCTTGCCCGTAAAAATAAATTATTATGGAAAATTTAACAAGCCTCGAAACTTGTTAAATAAGACCAAGACCGGATCCCGGTTGTAGTGCCGATGATGATGATGATGATGATTTTCGCTACACCCAATTATCTATCATAAAATTATTAAACAATTCTCCTATCATTTTCAGGCACCTGACGAATGTGCGCTTCAACTATCCAAGGCCCTAAAACAGGTGGTAGACATGGCCGGTGCCTTATTAGATCGACCAATTAAGTTAGAATTATACATGAGTCCCAATTTTATGGGATTCTTTGTCGCTGAAGATGACGCCAATTATTTAAAGCGCCTGGCCTTACAATACGTCAAGGAGGTCTCAAATTCAAGTAAATATGAAATTTGTTTTTTTTTTTTAATACGCTGATTTTTGTCTAAAGTTGTAAAGTCTAAATCAGATTTTATTATTAATTTTTTGTTGTTGAAATTTCTTTTGTTTGTTTTGATTTTGGGTTGTAGTTAAACACAACAATTGGTTCAGTGGGTTATCGCTAACTGGTCACCTAATTTTCTCTTTTTTTTCTTATTTATTGGTGAAACGTAGTCATAAGTGATACCTATGAGCAACTCGATGCAATTGTGGCGTGTTTTCCTTGGTGCGGTGCCGTGTCATCCGGTAATCGATGCATACCACGGAGCAGTCGATGTAAGAAATGTTTGTTGAAAAATGTTATGTGAACGAATGTGCTTATTTGCATGTGTAGAGAGCTTTTCCTTTATTTATTTTGTAGTATTGTTTGCGACTAGACGGTAATTATTAAACCAAATTCTTATACATTTGCAAAAAACATTATTTTTATCTAACAATGTTTGAAAACACTTAACACACTTTACAGAAAATGTATATTCAATCTTTATTTTTAGAAAACATTAAACAGGTAGAAGATTACCTTTCCTTATATACATATTTAGAAATGCAGATTTTTACTGTGGGCCATGTTTTCTTTCTAATTTCAAGCGTTTGATAACTACGACGGTAGCCTGAAAAGTTTCCGACCTAACAAAGATACAAGCAATTTTTTGTTAACATTTATTTTTATTTTTCTACATAGTATCATTGTAACTCTACACACTTCTCCCAGTGATGCTCCCATCTCTCTAACTCGTCCAAATAGTACTCGGGGTCGCAATTTTTAGATTAGGGAACAAAAACATGTCGTTTGGGGCTAGATCTGGTGAGTAAGGCGGATGGTCAAGAAGTTCAAACCGTAATTCGTGGATTTTCGTCATAGCAAACGCTGATGTGTGATACGGCACGTTGTCTTGGTGAAACAGGATTTTGTTTTTCTGCAAATGTGACCGTTTTCCCGCAATTTCTGCCTTCAGTTGGCCAAGTAATGATGCGTAGTATCATATCCTTTTTGAAGATAATCGATTAAGATAACCTCATGACTATCCCAAAAAAAAAAAAACAGTCGTCATCATTTTCCCAGCCGAAAAAACTAGTTTTTGCTTTTTTGGAGCCGATTCCCCCTTTGCAGTCCACCGTTTTGACTGTATTTTTGTTTTGGGCGTATAATGGTGTATCTAAGTTTCATCGACAGTAATTAGTCGGCGCCAAAACTCGGATTTATTGCGTCTAAACTGTGCCAACAGAGCGTTGGAAATGTTCATTCGAACACATTTTTGGTCTAACGTAAGCAAATTCGGCACCCAACGTGCGGACAGATTTCTCATGACTAAATCTTGATTTAATATGTGACAAACACGTTGTTTGGACATTTTCATACCCTCTGCTATCTCTCTCACTTTAATTCGCCGGTCATCTAGCACCATTTGGTGAACTTCAGCGATGTTATCGTCAGTTGTTGTAGTTTTTGGACGTCCCGAATGTTCATCGTCTCTCAAGCTCTCACGCAAACGTTTAAGTTCAGCTTTTCAAAATTTCGCTGTCGTAAATGATGGTGCAGAGTCCCCATACATAGAGTCCAACTCATGTTTTATTTGCGTAGGCGTATTGCCTTTCAAAAACAAACATTTAATGACATCTCGATACTCGGTTTTGTCCATTTTCACAAAAACACTCACGTCGACTCACTCAAACGACTGTCAAATAAAAACTGCGCGTACAAAATGCCTGAAATTGCTTTTATTGACGAGTGTTGATGTCAGAAACTTTTCAGGCCACCCATGTATGCAGTTCACATGTGGACAGGAGCCGCATAATATAAGCCGTACATGATGGGAGTGAACTCAGCAAATAGACTGGCATCCTTAAGAGTATGCTGCGCATTCCGAACGGTATCCGAGGATGCCATAACTATCTTGGCCGGGAGAAAACCACTTGACATTGCAGCTAAGGAAACCGCTGCTTGGCATGAGGTCTCACAAGAAATTGGCCAGCGAATGGCACCGATGTCGGGATTCTTCCACCAAAGGGAGATGGACCCACACCATGATACCTTAAATAAAAGTGAATCATCGGTTCAACAGCTGTTGATAAATGGTCAGGCCCTCAAATATGGGGAATGCATTCCATTTTTAGGCGTTACGGTCTGTGGGAATGTATCGTGGCATAAACCCGTATCGAAATTCGCAAGTCCGCGTCTGGAAAACGGACTTATCTTTTTAGTGCCAAGAAATATTTTACTCCGGCCCAACTTCTTCCCCCAAATTAGACCCGCGCTCGAATATTGCTCTCATTCTTGGAGGTCGGCTCCTAAGCATACCCTCAACCTACTTGAGAGCATACAGAGACGAGTGATCCGCCTGATCGGGGACAATACGCTGACGTCGGGACTACAGCCGGTATCACAACGAAGGCGCGTAGCTGACCTCTGTCCGTTTTGCACATATTATCACGGGAATTGTTCTGCGGAGTTTCGTGGTATTGTTTCGGCAAATCGGCTTATAAGCGTTCCACTAGACAATCCACGAGACCAATTTGCGGTTCATCTCCCGACGGCGCGAACATCTCTGGATCAGAACTCGTTCCGTTACTGAGCGGGAAAGCTACGAAATTCCCTCCCCGAACCAGTGTTTCCAGAGCGTTACAGCAAGCTAAGTTCTAAACAAGCATGGTCCGTAACAAATGATATTCTATGTGACATAATGCAGCAGTTGCCATACGATAAGCGGAGTAACAGGTAAACTCCAGCTCGCCGCGCAATGGAATATCTAAAATAAAGTTTCGCGGAGATCAACAGGAATATGTTCTTGCGGGTGGTGGCTTTAGTCGGTAAAAATCTGGATCGGTCCAGAGGTATTTTTTTTTTAATTTCCAGCTTTCTACCGAAACAAAATTTATAAATAATTAAATAAATAAAAAACCCTCGGGCATTTCAAATCACTGTGTTGTATCAGCCCATCACCTCTAACCAAAAGCAGTGTTAACGAAAAAGGTTTTAAAAATTGATTATACAAAAAAGCCAACCGGCTATGTCGTTATTTTCTTCAGTAATTATGTTAACGCTATTGATGCAATAATGGGTATGATTCTACCCGATTTCACACCCAAGACGAATACCCGATTTGTGTCCGCGTATAAGGAGACTATCAAGGTTAAAGGGTTAAGCTTACGGTTGTATAAATCAAAGAAAAAAGAAAAAAAAAAACCGAAAAGATGCAAGGGAGCTAGAAGTGGCTGTAATGCGCACAATCAACTCCTGGTGACTAACTGCCAAAAGATGCACAACCACATTCACCAGCTTTTATTGACGACTGCTGCTATCTTCTCGTTGAGGTCGGAGACTTTTTAGACCACCCTCGTAAATTTCACTACCCAATGATGCCGAAATTGTCAAACGATCGCCCTGGCTGATTGCACACTTTTGGACTCTTTATCATTTAATGAGGCTTCCTTGAAGAATTCTACATCTTTTTTGTTGGTTTTGACTTTATTGTTTACGATGAAGTTGAAACCAAGGTTGTAAGTGTCGATTCTTTTGCACACCATCGTATATATATATATATATATATATATATATATATATATATATATATATATATATATATATATATATATATATATATATATATATATATATATATATTTATATTTATATTATTCTCATTAGTTAGATATGGTAATTGGAAAAGCATCAAAACTGTACCTTTTATTGCATTTAGTTGCCGAATTTGGACGCAAATGTATGTCGTCTATCGTTGTCTCTGCCTTGCGACCACCATGTCACCTACATCTCCGATGAATTTAAACATTCCCAAGTTTGATAAGCTCGAACTTACGATGTTGAATTGGACGAAATGTTACAACGTTTGATGTTTGGAAACGACTTTTCGCGAGGTGATTTATGATCCCTAACTTTGTTTTATCCTTTTGTGGCAAGATATATTGCAGGTTCGGTGTTCCAATCTAGGCTCTGCAATATATTCACTCTTAATGGTTATTTTTTAATGCAATTTCATCGGAAAATACATTGGGCGTGTAGTCCAAACGAATATCGCAATATGTGCGTGCGTTTGACGCATTTTTAATTGCACTGTTATCACCTGCTTTTGCTCCTCAATAGTTTACTGGTTAGTATACCAGCCTGTCACGCGGGAGACCGGGGTTCGATTCCCCGTCGGGGAGCCTCTGGCGCAAAACTAATGACCTTGTCCGGAAAAAAACAAATCATTATGGAAAATTTAACAAGCCTCAGGACTTGCTAAATAAGGCCAAGACCGGTTCCAGGTTGTAGTGCCGATGATGATGATGATGATGATGTTATCACCTGGAATTGACGAAGACTGCCAATATGTGGCGTTAATGCATTTAGTTACTGACATATACTCGTGGTATACATAAGCGGGAATTTTAAATTGAATTCTTTATGCCAGTTGTTAACTAACCACCGACAGCACATGCGCTTCTGCCTCGTGATCCGTACCATCGGATCAATTGTGTAATTCGTTTAGGGTATCTTATGTAAACACAAGATACCCTAATTGCACTATCGGTTCGGACGTCAACATTTCTGTGAGATCCGAAGTAAACAAACAGATCACTACAAACGCGTCCCAGTGTCGTGAAATGATATATATGGGATTCGCGCCGTAGTGTGAAACTTGTGTGGAAGTGTACAGAGCGGGAAAACTCATACCTGTTCCTTTCCTTGTGTCTGTTTTTCCCCTTTTTCGCACCTCTGTTACGTCCCTCGGGGATCGATACTCTCGATTGATTTGTAATCTTTGGAGGGGTTTTGGCGTTTTGAGTGGCGTAATATTCATCAGGAAAAGGATGTGATCTAGATTTCGGCACGGATCTAGTGGGGCACCTACTACAAGGGGATAACACCTGTAGTGGTTGCTTTCGCTTATCTATCGCCGCGTCCAACTTGCATCCTCTTCTGAGACGGTATTGGTTTTCTGTCTCGCCATTTTAATGGAACGGGAATTTCACGTCGATCTTTGTAACATTCGTGGCCTGAGATGCAGGTTCTCCTCTGTATCTGCCCACGTCTGTAACCAGAAACCAGACATCTTTTCACTTAGTGTGACTCAGGTAATAACTGATACAGATATTTCCGATTTTACTATACCCGGTTATAACTTAATGCCTTTGATCTTTCCACATCGTGGTCTAGCCACATACATACGAAGTGATATTGCTTATCGGCTTCTGCCACAATATGGGCTCTGCTCCAATCCAGAATTTAATTTCTCTTGGCTATATATCATACATTACTGCTTTCTTTACAGAAGCCCAAACTTGGATAGAAACGCATCCTTTAACGAATTTGAAGCTCTATCTGATTCTATCGATAAGATCTTCACCCTATATCCTCAAACTGAAATCGTTATTGCGGGTGATTTTAAGGTGCATAACTCTCAGTGGCTTCACCACTTCGGACACACAATACCTGAAGGTCAGTATGTTCACCTCTTTGTTGAGTCAAATAATTAAACTCAACTCGTCAAAGAGCCAACACGGGTACCAGATCTAGATGACCATTCCGCCAACACACTGGATGTTTGTTTCTTCGCCCTTGGGCATTTCAGACCATTGTGTCGTGTCAGCTACATTTGCTCTAACCAACAGCAACGCTAACGAGAAAATTCCCAAAAGAACAATATGGTTATATGAGAAAGCAAACTGGGAAGGTCTGAACGACTTTTTTTGGAAGTTACATTGGTCGTCATTTTTCCTCAATAACGATGTTGACCCCATAGCGGACACAATGACAGACACGATTCTGCTTGACATGCGAAGTTTTATTCCACACGGAGCAAAAAGTATCAAACCCAAGAGAAATATGTTGTTTGATTCCGGGTGCAGAGAAGGCATTAAGGATAAAGATTTGAGCTTCCGGTTATATAAATCAAACAATACTGAGGAAAACCGGAAAAGATTCAGGAGAGCTAGAAATGACTGCAATGCGTATATTCAACGCGCAAAGTTCTCACATGACCAGAGAGTAAGATAAAAAACACTACTCTCTGCCACAGGTAGTAGAAACTTCTGGGCATTCGTGAAGAACACTCAAAGCTCGATCTCTCCATCCATTCCTTCCCTAATAGTCGATGACAGACCAGTCACCAGTACCATAGAGAAAGCGAATCTACTTGCTGTACATTTTGCAATCAGCTTAACGCTAACTGATACCACATCAGTTCCACCTCAACTTAAGCATAACCAGCACACCATGAGCCAGATTCGCTTCCGAACGCGTACTGTTGGCTGGGCACTCGAGGAGCTAAACGCAAACAAATCCGCTGGTCCTGTTGACATTCCTCCAATTCTTTTGAAGAGATGTTCCTCCTTACTTTCTAAGCCACAGCGGAAACTCTTCCATTTGTCTTATTCTACTGGCCGTTTCCAAATAGATGAAAGTCAGCAAACATTCACCCAATTCCTAAAAAGGGCGACGAATCGTCCCTCTGTTTTTATCGACCCATAGCACTAACTTCTATTCTTTCTGATTAACCGTCAACTTTCGAAATATTTGAAATCAAATGACCTCCTCAATGACCGCCAATATGGCTTTCGTAGCAACCGGTCCACAGGAGATTTGATGGCGTACCTTACTGAAAAATGGAGCCATTCCATCCACTACATCGGAAAAAGCAAGGTTGTTGCACTGGATATTTCGAAAACCTTCGACAGAGTTGGCATCCAGCCCTTTTATTAAAATTACATTCCTATAGAGTGGACAATTCCCTGATCCAATGGATAGGAGACTATCTTTCTGGCCGTTCAGTCCAAATGGTTCTTGATGGTGTCAAATCTGCACTTTGGTTTTCAACAGTGAAGTATTCGGTGGCAGAGAGCGAAGACGAACATCACAGTGGTCGACCAAATGAGGTGACTGTTCCAGAAATAGTAAAAAAAATGGTATTGTATGACCATCGACTAAAAGTGCGGGAGTTAGCAGAAATGGCGGTCATTGAGGAGGTCATTTTGAAAGTTGACAGTTAATCAGTGATTTCAGTCTATAGGAATGTAATTTTCACAAAGGGGCTGGATGTCAACATCTGTTGAATGCTTTTGAAATGTCTAATGCGACAACCTTGCTTGGAACCTTGGAATAGTGGATGGAATGGCTTCACTTTTCGGTAAGGTACCCCATCAAATCTTCTATGGAACTGCTGCTACGAAAGCTATATTCGCCATAATTGGAGAGATCATTTGAATAAAAGTGCTATGGGTCGATAAGAAGATGGGGACGAATTGTCATCTTTTTGGGAATTGGGCGAATATACGTTGACTTCTATTTATTTGGGAACCATCCAGTAGAATAAGGCGAATGGAAGAGTTTCCGCAGTGGCTTAGCGAGAGAAGAGGAACATCTTTTCAAGAGAAATGGGGGTATGCCATCCGGACCATCGGATTTGCTTGCGTTTAACTCCTTGAGTGCGCGGGCAACAGTACGCATTCGGAAGCGAATATGGCTCATGGTGTGCTGCTTATGATATACCTACGAAGGTGAAGTTTTAGCCACGAAAAATCATATTGTGGATTGGAGCAGAGGCCATATTGTTGTTGAAGCCGATAAACAATATCACTTCGTATGTATGTGGCTAGACCACGATGTGGAAAGAACAAAGGCATTAAGTTATAACCGGGTATAGTAAAATCAGAAATTCTGTATCAGTTATTACCTGAGTCTCGCTAAGTGCAAGGATTGCTGGTTTCTGGTTACAGACGTGGGCAGACACAGAGGAGAAATTGCATCTTAGGCCGCGAATGTTACAAATATTGACGTGAATGTTACAAAGTTCCCGTACCTTTGAAAGGGCCTGACGTGGAAAATCAGTATCGCCTCAGAAAAGGAACCAGCGACAGATGAGCGAAAGCAAACACTACAGGTGTTATGCCTTTGTAGGGGGTGCCTCACTAGATCCGTACCGAGATCCAAGTCAGATCCTTTTTAAGGCGAGTATTACGCCACTCAAACACCAAAAACTCCCCAAAGGTTATAAATCTATCGGGAGTGTGGATGGCTGAGCGACGCAACTGAAGTGCGAAAAAAAGAAAAAAACAGACAAGGAAAGGAAAGGGTATGAGAATTTCCCGCACTCTACACTTCCACACAATTTTCATACTACGGCGCGAATCCCATATATATCACTGCACTACACTCGGACGCGTGTGTGGTGATACGTTTGTTTACTTCGGATCCCACAGAAAACTTGAAACTAAATCGACAATTGCCACAGTTATTTCGTAACGAATTGATACTGATAGCACCAAAGAGTGAACTGATCGAGGAAGTGAAAAAGAATGAACACACGAACAAAACGACAACAGTAAAGATTTCTAGAGAAACACGAAGTTAACTCAAACGAAATGCCGGCTTCAATGGTAGTTAAGTCCAAAATAACAACTGAAGAAGAAGCAAAGCCTGCATTGGCCGAACGCCGAAGGCTTGCCAGAGTAGAAGCTGAACGCCAAGCTGAACTGGAACGTCAATGTTTAGAAGCAGAACGTTTAGCTGAACTTAAACGTCAAGAAGCTGAAACGGAGCATAAATTTGAGGAGAAAGCTCTTCGTCTTGCTGAAGAACAGCGCAAAGCTGAAGAAGAGCGCAAGTCTGAAGAACAGCGCAAAGCTGAAGAGGAACGTTTGCGTCAAGCCAGTGAGGAAGCAAACAGGCGCAAAGAAGAAGAAAGGCTTAAACGCGAAGAAGCTGAGAAGAAGCCAAAAAGTGGGCCAAAACAGAGACTAGTGAACAAATGACGATTAAGGAACTCATCGCCGCTCAGTTCTCGGCACAGGACACCATCTCGCACCTCCCTCAACCTGCAGGACAAGGGACAACCAACCCCGACCAGGATAGAAACTACCAAACGCGACCTCCGCGTCGAATAGAAAATCATCCTCAGGCGGCACAACGAAATCATCTACACGGCGGCCCCTGAGTACTTCGCGGAGGATTTTATCGGCGAGGCCGAGGAAGTATACCTCGATGAACAGACAAAGCTACTCGAGGCTGAGTACGCGCTCGCATCAGCTTCCTCAACAACGGCGAACGACGCCAATTGCGCCCATCCAAGTGAGCTGCTCCCAGTGCAGCTACCAACGGTCACCACCAAGCCAGCGGGAAAGGAACCGCACACCAGACCAGTCAATCCCGACCAAGCAATCCACCAGAATGATGCACAGAACACCGCAGGAACCCCTAAAGTAACAGGCTCCATGCACATTCTGCAGGGCTTCACACCCTATCCACGCTTGCCAAGACTTTCGATCACTAATACCTGGCCGGCGGAAGTTCTTCGCACGCAAAAGAAACATGTGCTACAACTGTTTGGGTCGCCACCGGCTACGCTACTGCCACTCTAGCAAGGCGTGCCTGCAATGCCAGCAGAGACATCACACCTTGTTGCATGTCCGGACAACCGCCATCAACGGGACGACCTCACCACCGCCAGCAGTAAGCGCAGGACCCGCCCCTCGGATCAAAACACCATGAAAGGGCCTGCGCACACACAATCAGCACCCCTCCCCAGCAAGCCGGGCTGCTCGCAATCGCACAAGTTATCGTGACGTCAGAACTCCAACTGAAGATTGAAGTCCGTGCTCTGCTGGACCCGTGCTCCAGCGCCACATTCATTTCGGAGTCGCGCGCCCAAAGGTTGCACCTCCGGCGCCAAACACCATTCGTCCCCACCTTTGGTGTAGGGGCACTTGCAGCCTTTCCACAAGGACGCAAGCGACAATCACCATCGCTCCTCGCCTCCACAGCTCCCAACAGTGGGCGCTGAGGCCCTTCATCTTGTCCCGCCTCTCTGCGTACCCGCCACCATCGCAACCAGTTCGTGGTGGATCTGGACTTTGCCGATCCGAACATCACCTCTGCCGACAAGGCGGACATTATTATTCTTCAGTTTTCAGTTTTTACCTACCACCAGAGAAACGTATGGTGGTATGGAAACCAGATCTTGTAATGATGGTCATAGTGGTATGTGTGCGATCGTTCAGATCTGTGTGGTTTACACGTGCTCGAGGGCAATGGGTATACGAAGCAGACAGGCGGTAAAGACAAAAGGATCGAAAAGATCGCCGTCTATGGAGGGCATCGCGTCTAAATAAATAGACGACGATACAGCGAAGAAATGTGGTAAAAGAAAAGATGAGACGAGGGCATCATAAAGGTCTTAGATGAATGATGCCCTTGTGTAAATATACGAATAGACATTGGGAAAGGTGCTAATGGGTTGGTGGACGAAACAAATCCCTTGCTAGCATTTTTATATGGAGGGAAATCCGTTTGTGGAAAACGGATTCTATATTTGCATTGTTTATGCTTTGAATTCAATTGATGCCAAGAGACGCGGAATGCGTATTTGCTTTGGTTTGCCAATTGTGCGAGTCAGAGAATTTTATTGCTGGGAGAAAAAGGTCTCCTGCCAATGTGTACGTAAAGAAATTTATCGTGCACATGGCGAAGTTGGAAAATAGACGGCGCAATATTTATGATCCCTGGTGAAGGTTACAAAGTATGTAATTCAAATCATTTGTTTACAGGAATTCGGATAGGGGAATTTGTCTGGCAACGTAGATGCTGAAATTGGTTTGGTATTCCTGATAAGCCAATAAAGAAATCTTACAGAGGATTGGTATGCAAAGGCAATGCATGAAAGGTAAGTTTTCTTTCGCAGGAACTCTTTAGATTGTAGATTTGATCGATATAATGCGTGAAGCATTTAAGATGCTAATGCGAACTGCATTAGCGAGAGCTTATACAGACTGGGTTGTGGTTATGGGGGTTTTGAGGTAAGTGTACCGTGGGGTTTGGCGGCACCGCCACACCCCACCCTCATCCTCGAAGGTTTAAGGAAGGACCAACGTTCCGACCTTGTCGCACAGGCTACTAAATTGGGATGGGTGCTAAGAGGCGCATAAAACAGTAGCAGCAAAATTTGTACCAATATTGTTAAAATACGAATGAAAACAGTGTTGGAAGTTGCTCAAGACTCATTAAATAAGGTGAGGCAAGATGCAGAACTACCCAAACTTTTCATAATAGCTGATGAAATATGAGTTTATGGATGTGACTTCAAAACTAAGGCTCAATCTTCCTAGTGAAACCATTCTGGATCGCCAACATAGCCGAAGATACAGGTTATGCTCACCATGTTCTTTGATCCTCATGGCGTAGAGTATCTAGTGGCGTAGTGTTCTAGGCGCTAAATCAAATGATTAATAAGGAGGTCTATCTATAGGTTCAATACAGTTTGTGTGAAACATTTCGTGAAGTAGTTTGTGTGAAACGTTTCGGGAAAAAAACTCCCGTGTTTGTGGTGAAACAGTGCTTGGCTGCTGCACATTTGCTGTACGTGAATTTTTGGGAAAAAGGATGCTGGAGTCTGCATAATCGTCAGATGTGATTCCTCTGGACTTATTCTAGTTCCAACAAATAAAGAAAACCATGAACCGACGACGTTTTACCACCATTGATGAGATAAAAAAAGAATCGCTGAATGAGCTGAACACCAAAACGAAGAATGAGTTCCACAATTGCTGCCAATACTGGAAAAATCGTTGAATGAATGTATTATATATGGGGGTGTTACTTTGAAGGAAACAAAATTCATCTTGTGGAATAAATAAAAATTCTTTAAGGAAAGCTACATTTCTCATTATTTTTTATACACGCTTTGGAATGTAATTGCTGTACTTTCTTTACAAAAGGTCTGCAAGTAGAAACTCGTTTTTTTTAAATACAACTTTATTGGAAAATATATTTATGCAACGATAAAGTGATATTGCTTGATGAGAAACTCCTAACTGTTCTGCAAGCTCTTCTTGAGTTTGACATGGATTTTCATCCAGTAAAATTTGAAGTTCTTCGTTGTCAATTTTTTTACTGTACCTGGGCGTGGAGCATCCTCAAGATTAACATTTTTTCTCCAAATCTTGCAAACCACCTTTGTTGGATAAAGGCCAGTTATTGGATAAGGATTGTCCGCAGCGCTAGTTGTTGGATAATAATTCTGACCAATGATTGTGACCATATCCTGACTAGTGTTATAGTGTTATGAACAATTTTATAATATAGGTAATTATTATATTTTAAAGTAATTGAATGGGACTTACTTGGGATTGACCGTTGACGCTCTCTGAGCGATGGTAGATTTGCTGTCGCTGGAACCTGTGCTGTTGTGTGCTGCGACTGGTCGCAGGGGGCGTTGAGTGCTTGCTCCCCTGTTCAGCTTCAGTTGTGTTCTTTAATCAATTTTTATTGTTGACCAATGCGTTTTTCCAACGGTTCATACATCCAGTCAGTTTCCTTCAAATAGTTAATTTCCTTACGCAGATTTTGTAAGCGCTTCAGGTGATTTTCGGTAGTTGAAGTTTTGTATCCACATTCAGTGATAAAGAGGTATTTGTATCGTGCAAATGTTTTCTCACTGGGTATTTCGTATGTGCGTCCCTTCGCAGTTTAACGTCGAATGTCAATTTTTGTTTATTGCCGTTGACGTTTTATTTTATTATTCGGCGCCAACGCCGGTTTTTATTATTTTCTCTGCCAAGTAGAATTTGCATAAAGTAGTTTATGCAAATTAACTACTTGGCGAGTTGTTCTCCGTTTAGAGATAAAGAGGGGAAACTAACGAAAGGGGATTAGTGGATGTTGAGGGGACCTGGACTCAAGGTCGGTCCGTAATACTGGTTGTTGGATAAAAATTGTTGACCAACTCAACAATATGTTTTCAGCCGCAGTCCGTAGCGTCAGTTTGTTTTATAATAGTTTAGGGCGACTGTCCGCAGTGCCCGTTTTGTGCTGTAAAGAATATTGAGAATAACGGGCGGCAAGTTCGCAGCACCTGCTTTTTGTATGTTCTGCTGTGTGTTTTCACCAGTCAGTTAGTATTTAAGGAGAAGCTTCTGTATAAGAACTCCGTAGTCCCCAGTTGTGCCATATGTTGCACAAAGTTTGCTGAATGTTTAGTGTCGATTGTTAGGTGTTGAATGCTAAATGTCGGAGGTTAAATGTTGAATGCAAAATATTAGGTTAAATGTTAGAGATGGTGTGGGGGTATGAGTGGCTGACACCGTACCAACGTAATTCAGCGGGAAGGTTAAACTGTTCCCCCGTTACGTGCTGTTCTCCCTTGTGTGTACCGTTGTTGGTGTACGGTTGACCCGTTAGGTGCTGCAGTTATTTTAACTATGGACTTGGGGCACTTATGCTTGTCATGCAATATTCGTCCACCTGGCGAAAAGGGATTGATTGTTATATCTTACCAGGGTTTATCTCCAATTTAGCCTGTCTGAGTGCCGTTGATCTCCTATCGTAACCGGCCCTCGGTAGTAGGGAAAACCTCTACAGGATGGGACTTCAAATTCAATCAAACAGCTGGTTGTCTTAATTTCGTTATAATTTATTCACTTCTCTGTTCCTTAGTATGGTTGTGTTATTACAATTTAATTATGCAGTCCTCGAACGGACGAAAGGAAAAACAAAACACGTGACATTCCGGACCGTGAAACGAAAACTACACTATTCTTAAAAGGTCGACGCAATCAAACAAAAAAAAAAACAAAGTTCTTCTCAACTTCTCCTCCAGTCGACAATACACCGAAACGCATTCCCTTCGTGGGACGAAAAATTAAAATACTTTTTACGAACAAAGAACAACGATTAAACAAATTCCTTCTTCTATCCACCCTCACTGCTGCTGCACTTTTTTTCACTTCTACAGTACTATCTCTACTCTTTTTCAATTTCTTATTTTCTTCTCCCATCACCGTTCTTCGAGAATTCATCTTCGACGCCGGTCGACTTCGAAAACTAGCCAACGCCATTACCGCCGACAAGAAACTGGGTTTATACGCCGCCAGTATTTATTTATTATATTCTGGTCAAAACAAAGAAAATACTTACGTAACACCTTTTTACTTCTGAATGACTCACAGAATGTTCATCCAAACTAGAATTTATCATTTCTATAGCCTGAGAGGCTTTTTTTCATTTGAACGTAGAATAGAATGCAATGGTGTTGTTATACGGTTCTTTCCCGTGCTTCTCAATTAAATGAAAAAGAGTAGCGACTGAAGACGAGACAGATCCTTGTTCTGTAGTGTGTCCTTAAGTGGTGCCAATATGATGCTCTGCTACACAGCTGGCGGATTAGTTTGTTGCGTACGACGTCAAATTTGTGGAGATGTGTGCATATGTGGGAGCGAATATACAGGGCAAAGTCTCTGCTTTCAACCCGGCGAAGGCCAGGACGACCCTTGTCCCTGTTGAAGCCAAGTTGACATGCAGTCTCCACGTGACACCCCTGGATAGCTAATTTGGCACCCGCCAAGTAGTGAACCAATGCATGCAGCGATATCCTGAGAGGAGTTGGCGCAAGTCTAATAACCTTGCCCGTAAAAACAAATTATTATGGACAATTTAACAAGTCTCGGATAAGGACCGGATACCGGTGGAGAGACTTGCTAAATAACGCCAAGACCTGATCCCGGTTGTAGTGCCGATGATGATGATGATGCATACGCGGACGTGTATATTTAATCCTTCCGGATAGTCCTAAGCATGGGATAAATGACAAGCGACTGTTGGAATTAGGGATAATTGGGTAATTTTAGATTTGCACAATTTGGTATTAGCCAATCATCATCGTACTCTCTCATGAATCTTTTCAGTTGCATGTCTCAGCGAGGTGAATAATACTTGCCCATCATTCGACAGTCGCTGGACATGCGAAGGATGAAAAGAACAAAAGAGAGAGTGCACTGACTTCGGGGTTGACTTAGCTTGTGCGCTTGTATGAATGCAGCCTCTGAGGATGACCTACTGACCAAATTCGGTGGGTGTGGTGATCTCAGACGGCATGGAACTGTGCGAAGATAAAATTAAGAAGGAGAGGGAAATGTTTTGCAGCTATTCACCTGCAAGAAGAGATAATTGATCTCCAGCGAATGGAGTGTCTGGGGAAAGTGAATAGGACGCCGAATTGGCTAGAGAAATCTGATCGTGGGAACTAAATTAAATGCTTTGATCATTTCCCCAGCGATTGGATGATTATGCAACCGCGTCATTTGATCAGACGATGCCGTTGCTAACCGACATGATGCGATTTTCGGTGGAAATCTCATGGGTTAGCGAAATGGAGTTGCCGTATGGCGAAAAGATAGCTAAACTCAATTATGCATTATCTGCACAGGATAATGAATTTAGCTATGCGTCCTTTTGGGAAACATGTTTTGCAGGTGAATTAACTGAACGGTAGGAAAGGGGTTGATATGACGCGCTGAAAGCGGTCGAAATAAGGCGGACATTTTGGTTAAAATTCTGGGTTGGTTCTCCACGTAGTATAGAAAACTCCCACAATGGCACTAACCAAAAGGCGAGCTCTAGAGAACGACCAAATCACGATGCACTAGAAGATTCCAAAAACCAACGCAGCGACAAAATTCCGAATCATATCCATAGCCGTAGTCAAAACGAACTGATTAATTTTGTATACTATTTATTGTTCCGTCATTACTTCACTCATTGACTTCTAATCTACCTTTTCCTTATCCTTCATTCGGCCGCATCCCCCTTAGGTCCCTTTTCTGGTGTTTTGTTAGTGTGTTCCCTTAGAAACCCTGGCAAATGCAAACAAGAGTTTACATACACTTCAAATGGGTTCAAAGTTCATGGGAATTGGATTGGAATTTGGGTATATTTGTATATAATAAAACATCTGGTTACGGCCCAAGGCTAATAACTTTGCCCGTAAAAATAAATTATTGTGGAAAATTTAACAAGCCTCGAGACTTGCTAAATAAGGCCAAGACCCGATCCCGGTTCTAGTGCCGACGCTGATGATGATAATGATAAAAACGTCTGGTTACAATACGTATGGAAATATGCGTTCTGATGTTTGGAATTCAGGAATTGTGTGTATTCGAACCAAATGGTTATTTGGTTTGTTTAACACATGTTTGCTCGGACATACAATGCTCGGGAAATTGCACCTATACGAACTAAATGAATATTTGGTTCGTTTATCACGTGATGACTGGACATACAATGCATAAGAAAATATGCGTTGTGATGTTTGAATTTTTAAGGGATTTCTGCGCATTGAATCCAATGTGCGACAATTGAACGTTCGGTTTAATTTGTTTGGCATTGTATTCAGTCTTGATTTGGGGATACGGTATGTATGTGGGAGGGAAAATTGTAGGGCTTCGTAGAGCACTACGGCGTAACTGTTGCTCATTGACATCTATCTCTTATTCAACAAATGAGTACAACTTAGTCACAAAAACAGCAATGACTAAGCTACATATATTTAAAATGGCGACCGAATTGGATGCGTTCAAGTATGTATAAGTATTTAATGAAACCAACTCCAGAGCCTAGTTTCTACTTACACTGGTATTAATATTGGAGGCGGATTCCGGTTGCTGTGCCATAAAAATATAATATCTAATAAATATATTTTAGACGTATACGCTATTACAAAATTACTTTTGCTTTGCCTAATGTATGGATAGTCGTACGTTCTGCAATAAAGCGCTGAAAGTACCATTATTTATCACGCAGCGTCGCTAGTTATAACCAATCGGCTAGTTGCTTTATTTGTATGATATGTAATTTGAACATACTTGATAATAGTGAACTAGTTATAGTGATTTAATAAGAACAAGGAATTTCCTTTTTTTGGTTGCGGTTAGTAACTTGATTTAAATTACTTTAACGTATGACTGTGATAATTGTATATATTAAAACATAAGTGTTTCCTGCTAATTATCTTTTCGATATCTGTGGCAATTCTTTTTGTTTTTTCTCTTTGTTCCTATTCTTTTAGCGATATCTTTGGAGCCGCACGTTAAATCACTTCATTTGACCTTAGCATATCAGTTCCCGACAAGCCAGTTCAATGCACTGAAAACATTAGTGGAATCTTTAGATCCATCGTGTGCATCCAGTTGGGAACTTCGACTTTATTCACGTGACTCTAGATTAGCAACAAAACAAGTAACGATATAATACAATATATATAAATAACAACAAATTTATTTTACAAATAGTGTTCCGTTTTGAAATTTTTAATATATGTGTTCTTTTATTTATTTTTTTATACGTATTGTTTTCTTTATGTTAGTTGTTTTGGTTTTAAGATTATGTTCTTTAATATGTTTTATAACTTTTGTTTCTAGGTTCACAAAGTGCTCTATCCCCACAGTCCTCATGAAATCGATGAGCTCGAGTTAAGAATAGGAGATTTTATATATATAAATAGTGAATCTGTAGACACCTCTTGCGATGGCTGGGTTGAGGGTGTGTCGTGGTTGACTGGAATGACCGGCTATTTACCCGTGAACTACACTGAACATACAGCCGAATCAGATGCTTGGACTATGCATAGAGTGGTGCAATTATCCAAGTCTATAACACCATCATTGACATCAGTTGAAGAAATCGATATTGTGGACGGCAGGAGCGTCTCAACCGAACACGAGGAAAGAAGAGATATGCGACAAGGTAAACTAGAGAAAACAATTTCGGTGAAATGCAGCCCTTAAGTCCTTGAAATATGTTAATTTTTAATATTGTTATTCATTATATTACCTGCCCAGTGGTGAGTGGTGTGTACGTAGGAAACTGATTCTGAAGGTTATGACCTGTGTGAGTCAGAAGTAGGTTTAAAAGAAAAGACGATCCTTCCAGTAGAAGTTTTTGGACTGATTCTGGTTCTTTTGCTTGTGTTATATTAAAATGTTTGCCCTTGTTTACTACATACATCATCATCATCGGCACTACTACCGGGAACCGGTCTTGGCCTTATTTAGCAAGTCCTCAGGCTTGTTAAATTTTCCATAATGATTTGTTTTTTCCGGGCAAGGTTATTAGTCTGAGATCACTCTTTATTAATCCAAAAGACAACTGCTTGAACTTTTTCCATCCACCAGCCCAGAAAACAGCAACGTTGGTCTTCCTAATTGTCTTGAGGTTATCGACCCCCAGGTCCATGGTCTTTGGCAGTCCATTTACTGCTACCATCGACGGTGTCTTTGCCTCCGTTATCATGAACCATCATGATAAGCTGCATAAAGTGGTTGCTCTCAATGCCTCCACCTTACACTTGAAAAACATCGCACGACGTCGCTACCAATGTGGCTTTGGTGTGTGGGCGGAGCTGTGAAATTGAGCAAGACAGAACATAGAAGTGGTGGTTTCTATCTTCCATTCTTCTTCACACCCAGATTTTCTTTATCGCAGTCACTCAATGTGAATTTTCCGACGGCAACTACAGGCATTTTGGTTGGTTATTTTTTTTTTGTTTTTTTTTTTGTTTTTTGTTTTTTGTTTTTTGTTTTTTTGTTTCGGTAGGAAGATGGAAATCTTCAAAAGATACTTCTGGACCGATCCAGAGGCTTGTCAGGTTTTTACCGACTAAAACCACCTCCCGCCAGGCTCATATTCCCATTGATCCCCGCGGAACTTTCTTTTAGATATTCCATCGTAGGGCGGGACGGAGTTTACCTGTTATTCCGCTCGTCGCGTTGCAACTTCTGCATGCTGCATCATTTCACAGAGAATACCATTTGTTACGGACCATGCCTGTTTTGAACTAAGCATGTATTCTATTACTCCTCCCGGAGTAACTGTCCGTCTCATATCGTTCGTGCGGTCTCGAACCTCACACACTCTGTGAGTACGTGTTCCGCATTTTCTATTTTGCCTTCGCAATACAAGCAATATGGGTGATTCACATGCTTATACTTGTGCAAGTATTCCCGAAAGCACCCATGTCCTGATATTAGCTGAGTCAAGTGGTAATTCAGCTCGCCATGTTTTCTTTTCACCCATGTTTCTATATCAGGTATCATGGTGTGGGTCCATCTTCCTTTGGTGGAAGAATCCCACCTTCGTTGCCATTCTCTTAGGCTTGAGAGCTCTAATTGTGACCGCATTCTCCGACGATTCTCTTGGGAGACCTTATGCAATGCAGCGTTTTCTTTAGCTCCAGTGTCAGGTGGCGTCCTCCCGGCCAAAATATTTATAGCATCTTCGGATACCGTTCGGAATGCACAACATACTCTTAGTGATGCCAGCCTATGTGCGGAGTTCACTCCCCTCATGTACGACTTATACTGTGCGGCTCCTGCCCATATGTGAGCTGTATACATTATAATGGAAGTGTTGACACTGGTTATGAGTTTCCTTATGTGGGGCCGGGGTCCTCGACTATTGGTTAGTAGTCTCGCAAAAACTTTGCATACTCTTGCCGTTTTTTTCACTCGTTTTCCTCAGGTGTTCCTTGAAGCTGAACCTGTTGTCTAGTATAACACCAAGATATTTAATATAGGGACTGGATCTGATTATTTGTCCTTCTATTTCTAAATCAAGGTGTTCAACTTTCTTGCGGCTGCTTATTAAAACTGCCTCCGTTTTATGTCCAGCTGGTTAAAGTCCGGCTATATCTAGCCAGCATTTAATGCTCTGGATTGCTTGAGAGCAAATATTCTCCAGGTAATGTAGATGTGTAGCTACGGCTACTATTGCCAAATCATCTGCGTACCCAATGATTCTAACCCCCTCCAGTACATTGACGCTGAACACACCATCATACATTATATTCCATAACAGCGGACCTAATACAGATCCCTGAGGTACACCCGCTGTTATTTTATATTCCTGTGGTCCCTCATCTGTATCATACAGCAGTCTTCCATCCGAGATATAGTTTTCTAGTATACGCACCAAGTAGGGTGAGACTTGTAGATTACGCAATGCTTCTAGAATCCGATTCCAATTCGCCGAGTTAAATGCATTTTTAACATCTAGTGTCACCACCGCGCAATATTTCTTTGTACCACCTAGCCATCGTGCTCCAGCTAACGCATTGCGTGCGATGTCGCACACTACAGATAGTGCCTTACCGGTTGATCTACCTTTCCGGAACCCATACTGTGATTCAGCGAGCCCCGATGTCCCCTCAGTGAATTGTTCCAGGCGTGTGGCAATTATTCGCTCAAGCAGTTTTCCTGTTGTGTCCAACACGCTCAACGAGCGATAAGACGACGGCGCCTCTGGATTCTTGACTCGTTTTGGTATAAGCACAAATCGCTGTTTTTTCCATCGTCCTGTTTGTAGGCAGGTTGTGAAGCGGCTTTTTTGTTAAAGCAGTCTTCACTACAGCGTTAGGGATACCATCCAGTCCCGGGGTCTTGTTTTTTTTAAACAACCCTTGCAGCCAAGAGCACCTCTTCGGTAGTCACGGGAGGTATCTCTCCTTCAGTGATACTCCACTCCTCTTGAACTCTCAACACCTCATCACACTGCGGGAAGAGGACAGCAGCGATTCTTGCCATGTCAGTTTTACTTTTTTGCATTTGACTACTGTTGTTGTGTAGTCTTTTCATGATTATCCTGTAGGCGCTGCCCCATGGCTTGTTATTTAATTCGTCCCTTAGGGAGCAGAACGCGTCATATTTACTTTTGCAGATTACAGTCCTCAACTTTTTCCGTTTGTTGACGAATTCCCCGTGCAACTGTGGGTAGGTGTTACGGTTTCTTGCTCGTTGTTGCAAGCGTCGTAACCTGTTGCACTCCGATCGCACCTGGGCGATTTCTGAGTTCCACCAATACACTGGTTTGATAGCCCCCGTTGGTTGTCTTTGTCGTGGGATAGAAGCATCACATGCGGTAGTTAGCCACTTCATGACTTTTCCAGCCTGCCTGTTCGCATCGGCCTCTGCGTCAAACTGTGCGATTTGATCTTCCAGTATATAATCGAGCAGTTCCGCATCGAGGTCCTTCTCGTTCCAGCCATTTTTCTGGGCTTTCTTCGCCAATTTGCCAGTGATGAACCCCCTGTGCGGTAATATTTAGTACATCACGGCTTGGTGGTCACTATGGGTATAGGTGTCCAAAACTCGCCACTCCATACCTCTTGCCAACATGGAGCTGGCAAATGTGATGTCGATTTTTATTTTTATTTTTCTACGTAGTCTCTTTGTAACCCTACACACTTCTCACAGCGATGCTCTCATATCTCTAACCCGCCCAAATAGTACTCGGCGTTTTTCTCTACAAAATAACTGTTTACGAAGGTTATTGCCCCCTCATTTGACGAAAACCTTTGTCCTCCGAGCGCAATTTTTAGATTAGGGAACAAAAAGAAGTAGCCTGGGGCTAGATCTGGTGAGTAAGGCGGATGGTCAAGCATTTCAAACCATAATTCGTAGATTTTCGCCATGGCAACCGCTTAGGTGTGAGACGGCGCGTTGTCTTGGTGAAACAGGATTTGCTTTTTCTGCAAATGTGGCCATTTTTGCCTTCAGTTGGTGGTTTTTCTTTTTTGAATATAATCGATTGAGATAACTCCATGACTTTCCCCAAAAACAATCACCATCACTTTCCCAGCCGAAAAAAAACCGGTTTTGCTTTCTTTGGAGCCGATTTCCCCTTTGCAGTCCACTGTTTTGATTGTATTTTTGTTTCGGGCGTATAATAGTGTATCCAAGTTTCATCGACGGTAATTAATCGGCGCCAAAAGTTGGATTTATTGGGCCTGAACTGCGCCAACAGAGCGGTTAGAAATGTTCATTCCACACGTTTTTGATCTAACGTGAGCAAACGTGACACCCACGCGCGGACAATTTTCTAATACCTAAATTTTGATTTAATATGTAACAAACACGTTCTTTGGACATTTTCATAGCTTCTGCTATCTCTCTCACTTTAATTCGGCGGTCGTCTAGCACCATTTGGTGAACTTTAGCGTGGTTATCGTCAGTTGTTGCCGTTTTTGGACGTCCCGAACGTTCATCGTCTCCTAAGCTCCTACGGCTATGTTTAAATTCAGCTGCCGAAAATTTCACTGTGGTAAATGATGGTGCACAGTCCCTATACACAGAGTCTAACTCATCTTTGATTTGCGTAGGTGTATTGCTTTTCAAAAACAAAAGTTTAATGACAGCTCGATACTCAATTTTGTCCATTTTCACAAAAACACTCACATCGACTCACTCAAACGACTGTCAAATAAAAACGACGCGTCCAAAATGGCTGCAATTTTGGTGAGTAACTGTCAAGAGATGCGCAACTGCATTCACTAGCTTTTATATACGAGGGCCGCTATCTTTACATTGAGGTCGGAAACTTTTCAGCGCGCCCGTATATATACAAGGTGTATGCATAAGAAAAAACAAATCGTTATGGAAAATTTAACAAGCTTCAGGACTTGCTAAATAAGGCCAAGACCGGTTCCCGGTTGTAGTGCCGATGATGATGATGATGATGCATAAGTTTTCCGGTTCAACTCGGAGATGGCGGCAGCGAAAAGTACGCAACGTATTAATTTGACCCATGCCATTTTGTTCGTCTGATATTTAACTACAAACTACACAAGTTAAGTCGGCCAAAAACTAGCGTCTTTGCTTTATCGTTTAGTGATCATGTCGAGTTTGATGCCTGAAAAAGAACATTTGCGGCACGCATTGCTTTTCTTATTTAATCAAAAGAAAAAGGCAGTTGAAAGTCATCGTTTGCTGGTAGAACATATGGTGAACACGCTCCATCAATTAGAACATGTGAGACATGGTTTCAACAATTTAAGAGTGTTGATTTCTGGCGGACCACAAAAATGTGAAGACGAGCAATTGCAGGAGTTCTTGGACGATGACCCAACACAAACTCAACTGCAATTAGCAGAGGCATTACATGTGTCACAAAGGAGAATCAGCAGAGGTTTACGAACAATGGGGAAGATCAATAAAGTCAGTAAATGGGTCCCACAGGATTTGAATGAACGTCAAATGGAAAATCGCAGTCACTTGTGAAGTTCTGCTTCAACGCCACGAAAGGGAATCATTTTTGCATCGATCTGTGACGGGTGACGAAAAATTGATTTATTTTAAAACCCCGAAGTGGAAAAAAACGTGGCTTTCACCTGGCGAAGCCGGTCCTTCAACATCAAGGCCAAATCGCTTCGACTAGAAGACCATACTCTGTGTCTAGTGGGACCAGAGCAGTATTGTATGTTATGAACTCTTGAAGCCCGACGAAATCTCAGACGAACGAAATGACTTATGGGTCAAATTAATATGTTTCGTACTTTTCGCTGGCGCCATCTCTTAGTTAAACCGGAAAACTTATGCATACACCTGGTGCAACAATTTGAAACAGTGTCTGTTCAGCTTTTTTGTTACTATTACTATTTATCGACTTATAGGAACCCGGAGGTCTATGACCTCGCTGACTCGGCTGTGCACTCTCTTTTCACGTTTGACCACCTGGTACGATCTCCTCAGGGTCAAACCTTACTTTGTCTTCCCATTTCCATCGTGGCCGTCCTGTCGATCTCTTCCTGTTGGTCTTCCGTCAACAATTCACCGCACGGTCCTATCGTCACCCATTCGCGCCACAAGTCGGGCCCATCTTAATCTTCGTCACCTGATTATTCTCACTATTGTAGGTTTGCAGTAAAGCTCTTCCAATTCGTGGTTATGGAATTTCCTCCGTTGTTCTGCCTCTTTATCATATTTACCGCCAAAGATACTCCTTAAAACTTTTTTTCTCAAATACGCAGAATTTGTTTTCTTCCCGTTTTGTGAGACCTCATGTTTCGCATCCCTATAGAACAATAGGCATGATTGTGGTTCTATAAACACGGACGTTTATATTACGTGATAGCAGTTCGGATTGCAGCAGTTTACTGACTACGTGCCAACTAGCGTTGCCGGAATGCAGTCTTTTGTTAATTTCCTCCGACATTTCATTACTGGCCGATACTATTGTTCCCAGATATTTAAACGCTTTAACTTTTCCAAATATCTTGCCCCTGACGTTTATGTGTGTTCCCTGAGGTCCACCTGTTCTCACCGTGATTGTTTTGTCTTCATTTATTTCCAGGCCCAACTCTTCTGCCGCTTGGATGATGATTTCACTGTTCTTACCTACAGTTTCCTCCGCATATGCGAGCACTTATGTGACGCCATTCAGGTAAATTCCGGCCATGTTGTCGACTTGTACCTTTCTGATGGCATACTCGAGTATAAGGTTAAAAAGACAGGGTGAGTGGCTCTGGGGCGATGGGAGCGAACACACAGGGCAAAGTCTCTGATTGCTTTCAACCCGGTGAAGGCTAGGACGATCCTTGTCCCTGTTCAATCCAAGTTGACATGCAGTCTCCACGTGACACCTCTGGATAGCTACTTTGGCACCCGCCAAGTAGTGAACCAATGCATGCAGCGACATCCAGAGAGGTTGGCGCAAGGCTAATAAGCTTGCCCGTAAAAACAAATTATTATGGAAAATTTAACAAGCCTCGGATATGGACCGGATACACGACGACGACCACGGAAGCGAAAATGGCTAAACGATTTAAGAATTTTCTCCTGGAACGTCCGCCCACCATACAGAGCTCGAGATGCACAGCAGCTAGCCGATCCCCTGTCCGAATATAAGGCTGACATATCAGCATTACAAGAAATAAGATGGACCGGGAATGGTGTTATTCAAAGAAACGAGTATGACATTTATTACAGCTGCCATCATCGGTTTTAATGCAATAAACGAAAGGCTGTGCACTCTTCGCGTGTGAGGCAAGTTTAAGAACATAAGCCTCATAAACGTTCACGGACCTACAGACGAGTCCCCTGACGACGAAAAAGAAGAATACTACGAGAACGTCGAACGGGCCCTCAATGTCTGCCCAAGATACGATGTGAAAATCGTTCTTGATGATTTGAATGCGAAAATAGGTCGGGAGCCGATTTTCAGGCACTTCACAGTTTCCCATAGTTTGCATGAGAAATGAGGGTATCACCTGATGGAGCCACTCACAACCAAATTGACCACGAGTTCATAGATTGCCCCCACTCCTCGAGCCTGATTACGGTACGAACGTACCGGGGTGCCAACGTCGACTCGGATCACTATCTTGATGGTACAGTTTTCCGAGCGCGGATTGTCTTATGGAGACGTATTGCATCCGCGAATCAGGTTCGAATCAACACGACTGCCTTACGCAATGAGTTACCAGTAACACCTTTGGTCATTCGCTAGGATGCGCCCACGGAGAGCTCGATGAAGGGAAAGTAAATCCTGGGGTCAAAATGGCGGGGGTAGAAGAGAAATGGACACGTCTTAAGAATACTGTCATTAGTACTGCCAACTCCACCTTAGACAGTAGTCGTAGAGATCGGAGCGACTGGTTTGATGATGAGTGCAAACTAGAGACTGAATGTAAGAATGCTGCATACCGGGCAATGCAGCAGTCTCATAAGACGTAAGTACGGGAGGAGAAATACAAAGAGCTCAGAAGATCTGAAAATATACTTCACAGACAAAAGAAAAGTGCCCGGGAAAAAAACCTAGTCTGTGAAATAGAGAAAAGTAGTGAGCGAGGTCCGCAGAGGTCCTCACCAGGCGCGAAAGTTCTACCAAATAATCCGCAGTATGACGCGGTACACACCACGCTGCACTTACTGCAAGGATAAAGATGGTAATCTGATCACCGATCCTGAGGGATTGTGGAGCGATGGGAAGTGCACTTCAATGAATTGCTAAATGATCAGCTCACTGAAGAATTGGAGGCTCCACCAATGCAACATAAAGATCAAAGACAGCTCAGATCAAATAAAGCCCCCGGAAATGATGCCATATCAACTGACCTGATTAAACAAGAAGGATCAGCGTTACATCACGCAATTCATGAGATCGGTGCACGTATGGGAGCAAGAGGAGACGCCGGAAGATTGGCGTCGTGGTATAATTTGCCCCATACATAAGAAGGGAGCAATCACACTGTGCAGCAACTATAGTGGTATAACACTGCTGAGTACCGCCTATAAGATACTCTCCAATAGCCTACAAGATGGAATAGCCCCACACGCTATAGTCATCATTGGTCAATATCAGTGTGGCTTCATCCAAGGGAAATCAGCAATTGATCTGATATTCACCCTTAGGCAGGCGATGGAAAAATGTCTGGAATTTAAGATTCCATTATATCATCTATTTATAGACTTTAAGGCTGCCTACGACAACATAGCCAGGGTAGAACTATATAATGCCATGAGAGAGTTCGGCATTCCAAACAAATTGATACGACGCTGTAAGTTGACCATGACCAACGTAACTAGTTAAGTAAAAATATCGGAATTGCTGTCCAAACCAATAAATATCTTTACTAGACTCCGACAAAGGGACGGTCTGGCCTGCATCCTCTTCAACGTGGCGTTGGAGAAACCAATGCGTGAATCTGGCGTCACAACTAGAGGGACTATCATCACCAAGTCCAGCCAGATACTTGCCTACGCAGATGACATCGACATTATCGGTAGAACCGAATCGGCTGTACAGGACTCCTTCACCCAGATTGGGCAGGCGGCACAAAAACTGGGACTGGACGTTAATGAGGAGAAAACTAAGTACATGATGGCAACTTCTGCGAAGAGAAGACCTAACGTTGGTCAAACCATCAGAGTAGCGGAGCACGAATTTGAAGTAGTGCAATCCTTTAACTACCTTGGGTCAATAGTATCAGCCGATAAAAATATGGAAGAAGAAATACGCGAACGGCTGATCAAATCCAACAAAGCCTACTCTGGTCTATCAAGGCTCTTTAAATCGCGAAATTTATCCAGAACATCCAAGCTACTACTGTACAAGACCATGGCCTTACCAGTACTCATGTATGTATCCGAGACTTGGGTGCTCAATAAAAGGCACTTTGAACTCTTAGCCGCGTTCGAGAGGAGAGGAAGGTCCTAAGGAGAATTGTTGGCCTCGTATGTGAGGGCAGACGATTCCGGAGACACTATAACAATGAGTTGTACGCGATCTACCTTGAAGCTAATGTTGTAAAAAAAACCAAGCTCGGTAGACTCCAGTGGGCGGGACACCTAGCTCGAACGAGCGAAGAGGAGCCTATCCCGAAAGTCCTTTGTGGAAGGAGACAACGCGGCAGACCTTGTCTGCTATGGAGGGATGTCGTAGACCAGGACGCCCAGTGTCTGGGACTGCCCAACTGGATGACATCGGCCCAAAATCGGGACCGGTGGTGAGATTTGCTAAATAAGGCCAAGACGGAATCCTGGTTGTAGATGATGATGATGATTATAAGAGGAGAATTACTTTGAATATAAAGATTTTAAATGATATAACCAAATTTCGGCACATATTTGTACACAGTAGCACTGTGGCATATTTCTTCGTCTTTGTGCCGGCATTGGGACAGGTTCTACGAAGATTACCCATCAAACAAATTCCGTAGATTGTTCTCACCAAACGATGACACCTGAAGCAGCTCACGAATGAAAAGAGAAACACAAATTGAGTCACTGAAATAACCAAGCAACGAACGCCGAGTTGCGTTCACCAAATAAGCAGAACAGGATAAATAAAACACACAGGGTTTTAGTGGTTAATTGCTTTCTTTATTTTTGATTAGCACTAATACGTTTCTTTGTGTATTTGCGAACTTTATTTAAAAGAAGTTATTTTTAATGTCCGCTTTAATTTGCTCACGCGGTCGACTGATACGATTCGTACTAACACTCGGGGGTTGTAAATTTACTTTAATGATGACACACTCAGTGGAGTTCACACTCCCGATTCGGTGGTGGTGAATATCCTCTCGGCTTAGGATACGTTTTCTTACCACAAGAGAAACGTAAAGTCTCTCTTTGTGAAATAAAAAACCAGATCTCGTAATGAAGATCATGGCGGTATGAGTGTATGTGTGATCGTGAAGATCACATTGGTTTTTTCATGCACAAAGCCATGGGAACGAAGCTGATAGATTATTGGCTACGATAGATAGATAGATAGGTAGATCATTGGCTACGATATGCATTGTAGCTATAATAGACGGCAATTCATCGGAGAAATGGTGCTAAAAGCAAATAAGGGCATCATTACAGTCGTGGATGAGTGGTGCTGTTGCGTTAATAGACGTATCGCCATTAGGAAAAGGTGCTAATGGGTTTTAAATGTTTATGGCATCTCTTACTGCAGTAGGAACCGAGTTCTTGTTTGTACTAGAAAATGCTAGAGGATTCGGTTTCGATGATAATGCTTGGGATGCGGTAATTGTTTGTCGATTGGACAAACGAATCGCGGGTCAGTTTATTACAGCTGTATAAACAAGCTGTCCGACAGAGCATTTTAACGATGACAAAGGGTGCCGAATGGTTTGGGATTTATGATGCCGTATGATGTGAAGAATTCTTTACAGGGAATTTGAAGAACGCATTAAATGCGTGAATGCTGTGAGAATTCTTTTTAGGGATTTTCAGATAATGCGTTGAATGCATTAAATGTCCTTGAGAAAGGAAATGTTTCAGGTATGCTGGTGATTGAGATACAAATATAGATTGCGAATATGGGGGGTCCTTCAGATGAGCTTTAAGAACCCCCACAGTACAACTGGTCATGCACAGTATTTGGTTTCGAACCTTCCCTTCAAAGCATCCAAACTAATATACATTCGATGTATGCATTCATCGCATTGACAAAGATGGATGTATTGGACCAACATTGCATTTGTTATCGAATAGTACACGTCGGCACACACCACTAAAAAAAGCCTAGGGTAGAATTAAGTGAGTTTAATTTAAAAAAAGTAGTCTAAGTACGTGAAGTAAGTTTAAATTAGATATAAGAAAGAACAAAAGCAATACAACGTTTTTATATTTAAAAAATGCCAGTAAATTGGGTGCTTGCGTTAAGAAACGCAACGCAATCCTTTATTGTGCGATCTTATGCAAGCAATCGAATACAAACATAAAGTATGTCTCTCGGGCGAGCATTTGATAGGGATTGTCCCTACTAGAGAGTGTGTATATCTTCCTAGCCATAGAGACATTAGTTTGGAAATGTTAAAGGGCGATGTTTTACAAACCAAAGGCAAAGTCTTGTGGATTTTTGAGATTATACTCGGTACTCAAATGCCCCCATTCTGTGCACCCATCTTTCGGACAAATACAATACAACTTTATTATATTACTTACAACAATACAAGTTGGTCCAATTAAACAAGAAATACACACAATTTGAGAATCTTTTTTAAATCTTCGATATGATCTCCTTTGCTATAGAGTAGGGGCAAGAGTCTGTTAAAGAACCCGAATGTGAATCAATAGTATCTTGCTCCAACCACGACGAAGTGCATTCACGAACGCATCCACGCTGTATATCGTATTTTTTAGTGCAAAATATCGCTTACCGAGAAGTCCAGTGGATTTACATCCGTTGTCGATGAAACCCATTGTGAGGCTGAAATGAAGGGTGGGATCAAGAATAGTACGACTTTTATCAGAGTCATGTTTTGTTCTTCTGGTGGGTTGTGTGGTAAGGTATCCCACTCTGCAGGATTTGTAGTCTTGTGGCAAGCTATTTACTGTACACCCTTATGCATGTATGACATTTATTCACCACCGTTTAAATATAACCCCTCAAAGCTATTTTCCATCTCATAGCGGATTAAAAGTAAGATTATTAAAACATCAACAATTTATTTTTCGTTACAGGAACAACAAATCAGGATTTAGTTGAAGGATCGTCTTGTACAGAAGAATCGGATTTTAGTGGAGAAAGGCTGCCAAACAAACCTGTTAATAGATGTGTTGAAATTCCTATAATACTACACACAAGTACTTCTCCAGAAAACGAAATGGCATCTGGAGTAGGCACACCAGCGACAATCGAAAAAAGCGAAACACCTGCTCTCCAAGGCAACAATAGAAAAATTTACATAATGCGTCATGGAGAGAGAGTTGATTTCACTTTTGGCACATGGATTCCCTACTGTTTTGATGAATTCAACAATTATCTAAGAAAAGACCTCAATATGCCGAAATCACTGCCGAAAAGGTTGTCTTCCCAACTTCAGTACCATTATGCATTTTATTTTAATACACATTTTTCATAGAAAAAATTGTCCCGAAGGTTGGCAAAATGATTCACCTTTAACAAATGTCGGATTATTTCAAGCGAGGTTAATTGGTGAAGCTATGCAGGAAGCAGGCGTCAGTATAGATTACGTATATTGTTCACCTTCTTATCGCTGCATTCAAACGTGTACAAGCGCATTAACAGGTTGGCTTGCAAACGTTTATATCGTTAATTGTAAAAAGGTTTTGTATTCAAAGGTTTGAAGTTGGCGGGTGAACGAAAACTACGCATCGAACCAGGACTATTTGAATGGATGGCTTGGTATCAAGATGGAGTACCGGATTGGTGTAGTAGTGATGAACTCGAACAAGCTCATTATGAAATTGATAAGGCGTATGAACCAGTGCTTACGTCGTCCAAATTGGGTGAACACTCCAAGGAAACGTCAGAGGAATTCTACAATCGGAATCATGAATGTTTGCTCAAGATACTTGAAACAACAAGTAAGACTAGTTGCATGTCTATTTTATTATCAATCATAATCGTTTTGAATCATAATATGTTCTTCCTTATGAAATTTCTTTGTCTGCAAAATTGCCCTCTTCATTCCAAAAAGGTTAACACGCCGGATATTTGTAAAGTACTCGACAGAGTTCCACTTTTAGTGAACTTGATTATTTTCACCCGCCAAATCTTGGGTATTTATAAACTGTATAGGCTTAAATCTGCTGTTTAGTCAGAAAAACTCGTGTTTTTTTTTTTTTAGTAGAAATCAAACAAATGATCTTGTTCAAAGTACTGGCCGTTGCTTGCTACAGATTTTTCCTCTTTCTCAGGTAATTTGTAAAATCCACGCGAAAAAAGACCCTTCTTTTTCGAGGCAAACCACTCATGAAGCAATCTTCGGACGTCTTTGAAAGATCCGAAGTGCTGTGATGAATAAGTGGCCATGTAGTTTCGAACCAATGTTGACGTGTGTGATGGTGCGTTGTTGTAGAAGAAAGTAACATTGGCATGTCTTTGCTGATAATCTAGCCTATATATAATTTTTATAACAATTACAAATTAGAAAATGGTAAACAAGGAGACTTACTTGGTATTTGTGGCCGGACCTCTTCTTGGTTGACCAGTCGGCTGTTCTGGGTGCAAGGGTTGAGAAATCTTGATCCCCTTGTTGTATTACATTAGTTTTCTAGTCTTGTGTATTCTCTAGCCTTGTGAATTCTCTCGCCTTGTGAATTGTCTCGCCTTGTGTATTCTCTAGCCTTGTGAATTCTCTCGCCTTGTGAATTCTCTCGCCTTGTGAATTCTCTCGCCTTGTGAATTCTCTCGCCTTGTGTATTCTCTAGCCTTGTGAATTCTCTAACCTTGTGTCTTCTCTAGCCTCGTGAATTCTCTAACCTTGTGTCTTCTCTAACCTTGTGAATTCTCTAGCCTTGTGTGTGGCATTTTTTTTTCCGTTGACGTTTTTATATTTTATTCGGCGCCAACGCCTTTTTTTATAATTTTTTCTGGCAAGTAGAATTTGCATAAAGTAGTTTATGCAAATTAGCTACTTGACGATATTTCCAATTTACCGGTAGAGAGAGAAAATTAAAGTTGTGGGGATTAGTTGTTGGGCGAGGACATGGGCACGAGGTCCGTAACAATACCTTCCCCACTCAAATAGTGGTAGTTTCGCTCTTAGAAGAGGAATGAAGCTCGGCTACAAAAGTATAGAATGTAGTGTTGAACCCTGCACCGGCTGTGGTGCGTATCTTTCCTTTGTTTTTCGTGGTTTGTCTGCTTTTGGCCTCCTCTATTCATAGTAGGGTTTCAGCCTGTTATTGTGCACCACCACGTTTCTTCTTTTCTACTGTTACATAATAATACAACAAGAGAAAACAAAAGCAAGCCCGGGATAAAGGCAAAACCAGCCTTCCTATCGGACATATCACTGCCAATGGGTGCAACCGCAAAAAGGATTCTGCAAATAGAGCAGATTTGCGACTCTTCTGCCCAACAGAGACATAACCTAGGGCCCAGTCAACGGTTGTAAATTCAATTCCAGTTTTTAAGGAACTACCCCCTTCAAGACCAAGACATAGGTCAAAACACTCGGTAGTAGAAAGAACCAACCACATTGGGACCCCACACTCACCATTAAGCAGCGTCCCAACTGTCCAGCTACCCATATACGTAGGTGTTGAGGAAACACAACTCTAGTAGTGGACACCGGCGCCGAAGGGGATTTAATTGACAAGTATGTCCAAAACAAGGGCAAAAGCTTCAGGTTGAATTCTGATTCTAAAAAGAGGAATCCAAAGTCAGGTGGCCAATGTGTTAGCCAAAGAACTGACACATCTGCATCAAACTCGTGCCCTAGCTCCTCTCAACAAAGCAAAAAATTACCATTGCGAAAGCCCACAACGTCCGAAAAGATGACAAACCTCAATGAGATCGCAACGATACTCAGCGCTTATCACACTTCCCCTTCCGGTGGACATCAAAGCGTCACCAAATCGTATAACAAAATACGACAACGGTACTGGTGGCCGTCCATGCTCTTTGGTGTTAGGAAGTATAAAAAACAGTGTGAGTTAAAGGCAATCACCTGCTCCGGTAATGAACCAATAACACAAAAAACGCTGAGTTCACCTACGGGCTAACAAGCCGGAAGTCAACAGACACGGGCTCTAATAGCCGGAAGACGGTAAGTGTTATATAGATATATAACACTACCTTCACTACCCTGAACGTCCCGATATTGTTACCCGTCCGTTCAGAAAAGTGTCTACCTCCGAAGGGTTTGGTGGTAGGTGTACCACCAATGCATCATCTTCGATAGTCTTATTCGGCTAGTGGGATGTTATCTTGGGGTTGGTGTAATTGGAGTCCGACAAGTTTTTGCAGCCTTTCCTCTGTTTGGTTAGGGTACCCGGTATACTACCGACCGCGGTCTGAACCTCTTTGGGTCTCCTTGGTGCGGGTTCCCGACTGGCTGCCTTATGTCCTGACATCCGCTTCCTGTCTTTTGTAAACTTAATGGAAAAGCTTGCAGGATTTAATCTTGTTTGGGAAAATTCGATACAGTTTCCCGGTCCATTAACTTTACAATTCCTAAACAAGAAGTCGTTCCCTAACAACTCATCTGCTGATAATCCCGGTAGGGAGTCTGTGGCGTTTCTAACAGATACACACAATACACAAGCAAATTGTGAAGAACACCAAACGAAAATCGAATAAGAAAATGCATCAGAACCGTATACCATAGCGATAACATAACAATTCCACATCAGTTGAGTGTACTTGAATTTAGAAATCGAATTCGTACACGCGGCCAGTAGCTTGATGTGTCAAGCATTGGTTCTATTTTTGGTGATTCTAACTGTCATAGCGTCAATTCGAATCACACGTTCTTCACTATCATCGCAAACGCTATAAGTCTATCACCTGAAAACTACAGGAGATTTGTTGGGGTAATTTGAATATCCCCTTGCAATAGCCTCTAGAGTTGCCCTTGCCAAACAGCGTTTGGAGGGTAGTTGCTTTTTCTGTATCCAATGTGGTTCCATATTGAAGTGCCTTCAGCTTAATAGGGCTGATCTCCGCACCTGTGTCCACTATTAGACGTGTAGTGTTTCTACAACCGATGTCTAATGGGTGCTGGGCAACTGGAACTTTCATTGGTGGGAGCTGAGGACGGGTTTCATTATTGTGTGACTTTAGTTCGGTCGGGTTGGGGAATTCCCACCCGACCTCTGGGAGTTTTCCGACTTCTCCCATTTTGCTCTTTGTCGGCATACTGCGGCCGTATGGTTGTGTCGCCTGCAAAATGTGCACAATTGACCGTTTCTCTGTCGCCGATGTCCCTGCTTTGGAGTCTCTGACGCGTCCATAGCAGTCGGGTTCAATTGGCTACGGTTCGACTCTGGTCGACGGCGTTGTATTCGGTGCTGACGTTGTTTCAGTTTTCGAGCCTCAACATATTCAGTACTGTTGGAGCGAGTACTGCTCTTGGCCCGTGCTTGTTGACCGCCTTTGTCGCGGAAATAACTATTGTCCTTCGAATTTCTTTTCATTTGGACTGTCTGCCATTCAGTGTGGACCGTGCGGGTCGGTGGGGTGTGGTCGCGGAGTATAGGCTTAACCACTTTATTGGCTGGATCTTCTGGTGGCTTTTGGGATTTTATCCACATTGCCTTGCAATGACACTCGTCCCACGTATGACCTTTTCGGCCACAAAACTCACAACAACATTGAATGCTATACAGTCTACGATTCTATGCTGTTGCTAGTTTCGAAGTAGTTGGTCTATCTTGCTCTTGGTTTGTTCACGGGTGCCCTCTGTTGGTCCTGCGACCTTGGACGTAGAGGCTCGGATTATCTGCCTTCATTTGTGTGTTTTGTGCACGACAGTCTTGGGCATGGTGCCCATATTGGTTGCACTTCGCACACAATGCGTCCCAGGCACTCTTAACAAAGGGTTTCCCAATAGGGCCTTGACAACTTTGAATTTAATTTGTGAACGCACCCGCTCACTAATCATCGAACTGTCACTGTCAATTTATTCAGTAAACTCAACATTTTCGTCATGGTTAAGGACACGAACGAACAACGTCTGCAAATTATAAAAATTTACTACCGAAATTTGGAGTCGGTGACCGCAACTTTAAGAGCGTTAACTCCAATTTCCGGTCGTAATTCTCGCCCTAGTAGACAGGCAATATCAAGTATAGTGCAAAAATTTGAGTCTACATATTCGTTGTGTGATGTTGCCGTGCCAGCGAGACAACGGGTTGGTCGAAGTGTTGAAAATAAAGCTGCCGTTCAGGCGTCCGTAGCAAACGATCCAAATCAGTCAATTCCACGGCGTTCTCAAGAATTGGGCATCGCCCAGACCACTTTATGGCGAGTTTTGTGTAAGGATCTTGGTTTACACCCATACAAGATCAAGCTGACTCAAGAATTGAAGCCTATGGACCATTTGAAGCGACGTACGTTCTCCGATTGGGCTCTGGAAAAGATGCGCCAAGATGATGAAATTCATCGCAAAATCATCTTCAGTGACGAAGCTCAGTTTTGGCTCAATGGGTTCGTCAATAAGCAAAACATGCGTTATTGGTCGGGTGAAAATCCACATGTACTTCATGAATCACCACTTCATCCACAAAAAATAACTGTTTGGCGCGGTTTGCATACCGGCGGCGTCATTGGGCCATCTTTTTTCGTCGACGGTAACGATCGTCACGTTACTGTGAATGGCCATCGTTATCGCGCCATGATTACCGATTATTTTTGGCCCCAATTGGAAGATATGGACTTGGGCGACATGTGGTTTCAACAGGACGGTGTCACAAGCCACACAGCACACGATACAATCGATTTATTGAAGAGTAAGTTTGTTGAGCGTGTTATCTCAAGAAAAGGGCCAGTCGGTTGGCCGCCTCGTTTGTGCGATTTAACGCCTCTAGACTATTTTCTTTGGGTCTACGTCAAGTCATTGGTCTATGCCAACAAGCCGACGACGTTCGAAGAGCTCAGAGCCAACATTGAACGCGAAATAGCGGCCGTTTCGGCCGAAATGTGTGGCCGAATCACCGAAAATTGGGTTCAACGGATCGACCGCTGCAAACGTGCCCGCAGTGGCCATATGAACGAAGTCGAGTTCCATTCATAAATATTTTGATTGTACTTCAAGCCGATAATAAGGTTTTTGAAATATCTCAAATGGTTTGCGTTTTATTTAAAAAAAAGTTGTCAAGTCCCTATTGGAAAACCCTATATAAGTAGTCCTTTCCTTTTACAGAAGCTGCATGCCATACGTGCAATTCATGAGTGTGGTGCACGTTTATCCCGATTTTGACTGGATGAGTCACTTTGATAGTCACCTCCGCCTCCCTGATGGGGCCGTGGTACCTCAGGCCGTTTTATGTTAGACCCTATTGATCTTTTAGAAGAACGCGGCGGTGTGTCTGTCCAAACGGGTTTTTCCTAGCTTGGGGGCGTGTAACAGGGTGGGGTCGTTCTGCGAACCTAGTATTTGTGTTCCTATAACCGGCCCCGATTACCCGAGACGCGCCGTTTACAGGTCTATGTTGCCTGTGTCGCGATCCCTGTCGGTTATCCCATGTTTTCCCACAATTCTGGCCTGAAACCCGACTTGTTTCCTGTGGGGGATTTGATTCATCCTTCCAATAATAGAAAGGGTTGTTTCTTAAAATTGTTTGTCTATTAGATGAGATGGGGACATTATGTGTATCGTTCCTTTCGGGTGAAGGTATGTGTCTACCCTCGTTGGTACTCCCCTACTATACCATCCACTGTTGCTCCTCATCTTATTTTGGGTTTTCTCTATTGGCATTAGTTTGGCAAAGATCCTATCTGGTGGGTCCTTTTCTGATTCTAGTATCAGATGTTGGAGTTGGTCGTTCATAATTCCTATCATCAGTACCGACTTTGCCAATCTCTCGATCTGGATGGCGAATGCTGGGCTGTTGTCGTGTCCGTACGTAAGGATTGCTGCCTCATTGCAGTCCGTTGCTGCTTGAGTTATCCAGTATGTGAAATCTGCGACATCCTCTTCGCGGGATTGTCGCATATGAGAGAGTTTCGAATGCAACTCCTCATAAGAAGTGTGTGGGGAAGGAAGTATTGTGCCAGGCAGGGGCACTCGGTTCACTTCCTTCCACCAGCTTAACGAGACAAAGACAAAGTTCAGCGGGAAAGAAAGTAACAAAAGGAAACTGTTCGCCAAGGAAAAGGAAATGAAACACACTGAAATTTATTTGTTCAGTTTATTCTCTTTGTTCTCAGCCATTATTAAATATGTTAGTGTTTTTATACTTCACTTAGAACTTATTGTTAATATTAAATTGAGTTTTATAAATTTAATACAGGATGAAACACTTTTTTCTCGACACGACTTCGATATATCTACGCTTCTCCGCAGCGCGGCGGAGAGCGGGAGATCGTGCGACCGGCGTGGTCGGCGAATGGAAATAGACTCCACGATATTCATTCGTTGTCAAAAGAAATTCGGCCAGTGAAACTGGTTCTCTTAATTCCAAGAGAGACATAAAGTCTCCCTTTGGGGTAACCAAACAGTTCTCATAGAGAAGATCGTCTCGGTACACATGTATGTGTTTACATTGGTTCTTTTATGGATCAAAGCCATGGAAACGAATCTAAAACAAAGAAAGGGAAAATGTGCATCCGTGAGATGTGAGTTTGGCTAAGCAAACAAGCCGAGTCTCATTGGGTGCTAATTGGGTTTGTGTTTGCTTATATGAGAAGGTCAATGGTAAACGGATCCAGGAATATGCAGGACAAAGGGAATTTATGATCTGAGAATTCAACTGAGTAAACAAGTTGTAACTCATTAGATGGGAGATGTATTTGGGATACTTCAAACGATATAGATTGTTTATCGTATCGTCAGAATGCCTGCGGAAGAACAGCGTTCTTTTGTTTGCACATGGTGCGAGTTAGGGAAATTGGCCTCAACGTCGATTGCGCTGATTATATGCAGCTGCTTGGGTTATTTATTGTTGGGAGAAAAAATCGCCAGCCAATGTGTATGAAAAAGGATTTGTTGTACACATGATGAAGCTGGGAAAAACCCACTCAAGGGTAAGATTCCCTGATTATGCGGTTGTATTATATGTAAACCGATGAATTTTCTTTCAGGGAATTTATGATAAGTTAGGAAGGAATTCTTATAGGGAATTTGTATGCGAAGAGATGCATGAAAGGTAAGAATTCTCTTCTAGGGGCTTTTAGATTATAAATTGCTCTATTTAATGAGTAAAGCGTTTAAGGTGCTAATGTGATTGCATTAGCGAACTTAAGGAAGTTGGGTACCAGTTATGGGGGTTTTTCAGGAAAGTGGGCCGTGGGGTTTGGCGGAATCGCCACAAGTGCATTACGGAGTTGTTGTTCGTACTCCCCGAAAGTTGCTGGGAGGTTTTCTTTAAAAATGCGACTTAACCGCATGGGTAGCCACCGCAGGAACATTTTTTCCTCCGCTGCGAATAAACAATCTAAGGTGGTGTCACAGCTTTGGAGGAAGTCGTGCAGTTCCCTCGCTGCATTAGGACCTTTGTGTCCACTAAACACTGCCACGTTGTTTTGGACTAGGTCCAAAATCCTTTCTGCATCCAACACAGCGGCGATGGGTTCCTCCGTTTGCATCGCGGAGTAATAAAGTACGCGCGTTTATTTATTTTCGGAACTACCCGGATTTATCTAAGACGATTAGGAATAAGACGACCAGCAATGACAAGACCCAATCTATAAAGAGGGAAAAAGAAGACAAAAACCTGAAAATACACGTGAAACAATGGAAAGTATTTGGGGAAAATGTTCTCTGATTTTCCAACCCAACGTTGCTTTCGTCCCTTCTCTTGTAAATTGGAAAAAGGGAAAAAGAGAAGGAAAAATTCCTGTTTAGTTTATTATTATTATTTTTGTTATTAACGGTTTTTAATTTTTTATCCTAGCCGCTGGTTCCGCTAGTCGGCGTGGGTGCGTTAGAGCCTCGGGACTCTTCACACCACTGGGTTTATATCCCCGACGGATCCGACACAAACCTCAGCTGGTGGTTACTGACTGCGCCAAAATTGTTATATATAATTTTTATAACAACTACAAATTAGAAAATGGTAAGAAAGGAGACTTACTTCGTAAGTCTCCTTTCGACCTCTTCTTGGTCGACCAGCTGGCTGTTCTGGGTGCAGGGGCTGAAGTATCTTGATCCCCCTGTTGTATTAAATTCGTTTTCTAGTCTTGTATATTTTCTCGCCTTGTGAATTCTCTGGCGTTGTGTATTCACTAGCCTTGTGAATTCTATAGTTTTGTGTGTAGTCATCTTTTTTTTGCCGTTTACGTTTTTATTTTTTATTCGGTGCCAACACCTTTTTTATTATTTTTTCTGCCAAGTAGGAGTTGCATAAAGTAGTTTATGCAAATTAGCTACTTGAGGATATTTCCAATCTACCGGTAGAGAGGGAAATTTAAAGTCGTGGGGATTAGTTGTTGGGCGAGGGCATGGCCACGAGGTCCGTAACATATTCACGCAGAGCATGTTACAATGTTATCCGTTGTTATTGATAGCAGTCGGCATTGACTGATTTATCACCCCATAGTAGACGATGTTCTTCTGTTCCCCCCAGACGCGCAGCAATGCCTTTCGTCCGAGGCGATTTGGTCTTGAGGACGATGTTGATGGTTGGCTGGCGTCAACCCACGGTTTCTTGAGCTTAGGATTGTCGATATATATTGCCATATATATCATATAAAACATAGCGAACCTCTCTTTAACCGAACTACATGATTGCGCAACACTGTGTGTGATAAAGTGTATTCGCATTATTATAGTCTTCAGCTGATTAAGACTTTTCCCCAACCTCTCCCTCTTTTCTTCTTTTTTGAATATCTTATTCGGAATGGCGTCGGAGAATACCAAAACCACTGAAGCGATTCCTATTCGCCTAAGACCGCACCACTGAGCATTAAGAAAAACAAAGTAACCTAAAATAGATAGATAGATTGTGATTTCTATGTTCCAGATTGATTTTGTTTGGCTGTCATATCGATTTGGTTGAAAGTAGTCACTTAGCAGTCTCACTCCAAGGTAGTGGTCGATAACAACGTATTATTGAGCAGCTAAGCTTCATCAACGGCAGTAAATATCCCCCTACACAGTACGCTTAATGATTGTGAAATTTTTGTTTGACATTAAGAGTGTCTCAAACTCCCATTTTTTTTGTGCAAACAAATCAGAGACTGGATGATAATTAAAGACATAAATAAATAATTTTTTGTAACTTACAGTATCTTTATCAAATTATTCGATTTCATTTTCAGCCGGAAATTTGTTAATTGTTGCACACGCAACAACATTGGATACTTGTTCGCGTCAATTGATTGGAAAGAGTCCGCGATCGACCAATGAGCTTCGAGAGATAATCCATAAGATACCGTACTGTAGCCTGGCAGTGGTGGAAGAAATCAATGATGCGTGGAATCTGGTTGACACACAATGCCTACCAATGTCACATGCTCAGAACGCACGGTTCGAGTGGAATGTTCTAACTGCCACATAGTGTTCGTGCTTTAATGATCTTTTACAAATTCATTAGCACGATAAGTTTAACCTAAGAACTGAAGTGATGGACACTTTTAAAACACAGCTACATATTTCCTGTATATTTTATCCTTGGTTCTCGGCATATTTATAGCATTTCTCTAAAGAGTTAATGTACTTTTGCATATTTTATTCGTAAGCACGCCATAACTTATTTAAGATGATATTTAAGAGCTGTATTTATGAATAGCGTTTGAAAAGCTGTAGCGTATTTATTCTAAACAGAAATGCATATTCACACAACTATTAGATGCCCTTTGCGTCTGGATTAAAAGTTATCTATAGCTGGTTCAATATTAAAAATTATACGTTAAAATGTGCTTGTGTAAAAGGTGATTTTTTTTGTTTAGCTTTTAATTTGTTTTTAATTATATATTTTCAGTTATTGTCGATTATCTTTTCGGCTTTTGTTTTTTAAGTATACGACTTTAAAATTTAATATATTCACAATTTGTGCACTGTTTTATATGTTGTAATAACGAATTGGTTTCATTGGGTAAAAAATATTGAAATTATGACATCGGATTGTGCGATTTTACTTGGAAGCATCGCAGCGTAATATTGCTTTATTTTTGGCATTTATTTACCAAAACACTTCCTCTTTTCGCATATCTGCCAGGGACATGTCTTATGTCCGGGACTTTTTTTAAGGGTTTAACTTAAGAATATATTTTTAAAACACAGTAAATACTCGATCATCAGATGACTGCGTTCTGTCAGGTAAATTAAAAATAAGAAGTCTTCCAGATTTTATGATATTCCAAACATTGTGCTCAGAGATTTTCTACCGTAAACAGTCAATATATATACTATCATCACCATCATCGGCACTATGTCCGGGATCCGGTCTTGGTCTTATTTAGCAAGTCTCTCCACCGGTCCCGATTTCAAGCCGATGTCATCCAGTTTGGCAGTCCCAGGCTCTGGGCGTCCTGGTATACGCCATCCCTCCATCTCAGACACGGTCTGCCGCGCTGTCTCCTTTCATACATCCTGCCACAAAGGCTTTTCCGGCAAGCTCCTCTTCGCTTATTCGAGCTAGGTGTCCCGCCCACTGGAGTCTACCGAGCTTAATTTTTCTTACAACATTAGCTTCAAGGTAGATCGCGTTCAACTGATGGTTGTACCGCTTCCGGAATCTTCCCCTCTCATATACAGCAATATATATACTATACTGTTCAATAAAACGCTGAACAAAGTTGCCCCAAATTTTCCATTTGATGTTTTTTTTTTTAGTAAATTATAAAAAGTTTTAGATATGGACTATGATTATTCATCGCATTTTCGGTTGGTGTAAACTTATTACTCGTCATCAGTAATGATTCTTAAAAAAAGCGCTTGGGAAGCATATCGGGAATATACAGGGTGGCGCAAAATGAATCATTCAATTTTGTTTTTGAATTACATTTTTACTAAATAAAAAAAAATGATTTTGAGTGATGGACATCTTTATTTGGACCTTTACAATTTTTTCTAGTTCACAAATATCAAATATGATGTCTAGTTCACAAATGTCAGATATGATTGACGTACGACGCCATTTGCAAAAATTATAACATCTTCCGATAGGGTGATTAATTTTGCGTCATCCTGTATATTGATTGTTGTATATTTACTTTCTTAGCCAGCTCAAGGGCTTCTTCAAGTGTTGTGTGCGATATTCTTCAGTAATCAGCGATTGTCTTTTACCACTTTGAATTGGTCATCATCGTCTTCAGTAAGTCTACCAGTGTTATATCGCGTCTCGCCGCACATCCTCAATAGTGGGGGAAGAACGAGTGAGCGGAGAGTTGAATAAAACAATATTATCATCATCATCATCGGCACTACAACCGGGAACCGCTCTTGGCCTTATTTAGCAAACCCCGAGACTTGTTGAATTTTCCATAATGATTTATTTTTTTCCGGGCAAGGTCATTAGTCTTGCACCAGAAAAACAATATTATATTAATGTTTTTTTTCTTTAAGTTTTATTTATTTATTGATGTTTACTTTTTAATTTAATAGTTAAAGTGGTAACCTTTTTTGATGGGTTAACTCAGTATTTTACCTAAGGCGACCTTTCGTCTTAAGGTCTCTGTTTACTCTTACTTTACTTCTTGCTTATTGGCCTTCCTTTTTTATTTATTAAGTCTTACTTTCTTTTTATTTATTTATTGAGGCCCTGTGGGGAACGAAGTAGATGTGCCGGACACGGGCACTGGTTCACTAATATCCCCTACTATTTGTTCCGCCGAACACACGTTCACAAAAATATCCAAGCTTTGTCATGATTCGAAATACTCCACTTATCGACACACCGGGTAATCCTTCAAGATGCCCTTCGTCGTCCTACTGCTCAATGCAGCTTTCCACCAAGAAGAAAAAAAGAATAGAAACTTGGAGGTGGCAGGTGATCACTGCTTTTTATTGTTAATATTTTCTTTTAAGTTTTGCAGTTTAGATTTTTATTTGAGTACCCTATTTGTTAACTTATTTTTATATTTTTTAAATTCCACTCGATATGTCCGCATAATTTTTCTCTGGTTTTGTATTAACAGTTTCTTAATGATAAGCTATAGTACATGTCTCAAGACGTCTCGCACTGAGGGATGAAACTCCTTTAATACTCTTTAATAAGGGCGCTTTATATTGTTAATTTGGGTATATTTACGACACGGTTTATTGATTAATTATTAGATTCAATTCGACGCACGGAATGGAAAAATGGATTTCACTAGTAAGGAGGATCTTTAGTACTCGCGTAGAGACTTTATTGGATCGGGGTATGCGCACTCCACCGTGTATGAAAAACGACTCTTTCCGTGCATACTCTCTAAGGGTTGAAATTCGACTGACTGGTTATATCCACACGATCAACCAATCTCCATCGCACACTCATCCGCATTCTCTCATTTCCCCGCCCATCGAGGTGAATAAACTCTTGTGAATTTATCCAATAGTCAATGGACTTAGAGAGAATGTGGGAACTGGAACGGAGAGCGTGATGATCCCAGAGATGATTTGCCTTCGCATGCAACGAAAGCAAAACCAATGGTGACCGCATGACCCAGTTTGATATTGGATTGATCTCAGAGTGCAATGCACTCCGAGGAGGAAATGGGGTGGAATGAAAAGTATATTTTTCGTGCTATTCACCTGACTACTGAGTTTATTGATCCCCAGCGAATAGCCGTGTCTGGGGGAGGTCGAAAGACGCCGCGATGGCTTGGGATAATATCAGCGTGGGAACAAAACTAAAAGAATCTGATATAACCCAAGCAGTTTCGTTATATAGCAACAGCGTCGCTTGCCCAGACTTTGCAGTTGCTAACCAAACATGAGATTTTTGATTTCCGGTAGAAATCTCATGTGGTTTATGAATATTGATGCCATATGGCATAAAAGGGCTGAATTCAGTTATGCATTATCTGCATAGAAGAATGAATTCAGGTTATGCGTCCCTTGGGTAGATACCTTTTGCAGGTGCAATAGCCCGACGGAAGGGATTGGGGTTGATGTGGTGCGCGGTTAGCGGGCGAAATTGGGTTGTAATTGTGGGTTGGTTCTCCGCGTAATAAAGAGAACTCCCACAACCTTCCTATCGTAGTCTCAAATTAACTCTGAGTTTTAATCCGTTGCAACCACACTGTATATATCCAAATTATGGGCGTTGAAACGCCAACGATGCATCCTCACTTGGACTTCGACCCGAACGTATGACCCGTATTTAGCCCAATTGCCTAGCACGAGTCATCCCATCATCATCATCATCGGCACTACAATCGGGATCCCGTCTTGGCCTTATTTATCAAGTCTCTCCATCGGTGCCGATTTTGGGCCGATGTCATCCTCACTTGGACTTCGACCCGAACGTATGACCCGTATTTAGCCCAATTGCCTAGCACCAGTCATCCCATCATCATCATCATCGGCACTACAATCGGGATCCCGTCTTGGCCTTATTTATCAAGTCTCTCCATCGGTGCCGATTTTGGGCCGATGTCATCCAGTTTGGCAGTCCCAGGCTCTGGGTGTCCTGGTCTACGCCATCCCTCCATCGCAGACAAGGTGTGCCGCGCACGCACAAAGGACTACCCCGGCAGACTCCTCTTCGTTAATTTGAGCTAGGTGTCCCGCCCACCGGAGTCTACCGACCTTAATTTTTCTTACAACATTAGCTTCAAGGTAGATTGCGTAACTAATGGTTATAGCGTTTGCGGAACACACACACGAGGCCAACAGTTCTTCTTAGGACCTTCCTCGAACGCGGCCAAGAGTTCAGAGTGCATTTTATTGAACATCCAGGTCTCGGATACATACATGAGTATTGGTAAGACCATGATCTTGTACAGTAGCAGCCAGCGTTCCCTGCACACGTGCACAGCACATTTCCCTGGTTTATCCATGGCCTTGGCAGCCTTTTGTCCTATCTACAAAAGCAATCTACGCATCTTGCGTCTAGTCGCCACGAATCGAATTCGTCAGCATACAAACGTGCAAACGGAATCCGGTCCTTGCCCCCAGCTAAGATACGGTACACAATTACCATTGTATACCGAAATCTCTTTTAGCACATGTTGCGGATTCGCACTGGATGCAACCAGCGAATTCGCAATTGAATGCAGTCATTAACATAAACCTAATTAATATTACCAATCAAAGAGTGAAGTGCCGTTCTTGGGTTTCGTGTCTTTTAATTGGGTCGCTTACTCATTCGTTATATAGGACATTCGCTCCCAACGCAGAAACATCTGAACAGATCTAGACTTAATTCGTGCAAATCGAGTTACCCGGCGACTTTCGCTAGTGTTTGCTTGGACTCCACTGGGAATTGAAGCGGTTGAAATTCCCCGCAGTGTGAGGGACGAATCTGGATTGCAGAGGCGCACCACATAGGCCCAGAGGGTTAAAGTGGATGAATGAACAAACGCATCCTCCGTGCATTACGAATTAAGCTAAACCATTTCCTTTTAACCACATTTTCAATTGGCAATTGTTACAGCAAACGGAATCAATATGACTGCACGCCAGGAGGCATCATTGTTCTTGACGTCATCCCCCGGCCCACCAATAAGATACAGTTGTTGGTGGAAGTTGCGTTCGATGCTTGCTGAGCGCAAATAGCACCATTGTCCTAATTGCGTTGCAGGCTATTTACGCAGCTGCACAATGTATCCTATAATGCCCCTTGTTCCTTCCTCTTTTCTCAATTTCGTTTTCCCGTGATCTTCGTTGCATGAGGAAACAACGGATCCATTAGCACACGTGCTAAGATCAAACCAGAGAGATCCTCGCCGATTCACCGCCACAAAGAGAAACTTTACGTTTTCCTCGGGGAAGGAAAATTCACCACGGTTCCCTCGAGGTTAATCCTTGAGTACAACAGTAGCGATAGACGGTCGTCAATTAACAGTCAAGGAGCGCAGATTCCTTTTTTTACCAAACGAGATTCGTTCGTGTGTCGCCGCAATCGAAATAGAGATTACCAACGAGGGAATTAAAAGAAAGGCGAAGCATCGAAGCATCAGGCTACTGGCCGCGTGTACGAATACGATTTCTAAACTCAAGTATACTCAACTGATGTGGAATTGTTATGTTATCGTTATAGTATACGGCTCTGATGCATTTTCTTATTCGATTTTCGTTCGGTGTTCTTCACAGTTTGCTTGTGTATTGTGTGTGTATCTGTTAGAAACGCCACACCTTCATTTGTTAAAAATTTTATAATAATCCGTTGCGGAACATGCTCGCTCATGGCTGTGCCGAATACAAAGTCGAGCGGGATCGCTAGTCAAGTCGGTTCCCCTACTCTTCATAAACCAAACAACAGCCACGCACACGATTATCTAACTCGCAACTTGTTGCTAAGCAAAAAAGTTAATAAGTTATTGTGTTTTTTTTACACAGTTGGCACTGTTTGATATCAAATGCGACCGAGCTTTCCGTATCAAAACAATGGATATGAAAACGGCATGATAGTTTTGCTTGTGCATTGTACCATTCGGTCTTTTATTTAGACATTTTCTTGGAAAGACCTGGCTATGGCAATCACTTTCCTAGTCAAGGTGTTTTTTTAGTTTGTGGATCAATACACGTTGTCGCAAAGGCATAACACTTTTGAGAAGTTTTGTAGGCAAACATACGGGAATGCTACGACTTCTGCACAGAGCACCGACTCACTCGCCTGCTCCGACGTTCTCTTGCTTCCTCGCTCCGCCGTTCGCCCACGAGAGTTGATCGTAACTAAGTTACTGAGAAGGGAGTAATGCGGGGTTTCTAACAGATATACACACAGTATACAAGCAAATAGTGAAGGACAACACAGAAAGAAAATCGAATAAGCAAAGCAGGTGAATACCAAGCAATAACACAGTAAATCTACAACAATTGAGTGTACTTAAGTTTAGAATTCTAATTCGTACACGTGGCCGTGGCCTGATGTGTTGAGCATTGGTTCAATTTTTAGTGATTCTAATCGTCATATCGTCAGTTTGAATCACACGTTCTTCACTATCGTCGCAAACGCTATAATATCATTGTTTCGCGCTCGAGCAAGCGTCGAACGTGAACTTGTAAAGTGTCTTGCACGTTATGCTAACACGTACGCAGCGTCCGCCAATAACTGCGTCTGGTGGTGGGATATATTGTCCGCTGATGAACAAGAAGCTCCCGGCGTCAAAAACACTGATTCCTGAAAACAATGGCTTAATTAGTGGAAAGTGGACCGAATACCTTGGATGAACTCCAGCAGAACGTCTTGGCCGACTCTTCAATGAAACGCGTTGAGTATTAGTGGTGAAATCTTCCTTTATTTGTTTTGATTAAATTAATTGATTTGGATTCAATTTGCCAACGTGTCTATATGGCTTGAATAATTTTACGAAGTGTGACAGCTCATTTAAATATTATAGAATGTCAGCTGTTTGCTGACATTTGTTATTTGTGTTGTCAATGGCTGCATTCAATAGTGCCTGCGTTGGTTGCATCCATTGCGGCCGTCGTGTCGTCGCCAACAATCATAACACGACATCCCTTACGTTGAAACACTAGCTTGCAAACTTACTGAATGAAATCATCCTGGCACTCTCTTCTTTCTTCCTATTCTTTCTAAACGTTTCTATTTTTCACTTCTGCGATGTATTATTTGAAATTACAAGGAAATTAATAATGTTTTCAGTGCGTGGACATTACTAAAAAACATCCTTGAGCAATTTTGAAGACATTCCCCCGAGATCAATCCGAGTTATGTTATGTTTTTTATATAATAACAATTAAATATATTAAGGGTAAGAAGGGGACTTACTGTGTTATATCTTTGGTATCTTGTGATGATGTGACGCGAAGTCTGTGTTATATCTTTGGTATCTTGTGATGATGTGGCGGCTCGCGTCAGGTTGCAGGGGGCGTTGAAGGCTGCTCCCCTGTTCAGCAAGCTTCGTTAATGGACCTGCATCCGCTTATTACTTGCGCCACCAGAGATAAGTTAGATAAACTTGCTAAGCTGAATGAAACGGTCAGCTGATGAATTTATGAAGTGTTTCTGATTCTTCTTGACTTGTATTTGGACGTTGGAATTACATCAAATCCATAAATTTCATATTTGTTCTTTCTCATTCGGAGATTGACGGCGAATTGTCATTTTTCCGAATTTATTTTCGATGTATTATTTTTATTTTATTCTTTTTTTTCTCCGCCAAGTAGAATTTGCATAAAGTAGTTTATGCAAATTAACTACTTGGCGCGTTATTTCCTTTTACAGGTAAAGAGGGGAATCAAAGGGGGATTAGTGGATTCTGGGGGGACCTGGACTCAATGTCGGTCCGCTGGACTCAATGTCGGTCCGTAACAATACCTTCCCCCCTTAAATAGTGATAGCTTCATTCTTAGAAGAGGAATGAAGCTTGGCTACTGAAGTATCAACTGTAGCATTTATCCTTACACCGTCGGTGGTGTATTTTCTTCCCTTGTTTGTCGTGGTTTCTTCTGCTTTTGGCTTCCTCTATTCGTAATAGGGTTTTAGCCTATTATTGTGCACCACCACATTTCTTCTCCCTACCTTAACGACGCAATTTACCGGACTATTTATTTGCACTACCTTGTAGGGACCCCTCCATATGGGAGCTAATTTTCCTTGCTTTTGAGCATTGCGTATTAAAACTTTGTCGCCCACATGGAACGTGAATGGGCGTATCTTACGGTCGTAGTACTCTTTCGACTTCTTCTTGGAAGTTAATAGGTTACGCCTTGCTATTTCGTACGTATGTTGAAGTTTGTACTTCAATAGCTGATGGTAACTGTCATGGTTGTATACCGGTTCCGGAGGTTGCTTTATGCTTGTCGGTACCTCCGGGGTGAACCCAAATAGACAGTCCATTGGCGTAAGCTTAGTACCTTCGTGTACATTGGTGTTGTATACGAATGTTGCCGTCCTCAGGTACTGGTCCCATGATTGGGAATTCCCATCCACAATGCTTCGCAGGTAATCTACGAGTGGACGATGGGCTCTTTCTAAGGCTCCATTTGATTGTGGGTGGTACGCTGAGGTTTGTAGTTTTTTAATACGGAGCAGTTTGCACACGCTTTTAAACAAACTGCTTAGGAAATTGCTTCCCTGATCGGTGACCAGTTGCTTCGGAACACCATACCGAGCAATTATTTGGTCGAAAAAGACTGTGGCCACCGTTTCTGCCTCCGCATCTGCGAGAGCGTAGCAATCTATATACTTCGACAAGTTGTCTTGGAATGTAAGTATATATTGATTGCCGGTTGGAGTGCGATCAAGAGGACCTACTATATCTAAGTATACTTTGTCGAAAGGCCTCTTTGCAATGTCGGTTATTACCATGGGCATACGTATGTTCGGTGAAGATTTCATGGTTTGACATGTTTTACATACTTTGATGTATTGTTTAATGTCGCGCATCATGTTCTTCCACCAAAAATTTCTACGTATTTTGTGGTACGTTTTACTCACTCCTTGGTGTCCGCCCAAAGGAGGATCATGGTATTCCCGGAGTAGGAACTGAATGTCTTCAGGATTGGTTATCTCCATTCCTTTTTCCGTGCAGGCCGGAATGGGATCCTCGTTAAGAGAGGACTTATCGTCATTTGGACTATCCTGAGTTCCTTCACTTGCCCTTAACTTTTTAGCTTGGGCGCGTGTTAGTACATTGCACCTTGGTAGTGTGGGAGTCTCATCACAAATTTGCGGGATACGACTCAAGGTATCCGCATTAGTGTTGTATTTACCGGGTTTATATTCGATTTGGTAGTCGTACTCCAGTAGTTTGCGATTGAACCTTAGTAAACGTGACGTGGGGTCTTTCACGTTGAATACTCCCTTTAACGGTTTGTGGTCCGTGTATATATTAAATTTTCTCCCTTGTAAATAACAACGGAAATTCTTAGTCGCCCAAACAATGGCTAGTAACTCTTTTTCAATCGTAGAGTAGTTCTTTTCCGCCTTATTCAAGGTTCGACTGGCATATGCGAGTGGCTGGTCCTTACCGATTTCGCCTTGCGACAGTACTGCGCCCAGTGCTTCGTTGCTCGCATCCGTGGTCAGATTAAAGGGTTTGGTAAAATCTGGATAGATTAACAGTGGCGGCGAGACCAATAACTCCTTTATGTTATCAAATGCTTGTTGGCATTTGTCTGACCAGGTGAATTTGACGTCCTTCCTTAACAAATTTGTTAAGGGGCGTACTATCTTCGAAAAATTTTGAACAAATTTTCGATAGTAATTCGCCAAGCCTAGAAACGATTGGACGTGCTTTACCGTTTTGGGAATGGGGAAATCCCTGACACTAGCTGTCGTGTCTGGATTTGGCATTGCCCCCTTTTCGGAACAAACATGTCCCAGATATACTACTTCCTTCTGGAGGAACTTGCATTTCTCTGGTTGCAATTTGAGGTTGTGGTATCTAATTTGATCGAATACTTTCCGGAGTTTGTCATTATGGTGTTCTAGGTTTTTTCCATATATGACCACGTCATCCAGATAAACAAAGCATTCGATTCCTTGCAACCCGGTTAGGACATGGTTCATGAGTCTCTGAAACGTAGCTGGTGCTCCCTTCAGACCAAATGGCATACGTTTGAACTCATAGTGCCCGTAATTTGTGCTGAACGCTGTCTTATTTTGATCCTTCGGATCTACTAAGACTTGGTGGTAGCCGCTGGCTAAATCGAGCGTGGAAAAATAGCGTGAGTGACCGAGCTGGTCTAAAATGTCCTCTATTCGAGGGAGAGGGTACGCATCACCGATGGTTTTGTCGTTCAGTTTTCAGAAATCGACCACAACTCTCCATCGGGTTTTTCCATCGGGGCCCGCTTTCTTAGGAACTACCAAGAGTGGTGAGTTCCACGGACTTTTGCTTGGTTGAATGATGTCATTCTCCAGCATCTCCCGTACTTGCTCGTTGATCACCTCTTTCTTGCACTCAGGCAGACGGTACATTCTTTGATTTATCGGTGCTTGATCCTGTATCACCGGTATCTCATGCGTTATTGCACTGGTATATGTTAGGAGATCACCTTTAAGGTGGAAAATATCGTTAAACTCCTCACATATTTCCACTATGGATTGACATTCTTGAGGACTTAGGTTTTTACCTAAGTGGAGTTCCTCGTGTAATTGTGTCAACCTTGGATCTTTTGGTAATTCCTCCTGTGAGAATAAATGTCGGATATACTGGAGGTTGTCTCCCTCCGAAAGTTTTTTATCCGCATCGTATTCCGTAGAACGGTTGTCCTCATTTTCCAGCGGAAATGTGGAAAAGTCCTTCATTGGATGTAACTCCACCATGATCCGGTCTATGGTTTGGAGGTAGTTTGCGATATTGAGTACCTCTACATGGGCACTCTTCGCTTTCCCTACAATACAGTTGGATATGAAAATCCCTGATTGCATTTGTTTAGGTACTAGCACTACCTCTTCCCGAATTTCTATGGGAAGTCTCAGCATTTTTCGTGAACGTGCCGGTATTATTGCCGGTTTGTCCAGAAAAATGTCAACCTCCGAAGCATTTAGCAGTGATTGTTTCACCACTGTTGCTTCTTTGTTAGCTTTCTTTGGTTTGTCAGCTATTAATGTGGGGTTGGAATGCTTGGAGCCTGACAAAATATCGCCCCCTTTTCCCTGTTTGGGTAGGGTATCCGGTGTATTTCCGACCGCGGTCTGGATCTCTATGGATCCCCTTGGCTCGGATTCCCGACTGGTTGCCTTATGTCTTGGCGTCCGCTTCCTACCTTTTGTAAATTCAACGGAAAAACTTACCGGATTTACATTGGTTTGGGAGAATTCCAAACAATTCCCGGGTCCGTTGATTTTACAATTCCTAGCTAGGAAGTCGTTTCCTAACAACCCATCTTCTGACAATCCCGGTAGGGAGTCCATTACCTGAAAGTTACAGGAGATTGGTTGGGGCAGTTTGAATATTCCCTTACAAAAGCCCCTAGACACTCCCTTTCCAAAAAGCGTTTGGAGAGTAGTGGCCTTTTTTGTATCCAGTGTTGTTCCATTTTGGAGTGCTTTCAGTTTAAGAAGGCTCATCTCCGCACCTGTGTCCACTATTAGACATGTAGTCTTTCTACATCCTATGTCTAATGGGAGCTGGACTATTGGAACTTTTGTTGGTGGTTGAGGACAGTTTTCTTTATTTGGCGGCTTTAATTCGGTCGGGTTGGGGAATTCCTGCCCGACCTCTGGGAGTTTTCCGACTTCTCCCATTTTGCTTTTAGTCGACACACTGTCGCCATGTGGTTGTGTCGCTTACAAAATGTGCACCATTCCCCGTTCTTCTGACGCCTATATCCCTTTTTTGGCGTCTCTGACGCGTCCGTAGTGGTTGAATTCGACTGTCTACGGTTCGATTCGGGTCGATGGCGTTGTAATCGGTGTTGGCGTTGTTTTATTTTTCGAGCCTCTGAGTGTTCAGTACTGCTCGTACTAATACTACTCTTGGCTCGAGTCTGTTTACCGCCTTTGTCGCATGGCTGTTTGCTGTCCTTTGACTTTTTTCCTTTTTGGACTGTGTGCCATTCTGTATTGACCGTGCAGGTCTTTGGGGTGTGCTCTCTACCTACAGACTTAACCACATTGGGTGTCTCTGTTGGCTTTCGTGGTTTTATCCATTTTGCCTTGATACGACACTCGTCCCCTGTGTGACCCTTTCGGCCACAAAACTCACAACAACATCGAATGTTGTACACTCTACGATGCGATGTAGTTGCTTGTTTCGATGTGGATGGTCTATCCTGCTGGTTTGAGGTATTCACCGGTGACTTCCTTTGGTTCTGTGACCTTATTTGTGTAGGTTCAGGATTCTCCGCCTTCCTTTGTGTATTAAGTGTCCGACAATCCTGGGCATCGTGCCCATATCGATCACACTTTGTACACTTTGGTGTGTTCCGGCGTCGAAGGCATTCATCGTATACATGCCCTTTTCTATTGCAGAAGCTGCAAGTCATGCGTGCTACCCATGGATTTGGTGTACGCTTGTCCCTACCTTGGCTAGAGGAGTCACTGAGATAATCACCTCCGCCTCTTTGAAGGTGTCGTGGTGCCTCGGGCTTCTTTGGCCTAGACCCGGTTGGTCTTCTAGAACTGTGTGGTGGTGTATCCGACCTAAACGGGTTTTTCCCTGGTGGTGAGCGTGTAACGGGGTGAGATTGTTCTTGGAATCTAGTGTTAGAGTTCCTATTCTCTACTACCCGAGACGCACCGTGTCTAGGCTTATTCTGCCTTTGTCTCGATTCCTGGGGTTTTGGTCGAGTATCCCCGTAGGTCCTATCTAAAACCCTATTTCTTTCTTCTGAGGGATCTTGTTCCTCTTCCCAATAGTAGAATGGATTATTCTTAAGCATTGGTTGCCTATTTGATGAGTTGGGAGCATGGTATTCGTCGTTCCTTTCAGGTGAAGGTGACTGGTCATGATACCTCGTTGGTATTTCATAACATCCACTATAATCTCATCTAAAGGGTCTTTTTCTGATTTTACTATCAGATGTCTCAGTTGGTCGTTTCTAATTCCTACCATCAGAACTGATTTAGCCAATCTTTCGTTCTGGAATATGAACCCTATGTTATTCGTAGTTCCATACTTACGTGTTGCCGCTTCGTTGCAGTCCTTTACTGCTTGCGTTATGCGGTGGGTAAATTCGGCGACATCCTCTTCGCGGGATTGTCGTATACGAGAGAGTTTTCGAATGTAACTCTTCGTATGACACGTGTGGTAAGATTGTTTTTCGGAGTCGCTGTTCAAACTCCTTGAAAGTCGTTGGAGTTGTTCTTTGAACATGCGGCGTGCTTGCCCAGTTAG